>JAGTXR010000343.1:0-588137 GCA_022606575.1 Glossosoma conforme | reverse complement strand
TTTATTTACAATAATTTATATTTACATATTTGAAAAAAAAATGAAAAAACAATTCAAACGTCCTAGGCGTTTTTTCATCTTAAGAGGTGGTACAACCCTATCGGGGCAGTATGGAGCTTGAATTTGTTTTTTTTTAAATTAATTTGACGAGGTATAAAACCGACGGCGTCTGCATCACAAACAAACGCCTTACCACTGGAATTTGCCACCCAGATCAGCTAGTTACAAATAAAAACTTTAAATACATAAATTACAAATCATACAATAATTCATATGATTGATGTAAGAAATAAAAAAGTGTGAATTTATTAGAATAAAATTAAAACAAAACAATTATATTTTTATTTATTTGTAATAAAAAGAGTATACATTAATCTTACAAAGAAAAAATTAATCACATCAGTTATATTTGTTTTATACATAATAAGGCAATAATTTCAATTTTATAATAAGGGACCAAAAATAATTGTAATGTTTTTCACTTTTTAGTTGGATTCAACCATCTCAGAGAGGCCAGCCCGATGAATTGGTCACATCATGCGCCACGATGGTCTTCTTCACGATATTGTGGAGGGGATGGTTGAGGGTAGAAACTGTAGAGGGCTCCCTAGACGGGAGTATTTGCAGGAAGTATTCGAGGACATGAATCGTAGAACTTATGCTGAGCTGAAAAGGGTTGCGGTGGACCGAGAGGAATGGAGATCGAGATGCAAGATTCTGTTGCTGCAAACCAATCCACCGGATTGATACTACGAAGAGAAAGTTGGATTCCTTAAATAAAAGATGTTTCTCTGATTCAGTTATCTGAACTCCACTTTTAATATTATTATTGATACATCACTACAGATTGATTCTCTAACAGGGCTCTCATATTTCTGAATGTGCTAGCCAGACGGCAAAGTATTATTTAAAGTTCTACAAATGGATCATTTCAGAAAACAAATTAGGTACGCAACTATTGAGTTTCATGGAACAAATCACTGATGCTGTACTTTCAAACGGTAGCTTGCAATAAATTATTTTACTGCAACACAAACCATGCAAGAAGACGTTGCTCCTGTTTTCAGTCATTCTCTGCCTATCCTTTTATTACAGGACATTATTTCTATGTAGTAAGAACTAGTACTTATTGCAACTGATTACACGTTTTTTCTCAGTATATGGAGAACTGTGCCGTTTCCAATTTGTTTCCTTATTATATAACTTGCATAATTACATACACATTTACATAACAAATTAATGAATTTTTACCAGTATGTGTCATATTAAGTATATTTAACACGCATATCCGATCAACTTAAAAACTATATATATCGCAACCGAACTTCTATTTTTGAGTATGAATTAAATTATGTCGTCTTAATTGCCTTGATTGACCACATATATAACTACATAACTTGCAACTGAAAGGCTTTTCACCAGTGTGTTTTAAATTATGCATTTTTAAATGACTTGCCCGATTACATTTGTAACTACAAATAGTGCAACTGAATGGCTTTTCCCCAGTGTGTGTTAAATTATGCCTTTTCAAATCACTTGACAGAGTACATTTATAACTACAAATCTGGCAACTGAATGGCTTATCCGCAGAGTGAGTTAAATGATGTACTTTCAACTGCCGTAATTCGAGACATTTATAATTACATAAATTACAACTGAATGACTTTCCAACAGTGTGTTTTAAATTATGCCTTTTCAAATGACTTGCCAGATTACATTTGTAACTACAAATATTACAACTGAATGGCTTGTCCCCAGTGTGTGTTAAATTATGCCTTTTCAAACCACCTGGCAGAGTACATTTATAACTACAAATCTGGCAACTAAATAGCTTTTCCCCAGTGTGTGTTAAATTATGTTGTTTTAAGCAACTTAACTGACGACATTTATAACTACATTTCTTGCAACTGAACGGCTTTTCCCCAGTATGAATTAAATTATGATATTTTAAAGACCTTGGAAGAGCACATTTGTAAGTACATATCTTGCAACTAAACGGTTTTTCCCCAGAATGAGTTAAATTATGATATTTTAAAGTACTTGGCCGATAACATTTATAACTACATATTTTGCAACCAAATGGCTTTTCCCCAGTGTGTGTGAAATTGTGTGTTTTTAAATCCGCTGACCGATAGCATTTGTAATTACACATCTCGCAACTGAATGGCTTTTCCGCAGTGTGTGTTAAAATATGCCCTTTTAAAGAACTTGCCTGAGTAAATTTGTAACCACATATCTTGCAACTAAATGGCTTTTCTCCAGTATGAGTTAAATTATGATTCTTTAAATAACTTAACCGTTTACATTTATAATCACATATCTTGCAACTGAAAGTCTTTTCATCAGTGTGTGTTAAATTATGCCGCTTTAAACTACTTGAATTATTACATTTATAAGTACAGATTTTGCAGCGGAACGGTTTTTCTTCGTTGTGTATTAAAATATTATGGTTTTTAAATGCAAGCTGCGATTGACATGTATAATTACATAAGTCACATTTGAAATATATTTTTTTAATTTCATGTAATAAATTGTCTACCCTATGCTCTGATGGTCTAGATTTGTCGACATCAAGGATCACACCGCAGCAGCCCAGCAATTGATGCAGTCGCAGTGTTCTCGGGGGGGCGATGAAGCTGCACAGGTCACAAGCCCCAGACTCCACTCCACTGCCAACTGCAACTGATAACATTCAAACATCATTATTTACTGAACCCAGTATTGGAAGGCTTAGTGGAGTTATTAAATATGTTAACACGAAAATTAAATAATATTTAGAATAACTCCAAAATTAATTTTATTCTTTAACCTTCCCGTCACGGTGTATAGAAATGAGCACCGCGATCCGAATGGGGGAACAAAGAGACCCCAAGAATTTGTAGATAAAAAAATGATTTTTTGACACACTAAGTTATTGTCAAGCATGTCCTCAAGTTTTAAATTATCTTAATTCATCAGAAATTAGCATATTTCATCGATATTTCGGAAGGAATGACAGCGAGCAGAGACGCGGAGACAGTGGTACAGAATGCTATCGACTGCTGCGCTCGATCGCTCGTGTCCCCTGTCTGGAAGCAGATTACAGGGTGATCACAAAGTACACATACTACATTTTAATGTATTTGGGATTAATTTTTCAAATAAAAAAAATGTATTTTACATAAGTACATGAACCATATTATACTGTATTTATTGAGACACTTACAAACGTTCTAATTGAAAATAATTATAATATTTAAAGCAACTCTTTTTTTATTGCTTTAATATATTGAAAGTATGCTTGAAAAATTCAAAGTGATAATCGTATTCAGAGGATTTTTAGTACTCGACATACATGTTTGAAATGTCTTTTATAGATATAACTATTTATGAATTGGCATGACAAGTAACTCAAAATAGTTGGATCATAACAAACTAAGGTATCGATTACTTTCTATTACATTACCAAACAATATTTATAATTATATTGGGAAAAAATCTATTATGAATTATTTTTTTAAGAAAACGTTCAGAAAGTGTATTGAAAATTAATTTATTTTTTCAAATATCTCTGAACAATTAAATTTTTCATGTCTTATGTAATGTTAAGTTCAACTAATTAAATATAATTCTATACATTTTAATTCAACTTTTAAAATTGATTCCAGGTTAATTTTGTGACACCTCTGTAGGCCGCCGATCTACCTTACTACTACTACAACCAGCACTGAGCATACAGATGTGATATACAATAGAAACGTACTATTTCTTTTTGTTTTCGTCTTACTTGGCAATCTCTCTAGTAGAACACTGCACGGCCGGAGCATCCTCACGAGAAGAGATTCAGAATATTGTTGAGCAGATTGGCAAGAAGCTGTTGCATTGGAAGAATCCCGGGCCTTGCTGCAGTAGCCCAGTAGCTGATCAGAAACTAGAGAACAAACATATGTTTTATAAATGTGAAAAGTACATAAATTGCTATTATTTATGAACAGGAGACCACCAGCAGTTGGTTATTTTGTGGACTCAATTGTGATATGTAGATGCTAAGTGTGGGAATATAAGCTTGCGAGACAAAATCATTCTATTAATGGGTATGACGTTTATAACTAAAAACGTTTATTTATAACTAAAAACTGATATATTTATTAAAAAAGATTGAGGAACACTCAGAAAATGTAAAAAAAAAAAAATCTAAGTTTAATTTTCGGATGTTTATTTAATCAGACAGCCATTTACAAATCCGACAAAAAGATTGAGGAACACTCAGAAAAATATTGAATAAGTATGATGTTACACAATTAAGTAAAAAAAATCTATTTATAGCAACTCTGGGCAGGCGGTAACGATTAAAGCTACTACAGAAGTTATTAAAAAAGTCGGATGTTTATTTAATCAGACAGCCATAAATTACTAATTATATAAAGAAGAAATCGGTTGAAAATTTAAGTTTTTTAAGGAAAAGTTAATAAAAATTGCAAAACAAAATACTATACATAGTAAGTGAATATTTAACATGGATTCTAGGTGAATTTTGCCATCCCTTTTGTGGGCCGCCGCCCCACCTTGCTGCCACTTCAACCAGCACTGAGCATACAGATGTGTTATATAATAGAAACATACTATTTATTTTTGTGTTTGTCTTACTTGGCAGTCTCTCCAGAAGAACACTGCACGGCCGGAGTATACCTATGAGAAGAGATTCAAAATATTTTTTAGGAGATTGGCCAGAAGCTGTTGATTTGGTAGAATTCTGGGCCTTGCTGCAGTAGCCCAGTAGCTGATCAGCAACTAGAGAACAAACATACGATTCGTAAATGTAACATTTATAAAAATTGCTATAATTTCATAAAAAAAAACCTTATTCGTGGAAGTTTTGGCTAACATGTTCCCTTATACTGATTTTCGCATGTAATACACACGGGAGACAACCATCTTTTGGTTCAAAACCCATTGACAAATGCACCAAAAAAGCTGAGATGGACTCTGAGGAGAAGATTAAGCTGCTGCTCGCGATAAGTATGATGTTATACAAGTAAGTAGGAAAATGTAATTATAGTACCTCTGGACAGGCGGGAACAATTAAAACGACTTCATAAAATGTTTAAAAAGCCGAAGATATTTAATATGAGAGCCATAGATTAACTGTTTTCATAAGGCCTTAAAAATTCAAGACTTTAACTTAAACATATAACAATGAAAGCAGTAAAAAAATTGTCAAAAAAACAATTTTGGTTTGTGTCTTACTTGGCAGAATCTCCATTGTAACATAGTGCAGCTGCTGTTTCTCTATGTGAAGAGATTCAGAACATTGTTGAAGAGATTGGGCAGAATCCCTCGTGCCGGACTCATCCACGGCGTTGTTGCAGCAGCCCAACAGCTGATGCAGCCGAAGCGTCTGAGGGAGACCCAGGAAGTTGCAGTAGCCACACCGGAGCATGGCATCTGCAACGATACACAACAAATGTAAAATCTAACAATCTATATCGATATAGCGAAATTGATGATTAACAAAAATCAATTAATATCGAGAGTTAGTCATCAGCTTTCGGCTCACATTTCATGTCATCTACATCACCATTCAGTAAAACACTTCTTTAAGTTGGGATGCCTTCTTTCTTCTTCCATGAGATAAAATACAAAAAGCTTTGGCGTTCGTTAGATCACTAATGTTACATTAAGTACCAAATCAAATAAAATATTTTTGAATGTTATTTTATTTTATATATAGTAACAATAAAAGTGATAAGATAGTATATTTAATTATAACGTGAAGACCGATAAATTCCGCGTCGCATAGCGATTGTTGTCTTGAATTAATTTAATAAAATATGCGATTTTTCATTAATTACAGTGAAGTGTTAGCTTATTATATACTATTAAGGTTATCAACTGACAATACTTGGTGAAACTGCATTGTAATTTTAAAAGTAATTTTGGTTAAGTAATTAATAAATTTAACATATTTAGTTTTGATTCACAATTTATTTCAAGCGATTACATGTTTCGGCCTTCCTGAAGACCTAAGAAGAATAATTATTGAAGATGCTCTTCAGGAAGGTCAAACATATAATCGCTTAAAATGAATTGTGAATTAAAACTAAATATTTTTCAATTATTAATTTTTTAGCTAAAATAAATTTTAAAACTATACTTATTATAAACATATCATTATTTCATCATATTTTTTTTATACATAGGTATGCCACATTATATATTTTTTATATATTATATATTTTTTTGTACTGGCAATACTGTATATAATATGTCAAAATGCTTAATTGCGAATTGCAATAGACTTTGGTGTTTTTCTAATATTGTAGCCATCAGGTGATGCAGATTGAAAATAACTTTTGTCCAAAATGGAATTGACTCATTCCTCCTTTAATAATATTTGTAACAATAATGTGTTGTATCTGTCTTCTATCTCACCTGTCTGCCTGTCTTGGTCGGGCTCGCTCTTGACGCCGTGAGCACTGGCCGCACTCTCCATCCTGTGGCAGGGAAGCAATGAACCACTTATATTATAACAAAATGCACCAAATGCTTTGATTATCTCAATAATATGACCACAATCTGGGTCAGGAACGCAAGCGTCACGTCAGTGAACAGCACTTTATTTAGTATTGCCATTATAATAATTCATGGAATATCATAGCTCTTTTATGGCTGATGAATAGAGACCCGTAGTTTTAGCATCTATTTTTTTCAAAATTAGCGCGGCGGAGCATTTAAAAACATCGATTTTTATTCTTTTTTAGCATCTATTTTTGAATCTTTTTTTTATACATACATAAATATTACAAATAATTATTAAACGTACTAACAGATTAAACAAAATATAATAAGGCAATCATCGAAATGTAAATTCAATTATTGAAATTTTCAGGAATGAACTCTAACAGTAACCAAGTTCATTTATGGGAAATTTGAGAAGACGATAACAGAGAGTTTAATTTAGTTGTTTGTTTAATCTCCATATTATAAATAAAAAGGGTTACAATGTACACAATTGAATTATATCTTACAAACAATAATATCTAACTAATATTTCTTAAAATTAATCATGGAGCATGTTTTAATGGATGATTTTTTTAAATAAGTGCTACGATCAGTTACTATTAAATAAGATTTATTGCAGAATCTTTCAACATCAATACTATTTAGTGGACACCAAATTGATTTAATAGCAGTACAACAAAAAAATTCATTCTTTACTTTAAAGTTGCAAAATATCTGTTTTTAAATCACTTTTTATAATTTCCAAAATTTTTATTTTCATTGTATTTATATTTACATTGAGATTCTAATAATAAATTAAATAATGGAAAGTTCTTGTTTAATATTAATGGTACATTTTGAACCTGCCACTGCTGGATTACAAAGTTGGCTCAAAGTCTCGTCATAAAAATTGGTCTTATTTATCACTAAATGAGACTGACTCAAGTTTAAGAATACTTTTGTAGCAGTTTCAGTTAACTAAAATTGCTGTTCCTTTTTTATTGTTTAAAAGTGAATGAAATTATTTGTATTGTTTCAACAGAAAAAACTCCATTAATATGATTTTATAGCCTCCGTTTTATGTCAATTTAATCCCATTATATATCTTCTTCGTAGTATCAATCCTGTGGATTGGTTTGCAGCAACAGAATCTTGCATCTCGATCTCCATTCCTCTCGGTCCTCCGCAACCCTTTTCAGCTCAACATAAGCGCTACAATTCATGTCCTCGAATACTTGCTGTAAATACTCCCGTCTAGGGCGCCCTCTACAGTTTCTACCCTCAACCATCCCCTCCACAATATCGAGAAGAAGACCATCGTGTCGCATGATGTGACCAATCCATCGGGCTCGCCTCTCTGAGATGGTTCTTATTAGGTGCCTATCTTCCTTGATTATCATCTTCATATCTGAGAACCTCATTGTTCGTGACGTGGTCTCTCCAGGAAATTCCGAGAATTCTTCTGTACGACCACATCTCAAAGGCCTCTAGTCTTTTTTTATCACTTTCAGATAAGCACCATGTCTCACAGCCGTACATTAAGATGCTCCAAACAAGTGTTTTGACAAGTTGCTTGCGGAGCCCTAAAGTAATATTCTTTGACTCAAGAATTTTGGCTTTTTTATGGAAAGCTAGCCTTGCTTGATGTATTCGACTGTTGACTTCTCTTTTTGTTCTGCCATCCCAGGTGATCGTACTTCCAAGGTATACAAATTCTTTTGCATCTTTTAGGGGTACTCCTAGCATTGATATGTTAATTTTCTGCTGCTCATTGCGGCTTACTCTCATGACTTTGGTTTTTGTGCTGTTTATCTTCATATTGTAGTTGGAATTAAATATGTTTTCCATGGATGTCAGCGCTTCAGTGAGTTCATCTTCAGTTTCAGCAATCAGAGCAATGTCGTCAGCAAACCTTATCATATCAATCTTTTGGCCGTGTATTTTAACCCCCTCTCTATGGCTCATTTTTTCCCTGATGTTATTAATTGCATTTTGTATGTATACGTTGAAGAGTACAGGCGACAGAGAGCATCCTTGTCTCACCCCTTGACGTATTTTTGCTTCCTTTTGGACATTTCCAAGTGATATTATGGCAGCTTCTTCTTCGTAAAGTGAAAATATGAGTCTTCGTTCCTTGTATTTGACTCCAATTTCTTTCATTACATCGAAGAGCTTCTCCCAATCTACTTTATCAAATGCTTTTTCAATGTCCACGAAGGCAATATATGTATCTTGGTTCACTTTTAACCTCTTTTCCAAGGTCATGCGCAGGGATAAGATTGCTTCTCTGGTTCCCATTCTTTTTCTGAATCTAAATTGATCGCTAGTGAGAGTCTTTTCCATTTTTGGTTCAATTCTATGTAGGATTATGTTGGTCAGTATTTTGGATGTATGGGATAGAATACTGAGTGTTCGGTGTTGTTCACATTTTGTTGTTCCGGGCTTCTTTGGCAGAGTTACAATTACACACTTTTTGAAGTCTTCTGGCGCTATTCCTGTATTATAAATCATCTGAGTCATTGTGAACAGAGCATCTAGAGTTCCGGTTCCTGCCGATTTTATTAGTTCAGCTGGTAGGTCATCAATCCCTGGTGTTTTTCCATCTTTGAGCTTTTTTAATGCGAAGTCAAATTCCTCTCGGATAATTGGGTCTCCCAAATCATCGGCGTCCACATCAGTTTCGTTTTCTATCACACTCTCAAAGCTGGTATCATTACTTCCGTTGTATAGTGTTTCCAGGTACTGTTTCCATCTCTCCCCTATTTGTGTATCCTCAAACAGTATTCTCCCGTTCTCTGCTTCTATCGCTTTGCCTTTTCCAATTTTCATGCCAAATAAATCCTTTACTGACGCATATGCAGTTTCAATATTTCCTTTTTTCATGTTATCATTGATTTCTTTGCATTTTCTCTGTAAGAATGCTTCCTTAGCGATTCGTGACTCTCTGTTTATTCTGTTTCTCAGTGCTCTATATTCACTTTTGGCCTTGTCATTGGGGCTATTTTTGAGTAGTCTCCCTTTTTGTATCATGTTAACGATTTCCTCTGTTATCCATTCTTTTCTTGCCTTAGGCTTATCTTTGCCAATGACTTCTTCTGCTACATCTTTAATTTTTTTTTTTTTCCTCCCAGATTTCATTAACATTTGTCAAATTTTTTGTGGTGCAATCTTGTGTTTTTTTCGTGTATTCTTCTTTGACATCTTTGTTTTTTAAAGCTTTAGTGTTCCATTTATAGTTAGTTTTATGTTTTATTTTTATATATTACATATACATTATATATATACGAAATTATATGTATGGTCAATTTTATCAGTGTAAAAACATTGCCATAGGCGATGGTACAGCGTGTTCATATAAGATAGGTATGTAAAAACCTTTAATTTTATATTTATAACGATGAAATTACTTTCATAAAACAAGCAAATTGAGATTTTAGCATCTGTTGCGTACGTCGTTAGTATTAAGTTATTGTCTAAATTAAATGTTTTGTAGAATGTAGACTCAACAAGCGCCGGGCGGATGTGAGCTTTCAATAAAGCAATTCTGCCTGATCAAGCCCACACGCCGGCGGGCGTCGTACGATGTTTGAACCATTCTGTATATTTTAATATGTAAATGTTGGAAATATATAATGAAAATTGTAAATTCGGTACATGCGCTCTCAAAGTTGCGAGGCGTGCGTCTGGGAGCTCCCGAGCATTTATGCGTCGACTCACGCAGGATCCTTGCGGCGAAGCGCTAATTCAGGCCGCGAGCCGAGCGCGCTGATTGGTCGACGTTCCTCCCCCGCGGGCGCCTCCAGGAGAGATTGTAGTATAAATATAAGTTAGAAAACCAAAATAAATCAGTATAGACTTGACTCTCTTGTGATTCACTTCTACCTCCAACCCTCGTCTGGACTTCCCGCCTGCTGCCTACTCTGGAGAATGAGCCTGCCCGCCTACTCCGGAGAACTGGCGAACTAGCTGCCTTACAACCAGCTGGGAGGGGATCGATCGAAGAGAGGAGCAGAAGACCGCAACACGCTCGTAGAGCGGATCGACCAGCCTGAAAGCTGTCGTCTACGGCATCTATTTGCATATTTTATGAATTCGCATTTATTAGCAACTATTCCGAATTTTAGTATCTATTTCGCATCTATTTAAAAATGCTAAAAATACGGGTCTCTACTGATGAAGAACACGCGAAATTTTATAGTTCGTTGAATTACATGCACATATTACTTTTTGAAAGAGAATTATACCAAAATAAAGTTACCTTTGTTTTGAAAAATAATAAACATATTTCAAATGATTTTCTTGATATTTTGTTGATTCTCGAGTTGCATAGAATTACATTTTTACAAAAATACAAGTTAAAACAAAAGCCTATTATAAACCTTCACAATATGAACGATGAAAATTTATCATTAAACTAGGTATACTTACTTAGGTAATAAAAATAATAAATACAAGGAGTTTTGTTCTACGAAAACTTTAATTATTCAATTGGATTATTTTTAGATATTTATTTAACTTTAGGCGATAACCTAGGACAAGGGTTACAAACTGACGGCCGTATGCGGCTAGGAGCCTGCCAATGTGCGGCCCTTGCTTCGTGGGCTGCCAACAATAAGTTCTGCGGGGCGACTAATCTGTGTAACTAATCTGTCTGCTAATCTGCCTGCTAATCTGCCCGAATAGTTTTTTCTAAAATTAACAAGATTTGTGAGAAAAATAATATATTAATAACTGCCGTAATGTTCAACACGAATCATAATATGATAAATACGAGGGATCGATGAAAAAAGGAAAAAATGAAAGAGATGAAGCTGGGTTGAAAAAAACATTATTCTGTCGAGGACTTCTGTTTAATCAACTGCGCAAACCTAAATATCCATATCTACATATTAATCTTTGAAAAAACATTCGACAATTTGTGAAGTGTATACTAATTATCAAGAAACCTAGATTGGATGAACAGATTTACAATATTTTATAATAACATATTTGAAGTTAAAATTAAAAAACAATTCAAACGCTACCGAGTCCTAGTCGTTTTTTCCTCTTAAGAGTAGGTTCAAAACTATCGGGGCACAATGGAGCATAGATTTTTTTTTAATTAACTTAACGAGGTATTAAAACGACGGCGACTGAATGACAAACAAACGCCTTACCACTGGAATTTACCACCCAGATCAGCTATTTACAAATAAAAACTTAAAATACATAAATTTAAAATCATACAATAATTCATATGATAGATGTAAGAAATAAAACAGTGTGAACTTAATAGAATAAAATTGAAAGAAAAAAAAATATTTTATTTATGAAAAGAGTATACATTAATTTAACAAAGAAAAAATTAAACACAACATCAGATAGTAAATTTACATTTTAAAATAACGGACAAAAAAAATGTAATGTATTTCAATTTTTAGTTGGATAACTTAAATAAAAGATAATTCTCTGATTCACTTATCTTAACTCTACTTCATTTATTTTAATTGATACATCACAACATATTGAATCTCTAACAGGGCTCTCATATTTCTGAATATGCTAGCCAGACGGGATAGTACTATTTAAAGTTCTACAAATGGATCATTTCAGAAAATAAATTAGGCACGCTCCTTTTGAGTTTCATGGAAAAAATCACTAATGTAGTATTTTCAAATGGTATATTCCCAAATATTTTTGACTGCAGCACAAATCATGGAAGAAGACATAGCTCCTGTTTTCATTCCCTTCCAGTCCTTTCATTCTAGGACATTATTTATATGTTGATAGGACTAGTTCTTATTGCGACTGATTAAACGCTACAATAACTCGCAAATTATTATGTAGAACTGTGCCGTTTTGATTTTTTTGCCGAATTATATAACTTACATTATTACATACACATTTACATAACTTAAAAACTGAATGGCTTAATAACAGTATATGTTAAATTATGTATATTAAACACACATATCCAATCAATTTAAGAACTATTTATACAGCAACCGAATAACTATTCTCGATTGTGAATTAAATTATGTCGTCTTAAATGACTTGCTTGAGCACATATATAACTACAAAACTTACAACTGAATGGCTTTTCACCAGTGTGTCTTAAATTATGTCTTTTTAAATCACTTGCCCGATTACATTTGTAACTACAAATATTGCAACTGAATGGCTTTTCTCCAGTGTGTGTTAAATTATGTCTTTTCAAATCACCTGACAGAGAACATTTAAAACTACAAATCTGGCAACTGAATGGCTTCTCCGCAGCATGTAATAAACTATGTATTTTTAAATTACCTGACCGAGAACACTTATAACTACACATCTCGCAATTGAATGGCTTATCCCCAGTATGTATCAAAGTATGTAGTTTCATCTGACTTGATTTAAGAATATTATAACTGCATTTATTACAACTGACTGACTTTTCACCGGTGTGTTTTATATTATGCTTTTTTAAAGAACTTGACCGATTACATTTGTAACTACATATTTTGCAACTGAATGGCTTATCTCCAGTGTGTCTTAAATTATGTCTTTTAAAATCACTTGCCCGATTACATTTGTAACTACAAATATTGCAACTGAATGGCTTATCCCCAGTGTGTGTTAAATTATGCTGTTTTAAGGAACTTGACTTAGTAAATTTGAAATCACATATCTTGCAACTGAAAAGCTTTTCCCTAGTGTGAATTAAATTATGTTTTTTTAAATGACCTGACTGTTTACATTTATAATCACATATCTTGCAACTGAAAGTCTTTTCACCAGTGTGTGTTAAATTATGCCGCTTTAAAGAATTTGACCGGGAGCATTTATAACTGCAAATTTTGCAGCGAAACGGTTTTTCTTCGTTGTGCATTATAATATTATGCTTTTGAAACGTACACATTAATTTACATGTGTAGTTACATAATTCACATTTAAAATGTGTATTTTCACTTCCATCTGATAAATTGTCTACCCTATGCTCTAATGGTTCAGATTTGTAGACATCAAGGATCACACCGCTGCAGCCCAGCAATTGATGCAGTCGCAGTGTTCTCGGGAGGGCGATGAAGCTGCACAAGTCACAAGCCCCAGACTTCACTCCACTGCCACCTGCAACTGATAACATACAAACATCATTATATGCTGCACACAGGATTGGAAGGTCTCGTGGAATTTTATAACACATTAACATGTAAGATATATAATATTTAACATTAATTTTATTGTTTTAATTGAGTACCATCATCGATCAAAAACATCGAATATTTAAAAAAAAAAAACAATTTAATTTTTTTATTCCTTTTCTTCCAATGACGTAACATTTTTTTTTAATTCGTAGCTGAAATACAAACGTAAATGTGATGATGTAAATGTATTGACATTTTAAGTTTCAATGACCTCACACTCAGGGCAAGTGTCGGTATACGCAGCCCAAATAGTTAGTATTTGTAACACTAATAACCATATCATAAGTATATCATGGTTGACTCACAAAAAACAAGGCATTATTGTCACAAAATCAAACGGCCAACATTTCGTATCTGTCAACAGCACCTCTGAATCTTAAGCAATGTTACACTAAATATGTCAATATCTTCACTCAAGTTGGTCTCAACCACTGTTCACTGCGATTCTTTCGTCTTACACGTATCCAGTGTTAAACGATGGTCCTTTCAGGCCACACTTCAAGATCCATGAGAGACTCTAGCGAAGTCGCGATGACCCCAACTTTGAAAGATATTGACAGCGTCCGTCTGCTGACAA
This sequence comes from Glossosoma conforme, assembly GCA_022606575.1. Lineage (NCBI taxonomy): Eukaryota > Metazoa > Arthropoda > Insecta > Trichoptera > Glossosomatidae > Glossosoma > Glossosoma conforme. Next base: position 573,914 of record JAGTXR010000343.1, on the reverse strand, counting down.
CCCTCCTACTGGTTATCCATGATGGATTGAATACAGCGGTCACTATCTTGGCTTTTAGATACGACATCACTACAGCAACCTTCTTTGAAGGAGCTGCATGCACGCGGATCAAAAGATGTGCTGAACGTTGATGCCTTTCCCCATCAGGAAAGGCGCGACGCAAATCAGAGTGGTTAACTTCCCCGTAAAGCTTGCTCGGGGGAGGGAGAGGACATCCACGAAGAAAACATTCAGGTCATCCAGTTCCTCGAACGATGACTCATCCTGGCTTAGAACGAGAGTCCTTGGGAGCCTTTCTCAGAGCAGCAGGGGCCATAATAAAGTAAAGTATGGATTACTTTCTATTAGGTAACCTATAAGTATTCACAATTAAATAGAGAAAAAACCCATTACGATTTTTTTTTAAAGTAAGTCAAAAAAGTGTATAAGAAATGTATTTATTTATCAAATGTCTCTGAGCAATTGAATTTTTCATATCTGTTATGAAATGTAAGGTTAAATTTATAATTATATTACTATACATTGTATTAAAACTATTAAAATTGCTTCCAGGTTAAATTTGTGACACTATGTGTGCCGCCGATCATCATTAGTACCACTACAATCAGCAATGAGCATACAGATCTAATATCAATCATAGTAGTAATCCGATGGATGGGTTTACAGCATCAAAAACTTGCATCACGATCTCCACTCCTGCCGTTCCCCTTCAGATGTGTTAAATAATTTTAGCTCACTATTTATATTTGTGTTCGCTTTACTTGGTCGAACATTGGGGGACCGGAACGTCCTCACGAGAAGAGATTCAGAAAATTGTTGAGGAGATTGGGCAGAATCCCTCGTGACAGACACATCCACGGCGTTGTTGCAGCAGCCCAACAGCTGATGCAGCCGCAGCGTCTGAGGGAGACCCAGGAAGATGCAGGAACCACATCGGAACATTTCATCTGCAATTAAACGCAACAAATGTTAAATCTTACAATCTATGTCAATAAAACAAAATTTCCGATTTAAAAAAACGGTTTATATCGTGACTTGGTATTCAGATTTTATTCTTAACATTTCATGTCATCTGCATCAAATTTCAGTAAAACACTTCTATTATTATTACTTAAATATACATATACTATACATAAAATTCTTTTTTCAACGTTTCCAAGGTCCGCGGTTCGCATCCCGCTTCTGCCGTTATTTTTGTGCTTGGATTGACGCGTTGAAAAAAGAATTTTATGTATAGTATATGTATATTTAAGTAATAATAATATTGTAATATAGTCAATGATCTATAAAAACAGATTAGAATATTGAAATAATAAAATAATATTCTAATAAAAATTAAAAAATTCACACTTCTATTAGTTGAGATGCCTTCTTCGTTATTTCATCGTAATCTCATACACAAACGATAATTTATTGGAATTGAAACGATAATTATTAACCAACGAAAGCACCTTTTAATATTTAATCATATTTTATTGTCATTTTTATTCAATACTTAGATATGCCGCATCACAATTTTTCGTACTGGCAATACTGAAAACAATATGTCAAAATACTAGATATCATATTGCAATGAACTTTTGTTGTTTTTCCAATACTGTTACCACCAGGTATCGCAGATTGGACATAATAAAGTCTGAAATTGAATTAACTCTTACTGACAAAGATATTATTGCATATTAGTAACATCATTGTGTTGTATCTGTCTGCTATCTCACCTGCCTGCCTGTCTTGGTCGGGCTCGCTCTTGACGCCGTGAGCACTGGCCGCACTCTCCATACTGTGACAGTGAAGCAATGAACCACTTATCTTATGACAAAATTCACCGATTGTTTGAATTAATCCAATAATACCTCGAATCAGAATACCCAACGTGGAAGGCATGCGAAACGCCACCGAACGTCATGCAATTGGTATTGCCATCACAATAATTTACGGAATATTATACCTATTTATCTGGCAATAAGAAATATAATGTATCACCATATCTTTAACTAGGAACACTTCAGATAGCAAGATTTTTATTCGTGACACCTATTAAAGTTGCGGTCTTATATTTTTAAGGATATTGAATTATTTCGGTTATTGTAAGTTTTCTGGTGTTCTTTTTTTTAGGGGACTAGGATTTTTAATTATTATATATTAATAAACTCATTGTACAGGTATTAAAAATCAAACAAGAAAAACTAGCACTAAAAAATATTTTTGACTAAATATATTTTCTTAATACACAATAAACATACATTTAAGAAAACATTGATTGTTCTTGAGGTTGACCATCATCAAATCAGAATTATCTAACTGACCATATTTTGTTACAGGAGTTTTTAGTTTTGGTAGAAAATGTCTGCAGCTCAATATAACAGGGCTCAGCAACCTTTTCTTAGTTACAACACACCAAAGTCAAAGATATTTAATTTATATGCCAATTTTACAATTAATTTTAATGTTATAAGTATATATACATAAAAAACTATACTAAATTATCTTTTATATAAACTTAATACTTATTATAAAATATTCTGTCACATTACTCCAATACTACACCGACTGCACTGGTTGAGAGTTTCGGCTAGAATCCAGTATAAATTATGCCTCTTAGCTTACAAGGCACTCAACGGAACTGCACCGGGCTATCTGACAGAACTTATCAAGCCTTCAGAAATAAGCGCGCGTGGAGAGACACTCAGATCGGCTAGAGCAAATAGAAGCACCCTGCAGCAGACGGGAGGTAGTCCTAGCACGGTCTTTGGGAATCGGGATTTCAGCTACGCTGCACCAATGGCCTGGAACTCACTACCGGAAAGCATAAGAGAGCTTAAAGCTTTTTACTCAGAGAGGCAAAGAAGCGCTTTTGGAATGATCATTCGGTCATAAAAGAGCGCTATACAAATACTAATATAATAATAATAAATAATTAATGTGGCACCTGCGCTTGTTTCATTGAAGACATCATTTTTATATTGGGCTTGATATCTGATAGCGCAGCAACAAGTTCTTCATCAAGACCTTTTAAGAATGAACGCTTTTCAGGTTTAGTTAATACAAGAGTTGAAAAACTTAGCTCAGATGAATAAATATGAATGAAGTGTTATGATAACCTTATCAGATATTTGAGGATAATTTCTAATAACGGTTATCTTGAAAAGATGTAACAGAAGTTCTGCGTACTTTTAAAGACGCGACAGTACTTAATTCTACGAATTGCTTACGAATTGCTTACGAATTTGCAGACACACTGCTTCCATAGAATTTATTGCATTGATTTCAAGAGGATATTAAATTACATCCAACTGTTTTATAATGCAACTAAATTATTGTTTCTTTAACAGCAAAGGTAATAAGTACTTTTCAATGGTAACAATGGTACAAGAAAAGCAACATGTAAATACAAATCTAACGTATATAAAAACAACTGAATGGTAATTCCTTACCATGTCATTAATAATAAATAATATATATCATAAAAAACATGAGCGGAAGCATTCATTAATAAACTACATATCTTGCCACTGAAAGTAATTTACCTAGAGTGTGTTAAAATATGCTTAGTTAAATAATTTAACTGATTACATTTATAATTACAAAACATTCATCTGAATGGCTTGTCACCAATGTGTGTTAAATTATGTTTTTTTAACGTACTAGACCGAGTACATTTATACTTACATATTTTGCAACTGAATTGCTTTTCCCCCGTGTGTGTTAAATTATGTCTAATTAAATCACTTGAAAGAGTACATTTATAACTACAAATCTTGCAACTGAATGGCTTATCCGCAGTGTGTGTTAAATTATGCTGTTTTAGGGTACTTGACTGAGTACATTTATAACTACATAATTTGCAACTGAATGGCTTTTCACCACTATGAGTTAAATTATGCCTTTTTAAAGCACTTGACCAAGAACATTTATAACTACAAATCATGCAGCTGAATGGCTTTTCCCCGGTGTGTGTAAAATTATGTCTTTTCAAATCACTCGACAAAGAACATTTATAACTGCAAATCTTGCAACTAAATGGCTTTTCCGCAGAGTGTGATATATTATGTATTTTTAAATTTCCTAACTGGGAACACTTAAAAGTACAAATCTCACAACTGTATGGTTTATCCTCAGTATGTGTATAATTATGTAGTTTTAACTGACTTGATTGAAGACATTTATAACTACATAAAGTACAACTGAATGTTTTTCCCACAGTGTGTATTAAAACATGTATTTTTAAACGACTTGCCCGATTACATTTAAAACTACATATTTTGCAACTAAAAGGCTTTTCCCCAGTATGAGTTAAATCGTGTCTCTTTAAATCGACTGAGCGATAACATTTGTAACTACACATCTGGCAACTGAATGGCTTATCCCCAGTGTGTATTAAAATATGCTGTTTTAAAGAACTTGACTGAGTAAATGTATTACCACATATCTTGCAACTAAATGGTTTTTCCCCAGTGTGGGTTAAATTATGCATTTTTAAATGACTTAACTGTTTACATGTATAGTTACATAATTCGCATTTAAAGTGGTTTTTTTCTCTTCCATGTGATAAATTGTCTACTCTCTGCTCTAATGGTCTAGATTTGTCGCCATTAAGGATCACACCGCTGCAGCCCAGCAATTGATGCAGTCGCAGTGTTTTCGGGGGGGCGATGAAGCTGCACAGGTCACAAGCCTCAGACTCCACTTCACTGCCAACTGCAACTGACAACATTCAAACATCATTTTCTTCTGCACCCAGATCGGAAGACTATAAACTAATTTATTATATAATTTGTAAATTAAATAATGTTTAAGTCCAATATTAACTTTATTCATTAAATGGAGTACTGTCATAGATCAAAACCATCGAAAACATATAAATACATGTAAGGAAAAGGAGAATGCAGGTATTGTTTCAGGCCTGGAAAGTTTCTACACTTAATGATATTAAAGTTTTGCATGCAGCCCGCGGGCCGCCAGTTTCAAAGCATTGTCTTAAATCATTAGTAAATATATTTAAGAATATGCTACAAAAATCGAGGTGACAATCTTATTCTGAGACTTTTTAGTACTCGATATATATAATATTACATATTGTTACAGTTATTGTTAATATTGAATACAGAATATTGTGATTGGCCAGAAGCTGTTGCTTTAGTTGTATCGCGGGAATTGCTGCGGTAGCCCAGAAGCTGATCAGAAACTATAGAATAAACATACGATTTATAAATGTAACACTTATTACAATTGCTATAATTTAAGGGAATTAATTTATTTTCAGGACTTTGGCTGGCATGTTTCTTAATACTGTTTTTGCATGTAATTCACAAATAAAACCACCAGCAATTGGTTCTTTTGTGAACGCTTTGACCCTCAACTGCGATATATAGATGCTGAGTGTGAGAAAATTCACATCTTTGTCCCAGATTAGCTTGACATATGAAATCATCACATTACTGGATATGACGTAAATAAATAACAATTGATATATATGTTAAGCGGAAATAAAAACAAATATTGTTGGTGAAAAAAACCATTTACAAATCTACCAAAAAAGTTGAGATACTCTCAGAAGAAGATTACGCTGATGCTTCCTATAAGTATGTTACACAATTAAGTAAAACATGTAGTTATCACTCTGGGCAGGCAGTAGCAATAAAAGCTACTACATAAAATATTTGAAAACCCGGACATTTATTTGATACGATAGTCATAAATAAAGCAAAGGTTTTAAGAAGACATTAGAATTTTAAATATGTGGACTCAAAACTTATCACAACGAAAGGAGTTAAAAATATGTAAAACAAACTATTTTGGCTTGTGGCTTACTTGGCGGAATCTCGATTATAACATAGTGCGGCTGCTGTTTCTCTATATGAAGAGGTTTAGAATATTGTTGAGGAGATTGGGCAGAATCCCTCGTGTCGGACTCATTCACGGCGTGTTTGCAGCAGCCTAACAGCTGATGCAGCCGCAGCGTCTGAGGGAGACCCAGGAAGTTGCAGCTATCACACCAGCGCATGGCATCTGCAACTATACACAACAACAAAAACGTAAAACAATGGATTACTACAAGCACAGCTATACTTATCCAGAATAAACTCTTCCCCCCTAAGCACTCATATTTTATTATATGATCTACATATTTTAATTTAAAATATATATATATATATAGTTTTGATTCACATTTATTTTAAATGATTAAATGTTTCTGCACCCTGGAGACCATCTTCAATAATTCCGGAAAGTTTCACCACCCTAGTCTCCAGGGAAGCCGAAACTGTCCAACAATAAATGTGAATACATAGTTATTTTTTAAATAAAATTTATTTAAAATCAAAAATGATGCAGTTTCACAAACTAAGTATTTTTTGTTAAATTTGGAACTAACGTTTTGAAGATAAATAAATAAACAAATGTAGAATCTTTAAATCTATATCAATATGGCAGACTTGCCGTTTTAAAAAAAAAAACATTTAATATCGCTAGTTGGTCATCAGCTTTCAGCTCATTTTACATGTCATATGCATTACCTATCAGTAAAACACTTATTAGTTGGGATGCCTTCTTTATTTTTCCATCGTAATCTCAAACAAATAAGATAATTTATTGGCAATAAAATGATAACTAATAATCAACGACCATATTATGCTGAAAGCACCGACCCGCGTTCGATCACTGATGTTACATAAAGTAGATAAACTCAAAAAAATAAAAAAAAAATCGTTGCAATTTTTATTTATTTATTCACAGGGCTATTCCATAGTAACAATAAAAGTGATAATCAAATAAAATATTTAATTACAACGTTGAGATTGATAATATCCGCGTCGTATATCGAAAAGTATTATTCTTGAATTTATTTAATAAAAATATGCAATACTTTATAAATTAAAGGGAAGAGTCAGTTTATTTATATACCGTTATACATTTCATTATATATTATTATAATTTTTATTTTTTCAATAGTTAGGTATGCCGCATCATATTTTTTCGTACTGGCAATATTGTATATATATATATATTATATGTCAAAATGATTAATTTTATATTGTAATGGACTTTTGTGTATTTCCAATATTGTTACCATCAGATGATGCAGATTGAAAATTACTTTTGTCCAAAATGGAATTGAATCATCCCGCCATTAATAATATTAAATATTTGTAACATTAATGTGTTGTAGCTGTCTGCTATCTCACCTGCCTGCCTGTCTTGGTCGGGCTCGCTCTTGACGCCGTGAGCACTGGCCGCACTCTCCATACTGTGACAGGGAAGCAATGAACCACTTATATTATGACAAAATGCACCAAATGCGCCGTTAATTCAATAATATCTCGATAATTACGTCAGGAACGCACGCGTCACGTCACTGAACTACACTCCATTTTGTATTGCCATTATAATAATACATAATATAATGCCTCTTTTATGGCTGTTGAAAAACACACGAATTTTGTATAATTAATTGTATTCCATGGACATATTACTTTCTGCAATATTTATACTGAGAATATTATACTATGCTATATTTGGATTTTTATTTTTTTTTATCAAAATTATTTTATTTTATATATGGATCCACAGATACAAATCTAGGTCAAATAATAAATTTTATGACTTTCTCTAGAGTCTAGTCCATCTCAGAGAAAAATCAACTTTAGATCCTGGAATTCGAACCACAAACTATACACCTCATTTTATATGGTACATTTCGTCATAATATAAGAATTATATTTTTTTGCGTGGATTGATGTAGGGATGTTTTTATTTTACGTAAGTTTTTTATTTAACCCTTTCATTACGGCTCGGTTTGAATACAAAGTATGCTGTCAATTATAAAACTAGTATTTGAAGTATAAATGTATGTTGTATGTATTGATGTCAAGGGTCGGGGAATCTTATGACGGCATGTGCCGACAAGCGATGTGAAAGGGTTAAGTATTTTCTTGCTACCTCACCTGTCAGCCAGCTTGGTCGGCCTCACAACTTCACTGAACATCAGTTGATAAGCATTGCCATCATAATAATTTACGGAATGTTTTACCTATTTTTTTGGCAATTAAAAAAAATAAATATCACCACTTTTAAGCTACTTACACTTAAGATAGCGTGCTTATTATAGATATCGTGATATCTACGACAGTTGTGGTCTTATAATTTCAAGGGGAGAGAGAAATTAGTATTTCCGATATAACGTTTTATGGTGTGTTCTTCTTGTGGCAATTATGTTTTTTAATTATCGAATATCTTTTAACTTATTGTACAGGTAAATAAGTCGAAATATAAAAACAAATAAAGATACATATTTTGAACTCAATATTTTTTTATATATTTTTTTTATTTAAACAAATATAAATAGATACATTTTTTACACGGTAATTTACATTCTATAATACATATGATATAAATATATTTGTCTTATTTTCGTAACACACAAAAAACATACATTTAAACAAACATTGATTGATCTCGAGGTTGACCATCATCGAATCAGAATTATCTGATAACTGACGATATTTTGTTCCAGGAATTGTCAAATTTGGTAGAAAATACATGTAGCTCTATATAACAGGCCTCAGCAAACTTTTCTCAGTTACGACATACCAAAGCTTAATCTTGAATTCCGCAGCATATCGAGAACTAAGAACAACAAAGAAGGAATATATATTCAATTTCTACACCAATTTTACAATGAATTTAAATTTCATAAATATACGTATACAGTATTTAATTCTCTAGATTTATAACTACATTTTGTCCCCAGTATGTTTTGAGGTATGATCTTTTAAACGATATGCCCGTGTACATTTATAATTACATAACTTGCAACTGAATGACTTTTCCTTGGTATGAGTTAAATTATGCTTTTTTAAAGAACTTGACCGAGAACATTTATACTTACATATTTTGCAACTAAATGGCTTCTCCCCAGTGTGTGTTAAATTATGCATTTTAAAATCATTTGATCGAGAACATTTATAGCTACATATCAAGCAACTAAATGGTTGTTTCCCAGTGTGTGTTAAATTATGCATTTTTAAATAGGATAACTGAGAACATTTATAACTACAAATCTTGCAACTGAATGGCTTCTCCCCAGTGTGTGTAAAATTATGCCTTTTTAAAATACTTGATTGAGAACATTTATAGCTACATATCAGGCAACTAAATGGCTTTTCCCCAGTGTGTGTTGAATTATGAATTTTTAAACTATTTGACCGTGCACATTTATAATTACATAACTTGCAACTGAATGGCTTAACCCCAGTATGTTTGGAATGATGCTGCTTTAAAGTACTTGGGTGAGAACATTTATAACTACACATTTTGCAGCAGAGTGGTTTTTCTTCGTTGTGTATTTTAATATTATGCTTTTTAAATGCACTCATTAATTTACATGTGAAATTACATAATTCACATTTAAAATATATTTTATCACTTCCATGTGATAAATTGTCTACCCTCTGGTCTAAGGTTCTAGATTTGTCGACATCAAGGACCACACCGTAGCAGCCCAGCAATTTATGCAGTCGCAGTGTTCTCGGGGGGGCGATGAAGCTGCACAGGTCACAAGCCCCAGACTCCACTCCACTGCCACCTGCAACTCATAACATTCAAACACCATTATCTACTGCACACAGTATCGGAAGGTTTCGTGGAATTTTTAAACGTATTAACATGTTACTGAAATAATATTTAAAATATAACTTTATTATTTTAATGGAGTACCATCATCGATAAAAAAATATCGAAAAATATAAAACACATGGACGAATAAGGAGAATGCAGGTATTGTTTCAGGCCTGGACACTTTCTACACTGTCATCATCATCAAATCATTATAATTTAAAATTAATTTAAATTAAAAATTAAATAAATAAAAAATATTTAGTTTCTATTCACAGTTGATTTTAAATGATTAATGCTTAAATCGTTAGTAAAATCTTAAAAATATATACTAAAAAAATGGAGGTGACAATCGTATTCAGAGACTTAAGTACTCGTTTTATACAGAAAAATCCGTTATGAATTAGTTTTTTAAGAAAAAGTTTAAAAAGTGTATGGAAAATGTATTTATTATGTCTCTGCGGAATTAAATTGTTCGTGTCTTAGTCTTAAGTTCAACTAATAACTAGATTACTATACATTGTCATTAAATTTTATTATTAAATTTCTTCTAGGTTAATTTCGCGACCTCTCTGTTGGCCGCCGACCCACCTTACTGCCACTTCAACCAGCACTGAGCATACAGATGTGTTATAAAATAGAAACTTACTATTTCTTTTTGTGTTCGTCTTACTTGGCAGTCTCTCCAACAGAACTCTGCACGGCCGGAGCGTCCTAACGTGAAGAGATTCAGAATATTGTTGAGGAGTTTGGCCAGCAGCTGTTGATTTGGTGGAATTCCGGGCCTTGCTGCAGTAGCCCAGTAGCTGATCAGCAACTATAGAATAATCATATGATTACTAAATGTGCCAATTATAACAATACTGATTGTTACGTAGTCTACAGAGGACAACATTAAATACTGCTTGTAACTAACAACATACAATAGTGAACAAAACTAGCAGTTATTAATGAAGGCAATTAACACATTCACATCGGGATAGGTATAAATACACGTTTCGTCGACTGACGGTTAATTGCGGGAAGGGTAATTTACCTTTTCCATACTGTGATGGTTTAAGTCGAGTAGGGTATTTACACTTTTTTTCCAAGAATTTGACTTTTTCTTGCTTATGAGGTTTGGCATTATCAGTTTTACAAAAGTAAACACATATTTAAGAAACAGGGTTTCTTCAAATTTGTTTAATTTTTTTAAATAAATAATGTTTGTTTATTTTGTAAAATCGAAATATATTTTTAATTATATTGCATATTCGCAATCATATAAGGTTCGATACGACCTAGATTTACAAAAATTAGTATATATTTAAGATACAGGTATTTAAGAAACTACAACATATGCAAGTTCTTTCCCTGGAGGCTCCCGGGTACCATGTAAGTTTCCATGTTGACCTACGGATATATATGTGTTTTGAGACAAGGCATAGACAATTTAAGCTTACATACTGTGTAACGGCAGTTTTCTGTGTACATATCGTTCCAATATGGTAAAAAAGTAATGTTAGATTTTCGGAAATAAAAACCCTTTTTGAATGATTCTGCTTCCTGCTGTGGAGCATGTTCAGTGAAAATATAAATTTTAACTACATGTCAAACTTACACCATTTTAAGTCAAGTTTCAAAATATAATATAAGCTGCGTTGAAATAATACTCGTACAATAGATGTTCCTAACGACGTAAAAAAATGCGCACTGTTTTCAATTCAACTGAAGTAAACAACATCAATAAAAAAATTTTTTTTGCGAAATTGTCGGTCCGGTAATGTGTTGTCACTTTTTATAAATTTATTTTACGTTATAATACCATTTATAGGGGTTGTTCTTACCATGAATATCATACTCCTAATTTAAATATATTTATAACTCTAAATAACGTACCCTTAAATGTTTTAATGTGTATTTTCAAGTTGCGGATATTAATAAAAATAAGTATAAGAAGTTCTACAAATTTACGATGATTTTGATGGTGGTGCTATAATTGGCGAGTATCGTATTGAAAAAAAAATGTAGTTATGTTGGATATTTTTAAAGTTATGGCAGTTTAGGTAGAAACATATTTTTTAAGCGCGACATTGATTTAACGCGAATGTAGCGCGAATTTCACCCGATGTAAATGTGATAATATGAGTAATTTAACTCGTGTCTTACTTGGCAGTCTCTCTAGTAGGACACTACACGACCGGAGCGTCTTCACTAGAAGAGATTCAGAATATTGTTGAGGAGATTGGGCAGAATCCTTTGTGTCGGACTCATCCACGGCGATGTTGTAGCAGCCCAACAGCTGATGCAGCCGCAACGTCTGAGGGAGACCCAGGAAGTTGCAGTAGCCACAATAGAGCATGGCATCTGCAACTATAGACAACAAATGTTAAATTTAACTTTCTTTGTCAATAAAACAAACTGCCATTTTCCAAAAACAGTTCATATTGAGATTTAGTTATCAGCTTTCGGATCACTTTTCATGTCATCTGCATCACCTTTCAGTAAAACACTTCCATCAGTTGGGATGCCTTCTTTCTTCATCCATCGTTATCTCAAACACACACGATAATTTATTGGGAATGAAAGATAATTATTAACCAACGACCATATCATGCTGAAAGAACCGGCTGTCGTTAGATAACTGATTTAAAGTAAAGTAAATTTACTTAAAAACAAAATGGATGATTTTAGTATTTTCTCGCATTTTAATTTATTATGATTTGTTAATGTAACATTTATAAGAATTACAATTATTTTATAAAAAAATACTTTTCAAGGAAACTTTGGCTAGCATGTTACTGTATACTGATTTTCGCATGTAATTCACACAGGAGACGACCAGCAGTTGTTTTTTTGTCTTTAACCCTCAACTGTGATGTATAGATGCTGTGTGGGAATATTCACACCTTAGTCCCAGGTAAGCTTGCGATACGAAAACATCGCATACTGGATATGACGTAAATAACTGATATTTTCGTTTAGCGGATATAAAAAAATCAATTAATTTATTTTCTCGCCATTTTTATTTATATACAGAGAGTGAATAGAAGAAATAAAGTGATAATAAATTATTATATTTAATTACAACGTTGAGATCGATCAAAACCGCTTCGTATAGCGAAAAGGGTTGTTTTCTTGAATTTATTTAATAAAAATTAGCAATTCTTTATAAATTACAGTGAAGTGTTGACTTATTTACATAACTTTTAATATTTCATCATATTTTATTATAATTTTAATTTTTTCAATAGTTAGGTATGCCACATTATATTTTTTTTCGTACTGGCAATACTGTACATAATGTCAAGATGCTTGATTTCATAATGTAATGGACTTTTTTTTTTCCATTATTTTTATCGTTCGGTGACGCAGATTGGACATTAGTTTTGTCCAAAATAGAATTGACTCTTATAGCCAATTGGTATTATTCAATATTAGTAACATCAATGTGTTATATCTGTTTGCTATCTCACCTGCCTGCCTGTCTTGGTCGGGCTCGCTCTTGATGCCGTGAGCACTGGCCGCACTCTCCATACTGTGACAGTGAAGCAATGAACACTTATATTATGACAAAATGCTCCAAATGCGCCGATAAACTCAATAATATCACGACAATCTGGGTCAGGAGCGCACGCCTCACGTCAATGAACAACACTTTATTTTGTATTGCCATCATAATAATACATAATATAATGCCTCTTTTATCGCTGATGAAAAACACACAAGTTTTATATAATTCGTTGTATTCCATGGACATATTACTTTATGCGATATTCATAATGAGAATATTGTACTATGCAATAGTTTAATTTTTTTTTCTGTTTTTATTAAAATTATTTTATTCTATAAATGGATCCACACATACGAATCTATACATAATAATTTATTTTATGACATTTCTCTCGTCAACCTCAGAGAAAAAAAAATAGATTCTGGGATTCGAACCACAAACTATAAAGCTCATTTCATATGGCACATTTCGTCAAAATATAAGTAAAAAATATATATATAAGTATTTTATGATGAAATGCGCTAATTGTTTGATTTAACTCAAATAATGACTTGACGATCCGAAACAGAAGACTTCAACGCGAGACGTCGCCGAGCATCAGTTGATAATTATTGGCATTATAAGTTTTTATAAAATATTATGCCTATTTATTTTGTGATACGAAAAATACTTCCGAATAATAAAAAAAATATTTCCGTGAGTTATTATACCCTTTTTTGAATTATCATATATTTACTTTACCCTTTCGCATCGGTTGTCAAATGCCGTCATAAGATTCACCGACCGTTGAAATCGGTTGATGTGAAATATCGTTTTGCTCCTTATTTAGAATAGTTTTTTATGCATCATCTAATAGCTAAAGTATACAAGAACCAATGTGATATATGAAAATAGATCAGAGAAGTACAATTATACTTCAAATATTAGTTTTATAATTGGCAGTATAATTTGTATTCAAACCGAGCCGTAATGGAAGGGTTAAATAATAAACTTACATAAAATCAAAACATTTCCTACATCAATCCACGCAAAAATAAACAAATAAAAATAATACACTGTTTGAACTCAGACTGTACAGTCGGCATTGTAGGTAAGTGTCTTAAGACTGTGTTCTGGTGGAGGATGTTATCATCCAAGGAATGGAATGCTTTATCCCTCACTCCACGAAAACTATGGGCACCACCTTAAAAAGCTGGTTTAACCTTGACTGTGCTGAGGCTGTAAAACGCAGGAATACCGCATACAACAAACAACGAAAAAATAACGACCCATAAGTCGTGCAGCATACAATTTAGCCTCCAAAGATTGCAAGAATACCATTAATGACTCCAAAGACAGGTTCAATGTACAAATTTGCAACAAGTTGTCCGCTTGCCCTGCTGGTAGTAGAGCATTCTGGTCTCTCGCTAACTCTATTTTCAGCAACTTTTGCACATCCTTTCCACCGCTGACTAATGCCGATGGCTCACTGGCTCTAGCCTCCAAAAAGGAGGCTGAACTTATTGGTTTGTTGTTTTCTTCCAATTCCACACTCGACGATGGTGGGGCCAACCCCCCCATCCATTCCTCACTGTGGCAAGCAGATGGGGGCTGTAAAATTCAGCCGCAAAGCCGTACATCGAGAACTACTCCAATTAGCGACCATCAAAGCTAGTGGCCCAGATGGCATACCAGCGGTGGTATTAAAAACTTGCGCTCCTGAACTTAGTCCTGTGCTCACCAAACTTTTCAGATTGTCCTTTAGATGTGGTATTGTTCCCCAGGGATGGATAAAAGCCCTTCTTCACCCAGTTCCAAAAAAAGGTGACCGTAGTAGCCCCACGAACTATCGCCCAATAGCCATCACATCACTACTTCCCAAAGTTGGACCTTGTATCCTTTAGCTATCAGATGATGCAAAAAATACTATTCTAAGAAAGTAGCAAAACGATATATCACGTCAATCGATGTCAACGGTCGGGGAATCTTATGACGGCATACAACTACTTAGAGAACACTGATCTTCTGTCTGATCGGCAATATGGCTTCCGCCGTAGTCGATCGTGCAGCGATCTCTTGGCATATGTCACACATGTTTAGGGGAAATCTATCGAATGCTTTGGAGAGACGCAAGCTGTTGCTCTGGATATCTCCAAGGCGTTCGATAGAATCTGGCATCGCGGTCTGGTGAATAATTTACCCTCTTATGGACTAACTCCCTCCCTGTGCTCCTGGATTGAAAACTTCTTGAATGATCGAAGCATCATCACTGTCGAAGATGGATTTTCTTCTTCCTGCCATAAAAGCAACTCAGGAGTTCCACAGGGCTCTGTGCTGTCGCCCACTCTTTTCCTTCTGCATGTGAATGATTTGCTTCAATGCGCAATCATTCACTGTTATGCCGACGACAGCACTGTCCATGAGAGTATAATCTTCCATAAACCTCCGAAAATTCGGAACTATCTGCTGCTAGGGAATCTCTGGTGGAGAAGATGAACATTTTTTTGTTTTTTTTTTTTTATTTAATCAAATATAAAAAGATACATTTTTACATAGTAATTTACATTCCAATCTTTTTTTTTTTTTTTCTTTTTTTTTTTTGCATTCGCTTACCACACCACTTAACGATAAGATCTTGTGTGTGGCGAGCATGTCTCTTGAAAGGGTTTCACGATGGGGCGACCTCAACCTCGTCAGTTTCAACATTTCCAAAACCCAACCATGTACTTTCTCTACCAAGAAGAGTGCTATGGATGCTGTATCTTTCAACGGTTGTTCTCTTCCGAAAGCAAGCTCCATAAACATGCTTGGTTTATCAATCTCGAATAATATCAAATATTACGAGTCAATTAAGTGCAAAGCTGGTCTCACTTCCAAAAAACTAGGTGTATTATATTGATCA
Source organism: Glossosoma conforme (assembly GCA_022606575.1). Classification (NCBI taxonomy): domain Eukaryota; kingdom Metazoa; phylum Arthropoda; class Insecta; order Trichoptera; family Glossosomatidae; genus Glossosoma; species Glossosoma conforme. Next base: position 557,928 of record JAGTXR010000343.1, on the reverse strand, counting down.
CGTCGGTATTTCAGCAATAAACAACTTCTTCTTCTATATAAAGGACAAATCCGACCTATCCTTGAATACGGCAGTCACCTTTGGATTGGAGCACCAAAATACCTTCTAAACTTAATTGACTCAGTTCAAAGAAGAGCAATTCGTTTGATAAACAATGACACCCTTACGTCTAACCTGCAATCAATGGAACACAGGTGTAAGATTGGTTCTCTTAGTCTTTTCTACCGTTATTACCACGGTCGCTGCTCTTCGGAACTAAAGGAACTAATTCGTCCTGCACCCACTCACAGCCGACTACCTCGTCTTGCACTTGCCGAACATTCATACACGGTTAATGTATGTTGACCAAGAACTGGCAGCTTCCAAAAATCCTTCTTTATTGCCACCGGCAAACTATGGAATGCTCTGCCAGCGTCTGTGTTTCCTCCTTCCTACAATCTGGATCTCTTCAAGAAACAGATAAATATACACTAGCAATCTCCCCAACCCACACACAAAGACGAACACAACACCCGTTCCCGCATGCAGCGTCCAGCCTCCCTGGCTGACCGTCATAGAGTGCACTGGTCTTGATCAGATGTGCTCTCCTGCATGCAATTACATAAAAAAAAAATACCACATTGGTTCTTGTATCCTTAAGCTATCAGATGATGCATAAAAAACTATTCTAAGAATGTAGTAAAACAATATTTCACGTCAACAGATGTCAACAGTCGGGGAATCTTATGACGGTATGTGCTGACAAGAGATGCGAAAGGGTAAAATAACTTACCTATAATGCTTAGTGTACAGTTTGAGTTCAAACAGTGTATTATTTTAGTTTAGTTTAAGTATCTTCTTGCTACCTCACCTTCTGCCTGCCTTGGTCGGCCACAAAACATCACTGAACATCAGTTGATTAGCATTGACATCATAATAAGTTACGGAATGTTTTACATATTGTTTTTTCAATGAAAAAATATATTTTTATCACCACATTTTAAGCTACTTACACTTAAGATAGCGTGCTTATTATAGATATCGTGATATCTACGACAGTTGTGGTCTTATAATTTCAAGGGAAGAGAGAAATTAGTATTTCCGAGATAACGTTTTATGGTGTCTTCTTCTTGTGGGAATTATGGTTTTTAATTATCGAGTATCTTTTAACTTATTGTACCGGAAATAAATCGAAATATAAAAACAAATAAAGATACATATTTTGAACTCAATATATTTGTCTTATTTTCTTAATACACAATAAATATACATTTAAACAAACATTGATATCAAGTACTTAAGAAATAGATATTCAATTTCTACACCAATTTTACAATGATTTAAATTTCATAAATATACATATAAAGTATTTAATTCTAAACATTTATAACTACATTTTATTTCTTGGTATGTATTGAGCTATGATCTTTTAAATGATATGCCCGGGTACATTTAAAATTACATAACTTGCAACTGAATGGCTTGTCCTAGGTATGTGTTAAATTATGCTTTTTTAAAGAACTTGACCGAGAACATTTATACTGACATATTTTGTAACTGAATGGCTTTTCCGCAGTGTGTGTTAAATTATGCCTTTTTAAGGTACTTGACTGAGTACATTTGTAACTACAAATATTGCAACTGAATGGCTTTTCCCCAGTGTGTGTTAAATTATGCCTTTTTAAATAGGATAACTGAGAACATTTATAACTACAAATCTTGCAGCTGAATGGCTTCTCCCTAGTGTGTGTTAGATTATGCCTTTTTAAAACACTTGATTGAGTACATTTATAGGTACATATCAGGCAGCTAAATGGCTTTTCCCCAGTATGTGTTAAATTATGCATTTTTAAATAGGATAACTGAGAACATTTAAAACTACAAATCTTGCAACTGAATGGCTTCTCCCCAGTGTGTGTTAGATTATGCCTTTTTAAAACACTTGATCGAGAACATTTATAGCTACATGTCAAGCAACTAAATGGCTTTTCCCCAGTGTGTGTTAAATTATGATTTTTTAAACTATCTGACCGTGAAAATTTATAATTACATAACATGCAACTGAATGACTTGACACCGGTATGTTTTAAGTGATGATGCTTTAAATTACTTGGGTGAGTACATTTATAACTACACATTTTGCAGCAGAATGGTTTTTCTTCGTTGTGAATTATAATATTATGTTTTTTAAATGCACTCATTAACTTACATGTGAAGTTACATAATTCACATTTTAAATAATTTTTTTCACTTCCATGTGATAAATTGTCTACCCTCTGCTCTAAAGGTTTAGATTTGTCGACATCAAGGATCACACCGCAGCAGCCTAGCAAATGATGGAGTCGCAGTGTTCTCGGGGGGGCGATGAAGGTGCACAGGTCACAAGCCCCAGACTCCACTCCACCGCCAACTGCAACTGATAACATTCAAACATCATTATCTACTGCACTAAGGATCGGAAGGTCTCGTGGAATTTTTAAACATATCAACACGTAACTGATATTATATTAAAAAAAATACTTTATTATTTTAATGGAGTACCATTATTGATACAAAACATCGAAAAATATAAACACATGGAAGAATAAGGAGAATGCAGGTATTGTTTCAGGCCTGGACACTTTCTACACTGAAGACACCATTTAAGGCAGTTAATTTTTTTTTATTTTAATGCTTAAATCGTTATACTTTAAAAATTATTTTAATTAAAAAATTTAAAACATATTTAGTTTTGATTCACAATTTATTTTAAATGATTAATGCTTAAATTGTTAGTAAATATCTTTAAAAATATGCTATAAAAATCGAGGAGAGAATCGTATTCAGAGACTTAAGTACTCGTTTTATACAGAAAAAATCCATTATGAATTATTTTTTTAAGAAAAAGTTTAAAAAGTGTATAGAAAATGTATTTCGTTTTCAAATGTCTCTGAAATTAAATTGTCAAAGCTTTTAAAATTGTTTCCGGGTTAATTTTTCGACCCCTTTGTGGGCCACCGCCTCAACTTTCTGCCACTTCAACCAGCACTGAGCATACAGATGTGTTTTATAATAGAAACTTACTATTTATTTTTGTGTTCGTCTTACTTGGCAGCCTCTCGAGAAGAACACTGCACGATCGGAGCGTCCTCACGAGAAGAGATTCAGAATATTGTTGAGGAGATCGGGCAGAATCCCTCGTGCCGGACTCATCCACGGCGTTGTTGCAGCAGCCCAACAGCCGATGCAGCCGCAACGTCTTAGGGAGACCCAGGAAGTTGCAGCAGCCACACCGGAGCATGGCATCTGCAACTATACACAACAAATGTTTAATTTAACTTTCTTTGTCAATAAAATAAACTGCCATTTTCCAAAAATAGTTAATGTCGAGACTTAGTCATCGCTTACGGCTCACTTTTCATGTCATCTTGATCACCTTTCAATAAAACACTTCTATTAGTTGAGCCTTCTTCCTTCTTCCATCATAATCTCAATTTTAGCTTTTTTTAGGAGCACTTACCAAGGCATTGTTTTCAGAGTACATTCTCGTTATACAAGTAACGGGTTTTGGTGAGCAACACCACACATGGGTGTAAAAGTTAGTAGTTCAGACGTTAAAATTTGGACTTTTAGACTTCTTCGCCGAAGGTCGCCGCATCTCATACTTATGAATATTTATTGTAAATGTAATGATGACTATTAACCAACGACGATTTCACGCTGAAAGCACCGGCTGATGTTATAAAAAGTAAACCAAATTAAAAATGTATACTTTTGGTTGATTTTCAGCTATGAGAAGGAATAATCAGATATTATATTTAATTCGAAGGTTGAGATCGATGGCATACTCGTGGTATAGCGAAAAATATTATTTTCGTGAATTATTTAATAAAAATTTGCAATTTTTTTATAAAATACAGTGAAGCTTATTTACATACCGTTAAATATTTCATCATATTTTATTATCATTTTTATTTTTTCAAGAGTTAGGTATGCCACATTATATTTATTTATATAGACGGGAGTATTTGCAGAAAGTATTCGAGGACATGAATTGTAGCGCTTATGCTGAGCTGAAAAGAGTTGCGGAGGACCGAGAGGAATGGAGATCGAGATGCAAGATTCTGTTGCTGCAAACCAATCCACTGGATTGATACTACGAAGAAGATTTATTTTCCTACTGGTAATACTTTATATTATGTCAAAATGCTAGATTTCATAATGTAATGGACTTTTTGTTTTTTTCCATTATTGTTATCATTCGGTGACGCAGATTGGACATTAGTTTTGTCCAAAATTGAATTGACTCTTAAAGTCATTTTATTGAATATTAGTATGTAACATCAATGTGCTGTATCTGCCTGCTATCTCACCTGCCTGCCTGTCTTGGTCGGGCTCGCTCTTGACGCCGTGAGCACTGGCCGCACTCTCCATACTGTGACAGGGAAGCAATGAACACTTATATTATGACAAAATGCTCCAAATGCGCCGATAAACTCAATAATATCACGACAATCTGGGTCAGGAAAGCACGCGTCACGTCAATGAACAACACTTTATTTTGTATTGCCATTTTAATAATACATAATATAATGCCTCTTTTATGGCTGATGAAAAACACAAGAATTTTGCATAATTCGTTGTATTCCATGAACGTATTACTTTCTGCGATATTTATACTGAGAATATTATACTATGCAATAGTTGCATTTTTTATTTTTTTTTATCAACATTATTTTATTATATAAATGTATCCACACATACAAATCTACATCAAATTGTAATATATTTTATGACATTTCTCTAGTCCATCTCAGAGAAAAATAAACTCAAGGTGCTGAGATTCAAACCACAAATTATACACTTCATTTCATATGGTACATTTCGTCATAATATAAGTATTTTATGACGAAATGCACCAATTGTTTGATTTAACTCAAATAACATCTTAACGATTCGAAACAGAAGAATTAAACGCGAAATGTCGCCGAGCTTCAGTTGATTAGTGTTGGCGTTATACGAGTTTATAATAAAACATTACGCCTGTTTAATTTGTGATGCGATCAAATATTTCCGTATAGTAAAAAATGTCCGTGAGTTAGTTTTTTATGCTTCTTTATTAATCATCATATATTAACTTGAATAACATATCTAACGTTTAATAAAAACATTTCTTGAGTCAATCCACCCAAAAATCAAATGAAGGTTGTTCGTTGACTATGTAAAGCCAGCATTACAGGTAAGTGTCTTAACCCTTTCGCTTCGGTTGTCGGTATTTTTTTTTTTTATGTAAACGCATGCAGGAGAGCACATCCGGTCAAGACCAGTGCACTCTATGACGCTCAGCCAGGGAGGCTGGACGCTGCAAGCGGGAAACGTGTGTTGTGTTCGTATTTGTGTGTGGGTTGGGGAGATTGCAAGTGTATATTTATCTGTTTCTTGAAGAGATCCAGATTGTAGGAAGGAAGAAACACAGACGCTGGAAGAGCATTCCATAGCTTACCGGTGGCATTAAGGAAGGAACTTTGGAAGCTGCCAGTTCTTGGTCGTCATATATTAACCGTGTATGGATGTTCGGCAAGTGTAAGACGAGTTTGTCGGCTGTGAGTGTGTGCAGGAGGAATTAGTTCTTTAAGTTCCGAAGAGCAGCGACCGTGGTAATAACGGTAGAAAAGACTAAGAGAACCAACCTTACGTCTGTGTTCCATTGATTGTAGATTAGACGTAAGGGTGTCATTGTTTATCAAACGAATTGCTCTTCTTTGAAATGAGTCAATTAAGTTTAGAAGGTATTTTGGGGCTCCAATCCAAAGGTGACTGCCGTATTCAAGGATAGGTCGGATTTGTCCTTTATATAGAAGAAGAAGTTGTTTATCGTTGAAATACCGACGTGATCTATATAATACACTTAGTTTTTTGGAAGCGAGACCGGCTTTACACTTAATTGGGTCGTAATATTTGACATTATTCGATATTGATAATCCAAGCATGTTGATGGAGCTTGCTTTCGGAAGAGAACAACCGTTGAAAGATACAGGATCCATAGCAGTCTTCTTGGTGGAGAAAGTACATGGTTGGGTTTTTGAAATGTTGAAACTGACGAGGTTGAGGTCGCCCCATAGTGAAACCCTTTCAAGAGACATGTTCATCTTCTCCACCAGAGATTCCCTAGCAGCAGATAGTTCCGAATGTTTCGGAGGTTTATGGAAGATTATACTCTCATGGACAGTGCTGTCGTCGGCATAACAGTGAATGTTTGCGCATTGAAGCAAATCATTCACACGCAGAAGAAAAAGAGTGGGCGACAGCACAGAGCCCTGTGGAACTCCTTAGTTGATTTTATGGCAGAAGGAAGAAAAGCCATCTACAACAGTGATGATGCTTCGATCATTCAAGAAATTTTTTAATCCAGGAGCACAGGGAGGGAGTTAGTCCATAAGAAGGTTATTTGTTCACCAGACCGCGATGCCAGACTCTATCGAACGCCTTGGAGATATCCAGGGCAACAGCTTGCGTTTCTCCAAAGCATTCGACGGATTTCCCCCAAACATGTGTGACATATGCCAAGAGATCGCCGCACGATCGACTACGGCGGAAGCCATATTGCCGATCGCACAGAAGATCATTTTTCTCTAAGTAGTTGTATGCCGTCATAAGATTCCCCGACCGTTGACATCGATTGACGTGATATATCGTTTTGCTACTTTCTTAGAATAGTATTTTTTGCATCATCTGATAGCTAAAGGATACAAGGTCCAATGTGATATATGAAAATAGACCTGATAAGATAACCTCAACCAGTTGGTACATAATAATGAATTCTCACTTACAACTTACCACATGAATATTAGAAGCATTGAAAAAAACATAGACGAATTAACAATTTCTTTGGCATCACTAAAATTTCTACCTGACTGTATAGTTTTGACGGAATCACACTCCCACGGAGAAAAAACATACCAATTGCCCGGATACAATTATTGTTCAACAACCACTAAAATCAACAAAAACAGTGGAATATCGATGTTCATCTCAAAATGACTGGAAATAGTAAAAATTGACGAGATAAAAGATATTAATAAAACCAACATATTAAATGTTGAAATTAAATTTAAAAAACAATTATTTAATATAATGGCTATATATCGCACCCACGCATCTAATGTAATTAGATTCATCGAAGAACTCAAAAATACTCTATTAAAAATAAAAAACAAAAAAAATATTATTGTTGGGGACAAGAATTTAAATATTTTAAGTGATTCTAACACAACCGAAAAAGATATATACCTAAATATGTTAGCTGAATTAAACTACCTACAGTGTATAAATAATATCATGAGAAATATACAGGGTCAAACACCAACTTGCATTGATCATATATTTACAAATTTAACTGATATCACCAACTTAACATCTTCCGTCGTTCACACAAAGATCACTGATCATTATTCATGCTACCTACAATACAAATTACAAGCAACCAAAAATACTGAAATATTAAAATGTAACAATAATATAAAATACATACACCTACATACTTTTAAAGACAAACTAAAGAACGAATACTGGAAAAATCTATATAATTGTAATGATGCAAACGAATGTGGTGAAATATTTAACAATAAAATCATTGAAATATTAAGTTTATCATCAAGAAGTCGAACGAAACCACAACTCTCTAAATTCACACCTATCAAGCCATGGATTACTCACGGACTAATAATATCAATACGCCATAAAGATAAGCTTTATAAACTTACGACTAAACAACCAAATAACGTCAAATTATGCAAACAATATAAAACATATAAAAATAAACTCACCTTCTTAATAAAGAAAACAAAAGAATCTTACTATAAACAAAAACTAAACATCGCTGATAAAAACGGCAAAGAGGTTTGGAATGTAAACAATGAAATAATAGACAAAAATAAACATAAAACTAATCAAATTAACCAAATAAAACACGAAAACCAATTAATCTGCTGCAAAACAAACCCTTCTAAGGCCGCATCAGTATTTAATAATTACTTTGTGAACGTAGGAAAACAACTTGCACAACTCATTGACCCCAAAAATACTAGTACGAATTACATTACTAACGATAACTTTGAACAAAAAATTCCAAAATTCCAAAATACAACAGAAGCTGAAATTGAATCAATAATCGACAGCATGAAAGACGGTTCTTCACCAGGATTCGACGGCATTAAAGTAAAATCACTAAAATATGTTAAAAAACAAATATCCAAACCGATTGCGTATATTATAAATAAAAGCTTACAAGCTAGAATATACCCAGATGTTTACAAACAAACAAATGTTACCCCTATTTTTAAATCTGGTGACCCTAACGATATTACAAACTACAGACCAATATCAATAATTTCAAACATAGCAAAAATATTCGAAAAAATAGTAAAAAAAGAATAAATGAATTTATTAAAACTAATCAACTAATAAATGAAAACCAATTCGGATTTATGGAAAACCGAAACACACAAGACGCCATTGCTAAACTATCAAATTATATACTAGGTTCACTTGACAATAATCATAAATGTTTAGGTATATTTATAGACTTGAAAAAGGCATTTGACAGCATTTCTCATGCAAAACTAATATCGAAATTAAATCACATTGGAATAAGTAATAGCGCACTGAAATGGATAAAAAGTTATCTTTATCAACGACCACAATTAGTCAAAATAAATAATGTACCGAGTCAAAAAGAAACAAGTAAATTTGGAATACCGCAAGGAACAGTATTGGGACCACTATTATTTATTATCTACATAAACGATATATTCAAACAGAATGTGAACGGTAAAATAATATCTTATGCTGACGATACAGCAATAATAATTGAGAGCAATAACTGGAATGATACAATAAAACTAGCAAATGATGACATTAAGAGTCTTAAACGATGGTTTGACGTTAATCTACTTACATTAAACGCAGAAAAGACATATCTAATCCCATTCTCCATAAACAAAAAAATAACGACAACTCCCATACCTAAATTATTTATTCATTACCCTGGATGTAATAATACCAACTGCGAAAAAACCTGCTCATTAATCAAAGCTACTGCTAAAATAAAATACCTGGGTATAATTATTGACAGTAACTTAAAATGGAAACCACACACAGCTGAATTAGTAAAACGTATACGCAAATGCATCTATATATTCATCAGACTCAGAAACATCTTAACTAAAGCAGATCTAAAAATGGTATACTACTCCATTGTCCAATCTCAACTACAATATGGTATTGTTGGTTGGGGAGGAACATACCTAAATACTACCAACCCCATTAGAACTGTGCAAAAACTTATCATCAAAGTGATATTAAAAAGGCCTCCCACCTACCCAACAGAAAGCCTATACAATAAATTCAAAGTGCCAACGGTAGATACACTATACCAAAAATACACTATCTTACAGACTATTAAAGAAAGGAGAATTGAAAACTGGTACACTTGTCATTCTGCTAGGTATATGTACAACTTATTAATACCAAAATTTAACACACAACATGCAAAAAATGGTTACAATTATAACGGAATAGTTAATTTTAACAATCTTCCTCGGGAAATAAAAGAGATCAGCGATATTAAAATATTGATTGAAAAGGTGAAACAGTACTTTAAAAGAATGACGAACAGATCCGACGTCACTGCATAACAAATTGAAATAATGAAATGTACCAAAAATGTATTATTAAATTATATATACATTAAATTTAATTCAACATAAAATATATTAAATCTTTAATCATTTAATGTTAGTTCTATATCAAAATCATGTAAATGTATAAATATGTAATACTCTGTATAATTATATAAATCTGTAAAATAACATAGATGAATCCCACGCCACACACAAGATCTTATCTTTAAGTGGTGTGGTAAGCAATGTAAAAAAAAAAAAAGAAAAAAAAAAAAAAAAGATTGGAATGTAAATTACTATGTAAAAATGTATCTTTTATATTTGATCAAATAAAAAAAAAAAAAAAAAATACATTTATGCTTCAAATACAAGTTGCCGCATATGCCGACAACCGATGCGAAAGAGTTAATGACGTTTTCATTTCGTCTTCTTCTTGAAGGAATTCATATTTGTATTTTTAAACATTTATAGATATGTTGTACATGTATTGTATATAAATCAACCAAGAATAAAAGTTTTTTTTTCTTTGGGTAATATTTATTGATAACATTAAGGTTATCAACTGACAATACTTGGTGAAACTGCATAATTATAATTGTAGAATTAATTTTAATTAAAAAATTAATAAATTAAAAATATTTAGTTTTGATTCACAATTTATTTTAACGAGCATATAGCATAAATAAGTCTATCCAATTTACAATGGAATACGGTAATAAAGTAATTAACTTCCTAGATGTGACTATTAACATAACCAACAATAAACATTAATTCAATATATACAGAAAACCCATGTACAGTGATAATATAATACACGCTACATCAAGACATCACATATCCCACAAACTTGCTGTTTTTCATAGCTTGATTCGCCGCCTAAATAACACCCCCTTATCCAAAGCCAATTTTGATATAGAATTCAACACAATTCAAATTATTGCAAAAAACAATGGCTATGATACAAAAATTATCGATAATATACAACGTAGAAAATTAAAAAAGTGAACACTTAATTTAATAACTAATGGTTTAAAAACGGTTAACCTTCAATTAAGCAATTGGGGTAAAATAACTTATTTGGGAAAGTTAACTGATAGAATAAGTAATTTTCTTAAAAATAAAAATATTAAATTAGCTTTCAGCAATAACCAATCTCTAGGCAATATGCTGGTAAACATTAAAGATAAAATAAATTACTTTGAAAAAAATGGGGTATACTTGTTGAAATGTGAGGAGGATTGTGATTGTGATTTGTTTCAAATCATAAATCAAAAAAGAAAAATAAGTAAAAATAAATTTTTGGAACTCTGATCTTCGTCTTTGAACTAATTTTTTTTTATAGCCATATATATCGCCATAGCTGCAAACACTTCAAATAGCACGATTATTATAGCGTGATACCTATTAAAGTTGCAGACTTATGTTTTTATCCCTTTCGCATCGGTTGTCGGCATATGCCGTCATAAGATCCCCCGACCGCTGACATCGTTTGACGAGATATATCGTTTTGCAACTTTCTTAGAATAGTTTTTTATGCATCATCTGATAGCTAAAGGATACAAGAACCACAGTAAAATGAAAATAGACCAGATAAATACATTTATGCTTCAAGGTATTGTTTTATAATTAACAGTATAATTTGTATGTAAACCGAGCCGTAATGAAAGGGTTAAGGGAAGGGATAAATTCATTAAGTTTTTGGAAGTTTTTTGGTGTTCTTCTCTTTAGGGAACTAGGATTTTTAATTATCAAATATTTATAAATTCACTGTACGAGTATATAAATCACATAAGAAAACAAGTGTTGAAAATTAATTTGAACTTAATATATTTATCTTGTTTTCTTACATAATACACAATATACATACATTTTAACAAACGTTGATTGATCTCGAGGTGGACCATCATCAAATCAGAATTATCTGACAACTGACGATATTTTGTTCCAGGAGTTTTCGGTTTTGGTAGAAAATTCCTGCAGCTCTATTTAACAGTGATGAGCAACCTTTTCTCAGTAACGACACACCTATCTTGAATTCCGCGACAACTCAAAAGTATTGGAATTTCAATTTCTACACCAATTTAACAATAAATTTTATTTTCATAAGTATACATATACAGTATTTAATTCTTAATATTTATGACTACACACTTTTCCCCGGTATGTGTTGAGTTATGAATTTTTTAACGATTTTCCCGGGTACATTTATAACTACATAACTTATCACTGAATGGCTTATCCCCGCTATGTGTTACATTATGCTTTCTTAAAGAACTTGCTTGGGAACAAACGTAACTACACTTGTTACAACTGAATGGCTTCTCCCCAGTATGTGTTAAATAATGTCTTCCTAAAGCACTTGACTGAGAAAAATTATGGCTACATATCTGGCAAGTAAATGGTTTTTCCCCAGTGTGTGTTAAATTATGCTGTTTTAAGTGACATAAGTTTTTACATTTATAACTGCATAACGTGCAACTATATGGCATTTCTCCAGTGTGTGTTAAATTATGCTGTTTTAAATTACTTATAAAATTACATTTATAACTACAAATCTTGCAGCTAAATGGTCTTTCCCCAGTGTGTATTAAATTATGTCCTATTAAATCACTTGATCGAGTACATTTATAACTACAAATCTTGCAACCGAATGGCTTCTCCCCAGTGTGTGTTAAATTATGCATTTTTAAATAAGATAACTGAGAACATTTGTAACTACAAATCTTGCAACTGAATGGCTTCTCCCCAGTGTGTGTTAAATTATGCCTTTTTAAACCACTTGATCGAGAGCATTTATAGCTACATATCCGGCAACTAAATGGCTTATCCCCAGTGTGTGTTAAATTGTGCTGTTTTAAATTATTTAATTCATTACACTTAAAACCACATACCTTGCAACTAAATGGCTTTTCCCCAGTATGTGTTAAATTATGAATTTTTAAGCGATTTGACCGTGAACATTTATAATTACATAACTTGCAAATGAATGGCTTAGCCCCGGTATGTTTTAAATGATGCTGCCTTAAAGTACTTGGGTGAGTACATTTATAACTACACATTTTGCAGCAGAATGGTTTTTCTTCGTTGTGCATTTTAATATTATGATTTTTAAATGCACTCAGTAATTTGCATGTGTAGTTACATAATTCACATTTAAAATGTATATTTTCGTTTTCATGTGATAAATTGTCTACCCTCTGCTCTAACTTTCTTGATTTGTCGCCATGAAGCATCACACCGCAGCAGCCCAGCAATTGATGCAGGCGCAGTGGTCTCGGGGGGGCGATGAAGCTGCACAGGTCACAAGCCCCAGACTCCACTCCACTGACAACTGCAACTGATAACATTCAAACATCATTATCTACTGCACCCAGGATCGGAAGGTCTCGTGGAATTTTTAAGCACATAAGTACGTTAATGAAATAATACTATGTAATATAATAATGAGTACCATCATAGATCAAACACAACGAAAAATATAAGCACATGGAAGGATAAGGAGAATGAAGGTATTGTTTCAGGTTTGGACACTTTCTACACCTAAGCAACCACTTTAGGGAGTTAATTTTCTTAACTTTTTAATGCTTAAATCGTTAGTAAATATCTTTGAAAATATGCTACAAAATCGAGGTGACAATCGTATTCAGAGATTAAAGTACTCGTTTTATACAGAAAAAATCCATTATGAATTATTTTTTTAAGAAAAAGTTGAAGAAGTGTATAAAAAAAGTATTTCTTTTTAAAATGTCTCTGAGAAATTTATTTTTCATGTCTTTTGTAGGGTTAAGTTCAACTAATAACTACATTACTACATTGTCATTAAACTTTAAAAATTGATTCCAAGTTAATCTGTGGGCCACCACCGCCCCACTTTACTACCACTACAACCAGAACCGAGTAAAGACATGTGTTATATAATATAAACTTACTATTTATTTTTGTGCTCGTCTTACTTGGCAGTATTTCCAGAAGAACACTGCATGGCCGGAGCGTCCTCACGAGAAGAGATTCAGAAAATTGTTGAGCAGATTGGACAGAAGCTGTTGATTTGGTAGAATTTCGGGCTTTGCTGCAGTAGCCCAATAGCTGATCAGCAACTAGAGAACGACATACAATTTGTAAATGTTACACTAATAACAATTGCTATTCATCATCATCATCAGCCTGTGTCCGTCCACTGTTGAACGTAGGCCTCCCGCATGAGTCTCCATCCTCTTCGATCCTCCGCATTCCGCATCCAGGTCACTCCCGCTATCCTTCTTATGTCGTCTGTCCATCTTGCAGGGGGTCTATTAATTAATAAAAAATACTTTTTCATGGAAACTTTGGCTAGCATGTTCCTTTATTCCAGCGGTCGGGGAACCGGGGTTAATTACCCCAAATGGGGTACAAAAATGTTTTTTGGGGTAATAAGGAAATTTTTCTAGTTTGCTATTTCATAAAACTTACTATTTTCACGTAACTTTTTTGTTATTTTCCGTGTAAATTAGTTCGATAAATAATGTTTATTTAAATAAACATTCATTGTCTTCTTTTCAAAATGGGGGGAAGGGGTAATATCGATTTACGCACAAATATTTTGAGGTAATATCGATTCACACAAAAATATTTTGGGGTAATGGTTAAAAAAGTTCCCCGACCGCTGCTTTATACTGATTTTTGCATGTAATACGTATGTATTTTTGCATGTTATAAATAAAATTGGTTCTTTTGTGAAAACGCTTTGACCTTCAACTGCGATATAAAGATGCTGAGTGTGGGAACCTTAGTACTTCATACCTTAGTCCCAGATCAGCTTGCCATACGAAATCATCCATTACTGGATACGACGTAAATAACTAACAACTGATATATTTGTTTAGCGCATGTGAAAAAACAATGTTTATTTATTTTCTCGCCATTTTCATTTATATATTTACAAAGAGATTCCATAGTAACAATAAAAGTGATAATAAAATATTGTATTTAATTACAACGGTGGGATCGATGAAATCCATCGTATAGCGAAAAGGATTGTTTTCTTGAATTTATTAAATAAAAATTAACAATTCTTTATAAATCACAGTGAAGTGTTAGCTTATTTACATACCGTTAAATAGTGCATCATATTTTATAAGAATTTTTATTTTTTAGTTAGGTATGCAGCATCACATTTTTTCGTACTGGCAATACTGTAAATAATATGTCAAAGCGATTAATTTCATTATACAATGAAATTTGTATTGTAAGTTTGTATTTTTTCAATATTGTTATTATCAGGTGACGCAGATTGGACATTTCTCGTATAGACATTGATATTATTTAATATTAGTAACATCAATGTGTTATATCAGTCTGCTATCTCACCTGCCTGCCTGTCTTGGTCGGGCTCGCTCTTGACGCCGTGAGCACTGGCCGCACTCTCCATACTGTGACAGTGAAACAATGAAACACTTATGTTATCACAAAATACGCTAAATGCTTTTATTAACTCAATAATATCGCGACAATCTTGTATATCGACAAACAAAAATCAAGAAGGCACGCGTCACGTCACCCAACATCAGTTTATTTTGTATTGCCATTATAAAAAGTGTAATAATCTATGGAATATCATACATATTTAATGGCCAATGAAGAACACTGAATATTATATAATTTGTTTTGCATATTCCTGTGTCTTTCAACGGTTGTTCGCTTCCAAAAAACTAGGTGTATTATATTGATCACGTCGGTATTTCAACGATAAACAACTTATTCAACCTAAAGGACAAATCCGACCTATCCTTGAATATGGCAGTCACCTTTGGATTGGAGCCGCAAAATACCTTCTAAACTTAATTGACTCAGTTCAAAGAAGAGCAATTCGTTTGATAAACAATGACACCCTTACGTCTTATATACAATCAATGGAACACAGGCGTAAGATTGGTTCTCTTAGTCTTTTCTACCGTTATTACCACGGTCGCTGCTCTTCGGAACTCAACCCTTAGCCTGCTACAACAGAATACTCTGTCAACTATGACACGACAAGCTTTTTCAGTATTTTTCAGTCGTCAGGGAGGACTTTGTTTGTATTAGACACTCATGTCTTATATCTGTAGTACATACTCAATGAATAATTTCAATCATCAAGTGTATAAATAATGTATTTTTGACATAAATAAGGAACACTAACAGAAAACTTTGAGGGAGCAAATGACTCACTAACACAAATAAGCAAAGATATATAAGATATGCACTCACACATGTCGTCGATTCTATCGAGCTTGGCAACGATTCTTCAACTTTTTTCACATTTTATATTTGATCTTACACTAGATTGTATTACATTTTATTTACACAATGTTTTAAAGACTTAAAATTAACACATTGTTTGCGGGCATTGTTTTATGCTGATTGCAACTTGGCGCGCTTTGTTTGTCTCGTTGACAATTTTGGATATTATATTTGTATTTAGAAAGTGTTCAAAAAAATTTTCTGATAATAATGGGTTTGCGATTATTCCAGATGTAAAATCATTAAATTGATGTATGATTGGTTTAAAATTTCCGGAATTCACAGTCCAATTTCGACGAACTTGTTTGGATAACTTCAGTCTCCATAGGTTCATCTTTGTCGTCAAGATGCAGAATATAATATGAGTCATCATCACTTTACTCAATTTCAGAGTCAAGATCGAGGACGGATTTTCTTATCTCTTCTTCACTAAAATCGCGGCTTGACATATTTAGGGATATTGTAGACGACTAAATTTATTTAGTATTGTCAGGGCCATTTATACATTTCAGTGCGCGGGCTTAACGTGTGGGAATGGCACGTGGCCTTAGCACCACGGGGAACCCCCACCTGGGTTCCCCGTGGTGCGCGTGTTGATTAGACACGGTTGTTCGAAGAGTGCAGATAACGCACAGCAGGCAGCTTCGAGAAGGAGAGCTCCGGATCGATGATAGCCTTGATGTTTTTTGACATGCACTAGTACACGTGACGCGGTGGGCGGTGGGCAATTTTTTAAATTTCCTACATTACTTCTAGATTTTTTCCACCCATATACTGAATTGAAATATAGCGAGGTTGGTGGGCGGTAGGGATATTTTACCATGAAAAATAGGCAAAAGTGGGCGCTAGGCATAAAAAGGTTGAAGACCCCTGCACTAGTATGATGTTTGCCGAATGCGTTATAATTAAATCAATTCTCAATTCCGGAATGAAAACGCCAGTCCACGTTTCCGTCGAATATAAAAAAAAACTTTTAGAACCACACCACTCCAACGAAATAAGCACCACGTGATATCCACAATACAGCGGGACATTTAATTAAATTCGTCAACAAATCTGTGGACTTTTTTTGAATCCTGCTTTGCGTAACATAAACAATATAAATTATCATCTTTAACAAGAGATGTTATTAAGAATAAGTTCATAATATTATACAAAATAATATTTAGCCCCATTTACCGTTAGAACTTAGAAATATCATCCTCGAAACATTCATACTGGCGATTTACGTCTATGCACGTCAATGGCAGTTAAGGCACGGATTGCTTGTACGTCTATGCGCGTAAATGGCAAGATAAAGGTTAAAGAACTAATTCCTCCTGCACCCACACACAGCCGAAAAACTCGTCTTGCACTTGCCGAACATCCATACACGGTTAATATATGTCGAACAAGAACTGGCAGCTTCCAAAGTTCCTTCCTTAATGCCACCGGTAAGCTATGGAACGCGCTTCCAGCGTCTGTGTTTCCTCCTTCCTACAATCTGGATCTCTTCAAGAAACAGATAAATATAAACTTGCAATCTTCCCAACCCACACACAAACACGATGCAACGTCCAGCCTCCCTGGCTAAGCGTCATAGAGTGCACTAGTCTTGATCGGGTGTGCTTTCCTACATGCGTTTACATAAAAAAAAAAAAACTCTCTGGGATATGTGTACTAATAAGAGCATTTTATCTCGCGACGGTAGTATTCTTTTGTTTTAAGTTAATATAAGAAATATTTTATTGATTTCCTTGGTATTCACTTGATAGTCTATGCCTTGTCCTTATCGTAGGTATACAGGTATTCTGACAAATGTTATAAAGATGGTTCCCAGGAGCCTCCAGGGCAAGAGCCCGCAAAACTTCTGAGACTGTGGCTTTTGTACCAGAAAAATACATATTGAGATCGCATGATTAGTCTGACGTTCCCGATTCCAATACATTTTGTTTTTCTTTCCGTAAGAGGTGGCTGAATCTACCGTGGTATGTATTGAACAAAGATATGATTAAGTCGATTAAAAAATAAATCTACGTCAGGTTTTGCATCGGCCACGTCTGAATGATGGACAAAAGGTTTCCCAATGGACAATGCCGCCCAAATCAAATAGGTACAAATAAAAACTAAGATTACATAAATTCTAAACTATACAATAATTAACATCGGAAATGTATTAATATTCGTTACGTCGACTGACGGTTAACTACAGGAAGGGTATTTTTACCTTTTCCGTACTGCGATATATTTATAGTTAAAGTCGAGTAGGGTATTCATACTTGTTTTTTTTTTACAAGCATTAGACTTTTTGTTGCTTATGAGGGTCGATATTATCAGTTTTACAAAGGTAAAGACATATTTAAAAAACGGGGTTACTACAAAATTGTTTCATTTTTTAGAATAAATAATGTTTATTTTATAAAATTTATGTTGTTTGTCCGGCCGGGAATGTGTTTTCACTTCTTATAAATGTGTTTTTTGTGATAATGCCCTTCATAAAGTTTATTGTTACCATGAATATCATATATCAATATCTCTAAATCAAAAAAATATTTATAACTCAAAAAAACGTATTCTCAAAAGTTTGAATGTGTATTTTCAAGTTGTGAACATAATCAAAAATATTATTAGAAGTTCTAAAACTTTTCGATAATTTTACTGGTGGTGCTATGCTTGGTGAGTGTCATATTAAAGAAATGTAGTTTTGGGTATTTTAGAAGTGATGCCATTTTTCTTAAATACGTATTTTTGACGCTTGACATCGATTGTCGCCCGCCTTAGCCCTAATGACCGCCCGCCAGCGGTGCGCGAATCTCACTCATTTAATGTGTTAATATAATACATGTGACAAATATAACAGTGTGACCTTCATAAAATAAAACAATAAGCAAATTGATCTTTTTATTTATTTTTTATTTATTTGTTTTGTAAACAGTATGAATTCATTTAACAATGTAAAAATATACAAAACATTAAATAGTGAATTAACATTATACATATTCAATTCACAATATTTATAATTTATAATGGATCTCAAAGTGAATGCTGAAAACATTGAAAATATAACATTTTACAGTTAAAATAATGGAGTAGATTAATTTGTAATGTTTTTCACTATTCAGTTGGACGACTGAAATAAAAGGTTTTTCTCCGATTCACTTATCTTTACTACACTTAATTTATTGTTATTAATACATCACAACACTTTGAGTCTCTAACGGGGCTCTCATATTTCTGAATCTGCTCGCAAGGCGGATTGGCACAGAAGGAATGTGTGCTTGGGTATGCATTTCTGTCGGCTCATGCGCAGGGTGTCCAGAAATCCTGATATTTTATTGGGAATCGGTTTGTTTGTCCCTAAATTTTTTCTTAAGATAAGGAGGCACAGATTGATCGTTCTCCCTAAGAGTGAGACTTACCTGCAAGAGACTATGCCTCTTGGGTGAGTGGTCAGACTGTTCAAGCATATCGCCTCGAATATTGATATATTCTACGTCAGAGAAGCCCAGTCCCGAAATGAGCTCCACGAATTTGCTTGTAAAAGTAATTACATCGAGTCTTCTATTTAGTGAGTTTTGGGATGTTCAAATATTTCTCTGGAATATTTCGGTAAACTGTCTCTTCTTTATTATTTTTACAATTTGAAATTTATTGTACTTTTGAATATTTTTTATATTATTTAGTATTTATTTAAAAATGTTTTTGTAGCTGAATCATTGTTTTAAAAACGAAATAACTTCATGTAATGTTTTTAAAAGTGAAATAAAATATATAGAATATAAAAAAAAGTTCTTGAAATGGATCATTCCAGATAAAAATGACAAGCTTTTGAGTTTCATTCAACAAATCCCCGACGCAAATATAAATTTACATTTATTGCGACCGAATGACTATTTTCGAGTATGAGTTAAATGATGCCGTTTTAAGGTTTCTAACCAAGAACATTTATAACTACAAATCTTGCAACTGAATGGTTTTTCCCCAGTGTGTTAAATAATGTTTTTTTACAGAATTTGACAGACTACACTTATAACTACATATTTTGCAACTGAATGGCTTTTCCCTCATCATCATCATCAGCCTGTGTCCGTCCACTGCTGAACGTAGGCCTCCCGCATGAGTCTCCATCCTCTTCGATCCTCCGCCTTCCGCATCCAGGTCACTCCCGCTATCCTTCTTATATCGTCAGTCCATTTTGTAGGGGGTCGGCCAATGCTTCGTTTGCCAGTTCTTGGGCGCCATTTCAATACTTTTCTTCCCCATCGACCGTCGTCTCTTCGACAGATATGTCCTGCCCATTGCCACTTGAGTGTGCCTATTCGTTGGGTAGCATCCCCTACTTGAGTTCTTCTACATATTTCCTCGTTTCGGATTCTATCTTTTAGCGACACTCCGAGCATGGATCTCTCCATAGCACGCTGGGTGACTTTTATTTTATGGGTAAGACTTGCTGTCAGATTCCACGTCTCTGCGCCATAAGTTAATACAGGGAGGATGCATTGGTTAAACGTCTTAGTTTTAAGACATTGCGGAATTTTCGCTTTAAAAATGTACTTCAGTTTTCCAAATGCTGCCCATCCCAGTTGTATGCGCCTGTCGATTTCTTTTGAGAAGTCATTTCGCCCTAGTTGTATTACTTGTCCCAGATAGGTATAGTCGTTTACAACCTCTATTTCTGTTCCTCCAATGGAAATAGGATCAAAGGTCTGTGAAATATGACTATTAATCATGGCTTTTGTTTTATCCATGTTCATTTTCAGACCAATTTTGTTCGACACTTCATGAGGTCGTAGAGCATGTCTTGAAGCTTGTTAGGTGATTCGGCTATTAGCACTATGTCATCTGCAAATCGGAGGTGAGAAATGTACTCTCCGTTAATATTTATTCCACATTTTGTTCAGGATAGCAGTTTGCAAAGCAAACTGCTTTTCCCTAGTGTGAGTCAAGTTATGAGTTTTAAGCTTGAATAATGATGTGCATTTATAACTACATACTGTGCAACTGTTTTTTTGTTCCGCGTGTGTGTTAAATTATGACTTTTTAATTGACTGGCAAAAGAACATTTATAACTACACAACTTACAACTGTAAGGCTTGTCCTCAGAATGTTTGAAATAATGTTTTTTTAATTTTCCAAACTTAGAAAATTTAAAATTACACATCTTGCAATGGAACGGCTTATCTTCGCTGTGTATTAATGACATATGCTTTTTGAATGAAATAAAAATATAAAATGCATGATTACATCTCATGCAAATAAGGTAATTTTTAATTTCATGTGAGAAATTGTCCACCCTCTGCTCCAATGGTGTAGATTTGTCACCATCAAGGATCACACCGCAGCAGCCCAGTAATTGATGCAGTCGCAGTGTTCTCGGGGGGGCGATGAAGCTGCACACGTCACAAGCTCCAGACTCCACTCCACTGCCAACTGCAACTGATAAAATTCGAACTACCAGCATCATTATCAACTTGTCGGACTTCCGACTTTTACTGTAACCAATATAAGAAGGCATATATTATCAAGTTCCGCAGAAATATAGAAAAATTTGCACATTTTTGCATACTGCAATAATTATTGATATCAGCTTGATATAACTCTTTTAGCCTGATGCCGAAAATCCTTGAAAAACGATATTTTGAGTCTTAATTTTTTCGCTCGACTGACATGCACATCTAATAATGTTAGTTTTAGTTGTATATAAAATTACACGGCATTTGCAAACGTCATTTTATTTGTTATGACAGTTGCTCCATTTCATGTAGGTTCAACTGTCATATTTAATTTGTTTTTTTGCCGCGATTATCTTGGCGGTGTTGCGTGTCAGTGTTCCGGCAGTCGTCAGTCAAGTCACTGTCTGGCCGGCGAAACGTCATGTGGGACGGACGGGAAAATCAAGTCTTTAATAAAAATAAATGCGGATTGTGCTTCAAAAACAGGTTTTTTTCTTTGCGACCTGCTCCTGCATCTTTCCTCCACGCGACCACGTGACGAACCCGCGACATGTTGCCTTTTTAAAGACGGGGGATGTCATGTGAGGAATGCGCAAGCTAGAGTTTGCGATAGATAATGTTATTTCATTCTTCTTACATCGTAGTGTCATTGTACTGATTTTATTTTAAATGTAAGATGATGAATTTTGGAATGAATCATTTAAATAATTCTGTATGATATGAAGAACATCCTGATCTATCTCCTTCTCGTGGTGGGGGGTGAGCGACATCAGTCGGCCAATATAGACAGGGACCGAATGTTGGCCGGAATAAGCCAACACCCATCTAACCTCATCAGGTCAAGCTGCTTAGGGCACTCTATTGTCCTGGAGGGAGTAAATGCCCTCCTAAGGCGGATGAACCTGTATGGTCAACGGCATTAGGATGTGGAAATAAAGGGGAAAATACCACATTAAAGGTCTTAAAAACATCCCATGTATCAGCAAAAAAAAAAAAAATGTACTTATCTGACCTATTTTTATACATCACATTGGCTTTTCTATCTTTTAGCTATCAGATGATGCTTAAAAATATATTCTATTTAACAAACGTTCATTATGTAACTCCATACATGTGGTTGCATTGACACCATGACATCCATCGCCCGTAAAATTTCAGTCATAGCCTATTAATTAAAATTGGTGGTAGACGAAAGTCGTCCCGTGAAGAACACCCATTCATGGTAAATTCCTGTAATAATAAAGGATGATGCGTGAATCTCGGGCTGTAGTCAATGATGTTGGCGGATCAACACTCCACATGCAGCGCTTAGCCATATACACCATGGTAAGCGTCGTAGAATTCCACAGATGAGACTTTAGAATTACTATCACCATCTGCCGGTATTCTTTTGTATGTGTTTATATAAAAAAAAAACCTCACTTTTACAAACGACTGCTGTTGAAGAGTTTGTCCAACAACTTGTTAGGTTTTCACGGCCAGATTAGGTTTTGTGGCTTTCGGACTTAGCCGTGTGTGGTGTATTATTTTCTTCTAATATTTCGACAGCCTGCAATAGCGGTCGAAATATTGCTAAACCCACGGCTAAGCCCTTTTTTCGGCAAAAATATGTCAAAAACCTTAGATATTCTAAGAAAATTAGAAAATAATATTTTTTGGGAAAGACACTCATATCAGCTCGATATAGCCATCACAGGCTGGTGCCAAAAACTTCGCTATACAATCTTTCGTCTCTTCTTTTTGTTCGCTCGACAGACATGCATGTGTCGCCTAATTGGCATTTTGACAAGTCCGGTCACGGGTGCGACGTACGTTATATACATAGATGCTGTAATTGGTGTGCCTTCTGTAGATCGCCACTTGCGGCGCTGGGCTACAGCCCATTACGAGCACGCTTGGTGGCCAGTGGTCGTCCCGTCCGGCCGGTTAAATGTCATCTAACGGTCGGGCGGGTAAATCAAAAAAAAAAGTTTTTAGTAAAAATAAATGCGAATTGTGCTTCAAAACAAGTTCTTCGCTTTGAGATCTGCTCTTCAATCCGTCTCCACGCGACCCGATAATTATCCTTGCGACGTGAAGTCGTCTTATTAAGATATGATGTTATAACAAATGAGAATGCTTATTGGTCGTTTACAAATACATATTTTTATTATGGAAAGTATATTTATAGAAGAAAAAACGGCAAATTTCAGTTTTTATAATTCATTAAAGTGAGGTATTTTTCAAAACAATCACACAAATGCATCCTCGGTTTTCCAGGACAAGTGTCACAATACTGACTGGACTCCCATCTATGCCATTTTTTTTTTTGTTATTATATTTACAATAATATAAAGGTTATCAACTGACAATACTTGGTGAAACTGCATAATTATAATGATATAATTAATTTGAATTAAAAAATTAATAAATTAAATATATTTAGTTTTGATTCACAATTTATTTTAACGATTACATGTTTCGGCTTTCCTGAAGACCATCTTCAAATATTATTCAATTATTGAAGATGGTCTTCAGGAAGGCCGAAACATGTAATCGTTAAAATAAATTGTGAATCAAAAATAAATATTTTTAATTGATTATTTTTTTAATTAAAATTAATTCTAAAATTTTAATCAAATTTACACTCAGTTTCACAATTTTAACTGTCATGTCGCATTGAAATATCATTGGTACAGTCACTTTAACATTCAACAACAAAGTCATCTCAACTATTATTATCTTCATACATATTTACTATGAAATAGAAAAACATTGGAATAAATAAGTGCATATTTATTGTTAATAACAAGAAAATGTACAACAATACACAATCATTCAGTAGCAGGTACTAGACGCAACTAACTGCAAATTTAAAGGATCTTGTCTGTAACTAAGGTTTTTTTATGGTAAAATTACAGAAATATACAAGAATAATTATTTAATCATAAATCACCGTCTCAACACGTTTAACGCCATGTAATGTTTTTAATGCATTCGACTCAGAGGCGCCATATAAGCCACATTCAATGTTAAAATTCCATTGAAATGTATCCGTTGGCATACAGGGACTGTTTGTTCGAAAAAAAATACCTAGGTCACCAGTGACCTACATGGCGTGAAACGTGTAGTCTCTTAACTTATTACATAATTTTATAGGTAATAAGACATTAATTTTTATTACTTAATTTATTTGGATTATAAATGACTTTAATTACAACTTCCTTGAAATATAACACATTTCTTTCACATATTTTTTTCTTAACACAAGGAGTTAAATTGGTAATAAAATAAAAGTTTAAATAAAACTAGGATATATAAACAAAAAGAAAGAAAGAAAACAAAGATAACAAGAGACATGACAGACACATATATTGAAACACATTAAACACAAAGGGAAAAACACTAATAAATTTACTTGTAAACAAAAAAACGTGAGCCTAACAAGTGAGTTCATCGCGCCGCTGCAGCACCTAACAAGTGGAATTCATTAATTCATTATTTCATGTGACCTCGTAGCGGTGCCTCTCGAGTGAATAGATCTTAAAAGTAGTAACTTAAGCGTTTTCTATGTCACCCTATATGATTTAATTCGAAAAATATCTTCATACATAATACCATGTAAGTGGTACTCAAAAAGACGGGAGTATTTGCAGCAAGTATTCGAGGAAATGAATTGTAGCGCTTATGCTGAGCTGAAAAGGGTTGCGGAGGACCGACAGGAATGGAAATCGAGATGCAAGATTCTGTTGCTGCAAACCAATCCACCGGATTGATACTACGAAGAAAAGGTACTCAAATAATCTATTATATAAAAATAAGTCGGGTTTTCCTTCCTGACGCTATAACTCCAGAACGCACGAACCGATTTCCAAGGTTTTGCATTCGTTGGAAAGGTATCGGGCTCCGTATGATTTATAGCAAAGAAAATTAGGAAAAAATTCAAGGAGAGCAGGAAAACAGGGAAAATCATTTTTTACACACAGCGCCATCTCTGATACATAGCATGTACTATAACGAGGCAAGTAGTAGCGTGGTGTGTGACTTCTAAGATGGCGCCGGTGCGTGATACATTGTTTGACAGCTACGCTTTGTACTCTGCTTAGTGAATTTCATGTGACATTTATTATGCGCACGTTCTTTCAAACGCGAAATTGTGAAATTGAGGTTAAGGTGAATTTAACCTCAAATGCACGATCCACATAATTTTGTGAAATTGAGGTTAAAGTTATTCGTTTCCTAACAGTTCAATTGGAAACCATCAAATCAACCACGCGTATTGTGCAAAGCAGGCATTTGTCCTTAAGGTGGTAAGTTGAACTGTGTATATTATGTGGATCGTGCATTTGAGGTTAAATTCACCAGTCTGTTCGTAGTCCAAGATGCCGAGAGGACGACGTGCGAACATCGGCCGCCGCACTAGACATGCAAGCCAGCAAAAAGTGTATTCACAGAACTTAAGCGAAGAAAGACAAAATATAAAAAGAGAAAATGCCTGATTGAGACAACGCGTGAGCACACGAAGATCATTGGTATCATACAATCGCTTGGCATTCCATTATGATCCCACTGCAAACTACAGTGATGATGGCAATTTAGATATTGGACCAATGACGACTGTATGCCGATATTGCAATGCGTTAAAGTTCAAAAGAGAAACGGCTGGATTGTGCTGCGCAAGTGGAAAAGTCAAACTGGATCCATTACTAACACCACCACAGCCACTGAAACCATTGTTCGATGGAACTGATCCCGATTCCAACCATTTTCTTCAACGCATCCTTGAATACAATAACTGCTTTCGCATGACTTCCTTTGGAGCTAATATCATTCGAGAAGGCGGCTTCATGCCGACTTGCAAGGTAAAAGATACAACACACACAACCACACACTTCACCATCACACGATCAGAAGTCACACCGTATTCTTTAACAAATTATTGTTTGCCATTACAGATACAAGGACAAATATATCATTTGCATGGTTCAACGAACGAATAATATTGGCGGCGAAAAATAAAGATTTCGAGGATCTCAATACGACCATTTAGAATTTTCTTCCAGAACATTGGTTTCCATCATTTCAAATCAGTCGACACCGTTATGAACCAGGATGACGTAGTCAACTATCCCACGGAGTTTTTAAATTCACTGGAATTGTCTGGATTACCACCTCACAATTTTCAGTTAAAAGTAGGATCAGTTGTCATCATGCTGCGCATTAATCAACCTCGACTGTGCAATGGAACAAGACTGGCTGTGAAAAAGCTGATGAATAACGTCATTGAGGCAACAATCATAAAAGGAAAATACAAAGTAGAGGATGTCTTGATCCCGCGGATACCGATGATTCCAACGGATTTACCATTCGATTTTAAACGCTTACGATTTCCAGTACGTCTGGCCTATGCGATGACCATAAATAAATCGCAAGGACGTGTCGAAAATAATAATAAAACTTCATGCTTCATTCAAAAAATGCTTTTTTATTAATTACGGATTCGATTTGTTTGTTTTAAGATTATTTTATACAAAAGTTTAGGTCTTTTATTTATCGATTGAGGCAGTACGAAGTCTGCCGGGACAGCTAGTAGGATATGAAAAATTAAATATAATCTTAACTTTATGTTTGATCCATATTTAAAGTGAAAGATTAAAATAAATATATTGCAAAATAAGTTGCGTATTTCTTTTGTAATTGTTTATCCAAACTTTGTCAATTTTTATCAGTTTACGTATTTTTTGTTTTTGAATAAATATAGAATATTTGTAGTAAAAATAATAATGTAGAATAAAATTTAAAAGGCGCTTAACTCTTTCATTACCGCTTGGTGGAATACAAATTATACTGTCAATTATAAAACTAGTATTTTAAGCATTAATATACTTATTTGGTCTATTTTCCTATATCACATTGGTTCTTGTATCCTTTAGCTATCAGATGATGCATAAAAAACTATTCTAAGAAAGTAGCAAAACGATATATCACGGCTAACAATGTCAACGGTAGGGGAATCTTACACGGCATATATCGGCTACCGATGCGAACGGGTTAAGGCATTTATTTGTTTGCCATATTATATTTTTCTTGACGATTTATTAAATCAATCTGTAATATGACTAATCTATATACAGTGGTGCCTCACACAACGAACTTAATTCGTTCCAGGAGCAAGTTCGTTATGCGAAAAGTTCGTTATGTGAAACGCGTTTTCCCATAACAATACATGTGAAAAAAAATAATTCGTTCTGTAGCATAAAATATGGTAAGATGACATAAAAAAAAGAGATTTTTTTTGTTATTATTTTTATTTAGATACATCTAAAAACATAATGAAAAAAACACACATTTTTTAATTTTAAGAAATAATCGAATCTTGCACATCTTCATCCATTTTCCGCTTTTTGGCCGATGGTGCAGTGAAAAACCTGTCCAAAGTCGTTTGTTTCTCTCTTTTCTTCAACATCTGCCGGAAATAACGGACAAGAGTATCGGAGTACAGGTCGTTGATCCTGTTTGCTTCAGCGGAATCCGGATAGTGGGCATTGGTAAACTCCTGAACTGCTTTCCATTTGACCAGGATGTTCTTGATGTCAGCAGTTGGAATTGGTTGATTGTTTGATTGTTGCTCCTCGTTATCAGATGACGCTTCCCTTTGAGCATTGTCCTGTTGTTGGGCCAGAAGTGTTTGGAGCTCTTCAGTTGTCAGCTCTTCTTTGTGTTCCTCAATAAGCTCCTCTACATCCTCTTCCTCTACCTCTAATTCCAACCTTTGGGCCACTGTGATGATGTCCTTCACTAAAAAACCACCCCCTGCTGGCTTTGAAATCTTCTTTATTATCTATATTATCTTGATTGCTGCTACTTCCAGGGATGTTTTTCTTTAGATCTTCATAAATTATCTTGGCCTTGTGACAGATAATATCTTGGGTTGTTACGTCACCTTTCACCTGCCTGTCCTTAATCCAAATCGCTAATAGCCTCTCCATTTCCTCGTGGATTGAAGATCTATGTTTTTCATTAAATAGTTTTGATACTCCTTTGGCTACTTTGGCTGATTTTATTGCATCCTTGTTTGTCAAAATGGTGAAAATGGTGGTCTTGTTGAGGCCAAACTCTTTGACGAGGTCACACTGTTTTACCCCACATTCACTCCTTCTAATTATTTCCTGTTTCATTTCAAGAGAAATCACCTTCCTGCTTTTTTTAGAACCCATCATATAAAAAAAATGTTGAGTTTATCTTAAAAGGACGACTGCCGTGATACGTGTGCGATTTAATTCGTAATGAAGAACGATTGCTGCGATACGTGCGTAAGTTAAGCGTACTACGCAGTGACTAACGAGTCTAACGACTGCCTGCGCGGGAGGATGCAATTAATCGGCAGTGATCGTAGAAGATCGGGCGACTTCGTTGTAATGAACGATTGCTGCGACACGTGCGTAAGTTAAGCGTACTGCTCAGTGACTAGCGACTGCCTGCGCGGAAGGATGCAATAAATCGGCAGTGATCGTGTGAAGTGGGCGACTTCGTTGTGTGAAGCGAAGTTCGTTGTATGAATCGTGAAATGAACGAAAAGGAAGTTCGTTGTGTGCAGCGTTCGCTGTGCGAGGCGTTCGTTATGCGAGGCACCACTGTATATATAAATCAATGTCTGTCTGTCTGTCTGTATGTGTGTCGTTGATGCATTCCGTTACCATTAACCCGATTGCGATAATACTTTGTCGAATTATTGCTGATACTAGAAGGAAAAAGATAGGATACTCAAAATTTGATTGAATTACAAAAATTAATTGAATATTTACGTAAAACATGTTTTCATACAAGACTTTTGTAATACAGAACGGCCAATTTAGAACATTGTTTCCTTAGCAACGCCGTAAACAAAAATTCATTGACCTGAAGTTATTTTAAGTAGGTAATTTTAGTAGGTATTTTAAGTAGGTATTAACGTAAGGTACTAAATATTTTGAAACAAAATTCGATTTTCGAATAAACTATTTCAATATTTGAATTTTTGACGACTTTTTTGTTTATCGAATTAAAATAAATATAACGTATTAATTGTGTGTGATATACAGTAGAAAGAGTTGCTTTTGGAATTCTAATTGCTGGTCGGCTTCGGATAGTATTATATCATAATTTAATAATTATTTTTAAGTGAAAAATTAATAAATTAAAAATATTTAGTTTTGATTCACAATTTATTTTAATGTTTACATGTTTCGGCCTTCCTGAAGACCCATCTTCAATAATGAAGAAATAAAAACAGGCCGTGGCTTATATAGGTATGGACAAGATCCTATATTATTACACACATATTTACAGGTTGTATATGTGTGCGGGTACAACAATTGAAAAAGGTTATTTTAAAAATTAATTGGTATGTGATTAGTCTTAATGTATTGAGATTTTTTTTATGTAAACACATACAGGAGAATACCGACAGATGGTGATAGTAATTTTTTGTCTCATCTGTGGAATTCTATGACGCTTACCATGGTGCATATGGCTAAACGCTGCGTGTGGAGTGTTGATCCGCCAACTTCATAGACTACAGCCCGAGATTCACGCATCATGCTTTATTATTACAGGAATCTACTATGAATGGGTGGTCTTCACGGGATGACTTTTGTCTACCACCAATTTTAATTGATAGGCTTTGACTGACATTTTACGGGTGATGGATCAAATTCACACCAACCGGGGTATTTTAGAGCTCAGAAATCGATTAAAAACCCTTTTTTTTTTAATCTCCGTCGGGGATCGAACCCACAACCTTTGGCTTGCAAAGCAAACGCTTTACCATTGAGCTATGACAGCCAGCATTATACAATAATATTTTTTTGCTTTCAATTTAAAAAGATATTATGAAATACTAGGTATTATATTTTTTTAATTATAATTAATTCTAAAATCATAATTATTTCACCAAGTATTGTCAGTTTATAACCTTAATGTTAGTATTATATCAATCAATTTATTTTTATTTTTCAAAAGTGAATTTCAAAACGTAACACTCACTGTGAAATCAATTATGCCACCTAAACGAAAAGCAATAGGTCAAGAGTACAACTCAAGCACGAATGAAAAGGGCATCTCGAGCTTCAGAAACAGTCGAGCTTCAGAAACAGTCGAGCAAAGGAGAGCAAGATTGGAAACAGATCGAGTACACGCTGCTCAAACCCGTTCATCTGGACAGATGAGCAACGGAAAGCGAGATAAGAAACAGTTAGAGTACACACTGCTCAAACCCGTTCACATGAAACATATGAGCAACGGGAAGCAAGATTGGAAGCAGATCGAGTACGCGTTGATCATACCAGACGTACTCTGCATGCTGATTTAAATCATAGTGCTTTCCATTACGATCCTAATTATGATTACAGTCTGCACCCAAGTATTGTTATTGGAAAAATTGATAAATTATGCGTGTATTGTAGTGTCTTTAAATTTAAAAATGAAACACTAGGAATGTGCTGCACGAGTGGAAAATTGAAATTGCCAGAATTAGATTCACCCCCCGAACCTTTATTAACGTTGGTATCGGGTGATACAAGTGAATCAAAATATTTCTAGACAAACATACGAAAGTACAATTCTTATCACTACCACTGCCGAACGCAAATCATTCCTCATCGTACAAATGGTCATGTTTAGCAAATCTCAGAAATGCATCGATCGTACGATGGATTGCAATATCCGATTTTATTTTGGCAAGGAGAAGACGGATACCATTTCAACATCCCGTTGAGAAATCTACAAACAGATGAGGAAACGACTAAGAAAGTCAGTGCCATGAATTACTATTCATATCGATTGATGATTCGTGAAAACGCTGAAAATCATATCCTATAAGGTAGAAATTCGTTCTATCAATACATGTTCGCGAAAATAGAATCTTAACGACTGCTCTACATTTTATTAAATCAAACCAAGTTGCGTTCCGCAGAGTATATTCATTTACGCGATGCAGTTGTTAATGATGGCTGAAAAACAAAAAAACATCGTGTATCCAAAAGCACTCCAATAAATAAAAATACATACGGGCGCCACTGTCAAATTTAGGTAAGAACAACATAACCTAAGTTTATTGTTTCTAATTGGCTCCGGTCACGCCTCAAGTCCGACTTATCCAATCGGAAGGCGAGAGGCTCCCGACGAAGCGTTTCCATAAAAACTCGCGGTTTCTTTTTTTTAGTGGCATTGCAACGCATGCCGGGTACACGCTAGTAAATGAATAATTATCTTAGTGCAACTGAGATGCTATACATCTACGTTAAAGCAAATATTTAAAAGCCTTGTTTATAATCTAAAATTGAAAAGTCCTGCATCATATTAGAATGAAAAACAAACTATGAAAGATAAATAAATATATAATTCAATATAAATATAGAAGGTAAGTTATATACAATATTTTTGACATCAACTTGATTTCCACACAGCAAATTCGCCTTAGAATTTATAGATAGTATCTTCTCACCGATTCTTTATTTTTACCTTGAACAAAGTTAGGCTACAAAACGATGCTCCATACTATTCGAACACTCTTTTATATCACATACTTTCTAACTGGTCATGTTTTAAAACCAAATGCTCACCCCTTAATAAGTTTCAAGTTATTTCGGTTTACATTACACGATTGAATATATTTATAGTTACATATCTTGCAACCGAGTAGCTTATCAAATGATTACGTTTTCTCCTGTGTGTGTCAAATTATGTCTTTTTAAATGACTTGACTGAACACATTTATAACTACATATCTTGCACTGGAATGGCTTTTCTCCAGTGTGTGTTGAATTATGAATTTTCAAATTACTCTTCTGAGTACATATAAAACTACATTTTTTGCAACTGAATGGCTTTTCCCCAGTGTGTGTCAAATAATGTTTAATTAAATCACCTTTCCGGGTACATTTATAACTACATTCCTTGCAACTGAATGGCTTTTCCCCAGTGTGTGAGTAACTATGCATTTTCAAATAAAATTTCAGAGTACATTTATAGCTACATATGTTGCAACTGAATGACTTTCCCCCAGTATGTGTCAAATTATGCCGTTTTAATTGAGTAGACTGATTACATTTATAATTACAAACCTTGCAACTGAATGGCTTTTCGCCTGTGTGTGTTAAATAATGTATTTTAAGATTAAAAGGCTTAGTAAATTTACTACCACAAATCTTGCACCGGAACGGTTTTTCTTCGCAGTGTACTATAATATTATGCTTTTTAAATGCACTCAATGATTTACATGTAAAACTACACAACTCGCATTTGAAATGTTTCTTATCAATTTCATGTGATATATTTTCTACCGTCTGCTCCAATGTTCTAGATTTATCGCCATCAAGGATCACTCCACAGCACCCCAGCAATTGATGCAGTCGCAGTGTTCTCGGGGGGGCGATGAAGCTGCACAGGTCACAAGCCCCAGACTCCACTATACTGCCAACTGCAACTGATAACATTCAAATTATCTGCATCATTATTAATTGTCAGAATTCCGGCGCGTACTACATGATATTGGCGTAGTTAAGCCAGTTACAGAAGATCTCATGCGACTTTTAAACATAATAACTCGTATTCGAGTTCAGCAAAATGGAAATATTTTTGTTTTCAATGGTTAGGTATATCTAACCGTATTTTAAATTATTTTTTTGGAACTGGCAATAATAAGTTACAGTTTAATGTCGCTTTATGTCATATTGCAATATATAGAGACTTTTATGTTTATCCAATGTTAATTTCATCGGGTGCCTTAGCTTAGATATTATATTAGTAATGATTGAATTATGACCCGGTTAAAGCACCTAGTAATATATTAACATTATTTCATAATATGTAGTGATAGGAATGCGTTGTGCACAATATCTGTAGTGCACAATGCACAATATCTCACCTGCCTGCCTGTCTTGGTCGGGCTCGCTCATGACGCCGTGAGCACTGGCCGCACTCTCCATACTGGGACAGGGAAGCAATTAACCACTTATATTATGAGAAAATGCACCGAATGCTTTGTTTCTCAATAATATCTTGACTATCCAAGTCAGAAAGCACGTGTCATGTCAATTTAACAACAGCAGACTGTGTAGTATTGCCATTATGATAATTGATGGAATATTATATATACCTTCTTTATGTCCAATGAAAAAACGCCCATTTTTTAATGATTTGCATTTTATCATGGTGAGTGGCTCACTCCCACTCTCTTCCCTCTTCCTTCACAGTTTAGTATGAAAGAGTGAGATACGAATAGTGCCGCGCTTCCCGCACATCGCCGAGACTAAAGATCGAGTCACTTATAGCGCGAATTTGTTTCCGAATTACACAAAATACCTCCGATGTATCCTGCATGTAAATTCTGATTATTATTATCCCTTTTCCTGCCAAAGAAATATACTCTGTCGACTATACATATTTCAGTATTCGAAACATTCCTACTGGCAATTTACGTCTATGCACGTAGATGGCAGTTAAGGCACGGATTGCTTGTACGTCTATGCGCGTAAATGGCAGGGTAAGAGTTAATAGTATTTTTAAAATCAATTCGTATATATATTTTGGAGGAATTCCTACAATCATAACCTAGTATTAATTATATTTATAGGGATATTGATAGTTATTAGAAGCGATGTGTAGAAGATACACATCACAGGGAAGGAAAAGTTAAGCAGCATTAGTCACAACCCTGGGATTCTTGAATGTTTTAACTTTTATATTCCAGTTAAGTACACCTGTGCTTGTAGCCATCCATTGTTTTTGATCCCAGTTGATACTTGTGGAGCTTCGAGCACTCAATTTAGTACAACGGCAATGGCGCTCCTAAATTGCCTACCAGCACACCTCGATCCTTTTCTTACATCCTTTACCTCTTTTGTCGATGGTATTGTCATCATAGATCTATGTGATCTCTGACACGTGTCATCTTCTTCTTATTTTATGTTACTTTTTTTTTTATTATTTTCTCTGCTCTTTATTTTATAAGCTCTGACGCCGCCTGGAAGGCCGACAATAACTTTAAATAGAATGTAATCAACTAACTATATATAGTGTGCATAGCTGATATTTTTTTTTTATGTAAACGCATGCAGGAGAGCACAACCGGTCAAGACCAGTGCACTCTATGACGCTCAGCCAGGGAGGCTGGACGCTGCATGCGGGAAACGTGTGTTGTGTTCGTGTTTGTGTGTGGGTTGGGGAGATTGCAAGTGTATATTTATCTGTTTCTTGAAGAGATCCAGATTGTAGGAAGGAGGAAACACAGACGCTGGAAGAGCATTCCATAGCTTACCGGTGGCATTAAGGAAGGAACTTTGGAAGCTGCCAGTTCTTGGTCGACATATATTAACCGTGTATGGATGTTCGGCAAGTGTAAGACGAGTTTGTCGGCTGTGAGTGGGTGCAGGAGGAATTAGTTCTTTAAGTTCCGAAGAGCAGCGACCGTGGTAATAACGGTAGAAAAGACTAAGAGAACCAACCTTACGTTTGTGTTCCATTGATTGTAGATTAGACGTAAGGGTGTCATTGTTTATCAAACGAGTTGCTCTTCTTTGAACTGAGTCAATTAAGTTTAGAAGGTATTTTGGGGCTCCAATCCAAAGGTGACTGCCGTATTCAAGGATAGGTCGGATTTGTCCTTTATATAGAAGAACAAGTTGTTTATCGTTGAAATACCTCAGTGATCTATATAATACACCTAGTTTTTTGGAAGCGAGACCGGCTTTACACTTAATTGACTCGTAATATTTGACATTATTCGATATTGATAATCCAAGCATGTTGATGGAGCTTGCTTTCGGAAGAGAACAACCGTTGAAAGATACAGGATCCATAGCAGTCTTCTTGGTGGAGAAAGTACATGATGTGGAGATCGAGATGCAAGATTTTGTTGCTGCGAACCGTTCCACCGGATTGATAATACTACGAAGAAGATACATTTGAATATATTATTCCCATTTGAAGTAAATATGGTCGTCGAAAATATCCGCAATACAGTCATATTAGCCGTAAATTGCTTCACCTCAAGTCAGCTCGTCAGCAAAAGCTTTATAGATTACATACTGTGTGCAGTTCCTAAGTGCCTTGAAAAAAAGATGGAAGCAATATGACATGTCTGGTCGGTTATTTATTAGTCTAAAATAATGATTAATTAATTAAAATACATACCGAATCAACGAATCTCGAAAGGCGGCCATTAACGTGGAAATAAGATGGAGTAACGTTCTCTGCACGATGATGAACTGACGATGAGCACTGTGCATTGTCACTTGCAAAGCTACTTCGAAGGCAAAAGCAAGTAGAAAGGCGATGCTAGTTCGTTTTGCTGTCCTTGATCACTGTATTTACTTTGCGAAATACATCTGGCGGGCGAAGCGAGGGGGAGATCCATCGCGTACGGCTGCCAAGCCAAGATTGAGCTCCGCAGGCAGCTCGTTAGCGAAGCGATTTGGAGTGGGAATCAAGGTACACTACAGAATCGCGGGATCCGTCGTCACAGCGCTTGTCAGGACTGTAGCGCCATGGGAAGCATATTTTACGTATCGTACTAAACCCGTGTAAAGAAGACTAATGAACGACATCATTGGAGCCACGATTTTCAATCTTCAGGGATTTTTTTTTAATATAATATATTATAAGCGATAATTACAAATCATTCAGTGCTCTATGAATATTATATATTAAATTATTGGTGAAAATGACGATTACAGCATACTGTATTAAAAAACATTTTTATAAATATTGGTCAAATCGTCACTTTTTCAATTAAAAAAATGTTTTTTTTATGTTGTTTTTTAATTTGGTGTATGCGTTTACAGTGTACTTATTCAAATAATGTATTTAAATTCATGTTTTTGATGTACGAGTATGTTTGGAAAACCACAAAGAAAACATGCAAAAATAATTAATTTTTGATCATAAAGCATATATTACTGTTGTTTTTAATGTTATATTAGAGGCTTCGTACGTATGTGTCACATTAATATTGATTTTACAAGAATCTTTGTAAACATAAATGAGAAAAGATTACAAAACCACTATTATGCTGTTAAATCAGCACTTAATTGTGTTTTGCTCATAACGTTGATAGATTATAGTGTTTTTGTTACTATTTTAATATAAATAGAACAATAAATAAAAAAGACACAGTTTTTTTTGTTATGAATTGTCATAGAACGAAAATCCGCTTCAATACTTTTTAACTGTTATGTTTTAGTTCGATTTATTGTAAAGTATACGTTTTTTATGTTGTTTTAATGTAAAAATGTATTTTATTATGGGGGATTTGTTAATTATGTATCAAATATTTGAACCAAGTGAAAAACAACAAAAATCTTTGCAACGGTGTAAAAATATGTAATTTATGGTAAGAAAAATATTGGCTTGTCTATGATTATAGAAATAATAAATTATACATGCTGTTCTATTTTTTTGTGAAATTATATAAAATTCACTACAAAACGAGTAAAAAACTAAGTGGTAAGCACTGACAAATGCACTAATTTCTAAATAAAACTATTTACCACTCACTGTAAGAAAAATACGATTTAAAAAAATGACTAAGAATATTTTTAACCTTAAATTCAAAACGATGGAATATTTTTCAAATTTTTTGACGTTTGAATGGAAAATTGGCAAAACAATGAATATTAATGTTTGTGTTATATTTTTCAAATAACACTGAAAATATGCAAATACATAAATACCTTTTTCGTTCACAAAATAGCAGTTTTGATCTGTTGTTTACAATGTAATATTTTATATGAAAACTTTAACATTAAGTCGCTATCAGAAATCGTTGTCCGATAGCAATAAAATTTACTATGTAAGTTATAAGGACCAAATGGAATGAAAATAAAGCTTTCATAGATTGCGAAACTGCTGTCTTCCAGCAAGTGAAACAATACTCAGTTTGATTGATGTTAAAACAAGATACGAAACGCATATCTTTTTAATTATTACTTTTATTTTGCAACACATTTAAATTCACTGTAATTGGGTGGTGTTGACGGGATGACTTTCTTTTATCATTTATTTAAATTATTAGGCTCACATTTTACGGGTAAATGATTAAATTGTCTAAAAATAATATTTTTATTTTAATATTTGTGAGAAAATTATTTCGGGACGTATCTTGAAGAGATTCAGATTGTATATAAGACGAAACACAGATGCTGGAAGAGCATTACAGAGTTACTAGTTAAACTGCTAGTTCTTGGTTGACATATGTAATCCTTGTACTTATATTCAGCAAGTATAAGACGAATCTGTGGGTTTCGGGTGGGTGCAGGCGACATTGGTTCTTTGCGTTCACCACAGTTATTAACGGTAGAAAAGACGAAGTGAACCAATCTTACGTTTGTGTTCCAAGATTTGGAGGCTTGACGAAAGTGTGCCATTATTTACTGGACATGTCATAATCATACCTTATCCACTAACCCTACTGAAGCATACGGTCGTCACAAACTGCCGCCACAAATCACTGAGCTTTAAAAAAATCGATTAAAAAACACCCAAGCCTGAGCTTCTACTTTTTTATGTAATCGCATGCAGGAGAGCACAGCCGGTCAAGACCACTGCACTCTATGACGCTCAGCCTGGAGGCTGGACACTGCGTGCGAGAAACGTGTGTTGTGTTTGTGTGTGGGTTGGGGAGATTGCAAGTGTATATTTATCTGTTTTTTGAAGAGATGCAGATTGTAGGAAAGAGGTAACACAGACGCTGGAGAAGCATTCCATAGCTTACCGGAGGCATTAAGGAAGGAGTTTTTGGAAGCTGTCAGTTCTTGGTCGACATATATTAACCGTGTTTGGATGTTCGGCAAGTGTAAGACGAGTTTGTTGGTTGTGGGTGGGTGTAGGAGGAATTAGTTCTTCAAGTTTCGAAGAGCAGCGACCGTGGTAATAACGGTAGAAAAGACTACGCTTGGTTACGGATGGCAAGGATCGATAAGGAGGACTCACGAGGCTTACATGCAACAGTGAACAGACATAATTTGATTATTTTTTTATTGTTTTTGTAAATATTGAAATGTTTTAAATCCCCTGCTTTTCAATCCCAACCGTTGGACTGCATCTAGGAATGCAGGGGAATGCAATCTCGTGGTCGCGGTCCACGTCACAACCAATAAGCAGCCTTCGTAGCAAGCAACATATCCCGCGCTTATCCGAGACTTGAACACTAGACAAATACCGTAGCTCTTCTACAACATTTATCTTGGGGCGCATGTACACCAAACTTTGAAATTACTTTTACACCCGTATGCTGAGACATTCATTGACTTAAGGTAATCAAATTAACACCCGTTTGAGACGTTTCTTAAGATTTGAGGTGAGTCGAGGTTGAGTCTTCCTCACTTTAATTATTATAAAGGAAAGTAGCTATTATCGATCGGTCTCTGTAGACGGGTCCGGTAATAAGTTGGCCAAGGAATTACTTTGCTTACGGACGTTAGTGGTAAAGCTTTTGCGTATCACACCGAAGGTCGCGAATTCGATCGCATATTTAAAACCGTTTTCTAAGCTCTATTTTAATTCCCCTAACCCGTAAAATAACAATCATAGCCTTTCATTCAAAATTGATAGTACGTTCAACTAAATAGTCCAGCGACAATAGTATATCGTAAGCTCTCAATAGATCATCGAGGGTAAGCAACATTGTGAGTAAACCAAAACTCGGATACTGCCGTTTTTTCAGTTTTTTTTTTGGCTTCTGTCCTCTAAGTCATTAAGAAACATATATGTTCGGGTGCAAAAATGTCTTAGTACGAGTCAAAGACAATGGCAACTGATAGAATTGAATGGAAATCATATGGGAAGAAGTAGAATACAATTTTTCTGTTTACATTCGGTAAATTAAAGCGGTAGGAATAAAATATGCGAAGAAATGGGTTTCTCCAATAACCGTTTCCTTTGTGGAGCATATGTGCTTTACAATTTACTGCCACAATGTCAGTCACCACGACCCTCGCTTTGTCCCAAATCATTTCCGCGTCTCAAACCATATTCGTGTACATTCTTTCATCTATGTACAGTTTTTGAAAAGGGCTTTACATTGGCCGAAACATAAAAAGCTTACATTTAAAGGAAATCTTACTTGTGTTCTAGCTCCCTGTTCGTTTGGTCTTAATACACCATGCGACGTTTACCATTATCAGGATAACTCAACGCGTTGCTTAATTTACTAAAGCAGGTCTTTGGTAATAATTTGTCTCTGCATTATCACAAAGAGTACAGTCTGCTCATTAATTTATACATATTTGAATAAAAGCTTAGCATTTAAGGTGCTAGGGGAGTCCACCCTTTGATTCCTCGAGCAGCAGGGTTAGTGCACTCTACTTTAATGCAGGGGGACGCGGGTTCGATCCCGGCAAAGCATAAAATAATACAAATAAATCAATCAGCCGTGCCTTCTTATTCGATTATTCAACTGTAGTGTAATAAATTTAAATTCATAAATTAAACAAAATAAACTATTCAAAGATTTACGGAGATCGACTGTCACGTAATGCGTTGCTGGTTCGATCTCTGAAGACACGTGAATCTTACTACGTTATTATATTACAGCATATTCTTACTGTATATGTACATATAGCCATTTTCAATAGTTAATGTTGGAATTACAAATTTATTTAAATGCGATTATAAGTAAATTAATATAAATTAATTTATTTAATATATACATAAAAAACAAGTGGATCGTGTGCGCTATCAATGCAACCAACAATAGAATCACATCAGGACATTTTCAAAAGTAATGTGTATTTTATGGAAAGAAATATAATTATCGATCGAACATGTACAAATACTAAAAAATATTAAAAACACTTTCTGTTTGTATACTTGCATAGACGTGTCTGTCACGCCTTGAAGGCACTCTCAAAATCCTCGACGGGAATGTTTCTCAGGAACGTTGTAACATGTTTTTGAATGTTTTCTACGGTATCCTAAAGTTTTCCTTTCAATTCTCTCTTCATTTGGAGATACGTAAAAAAGCACACAGAGCCAAGCAGTACCGACTTTAGACCCTACGGCGCCCTAGGGCAATTTTTTTTTCAGGCGCCCCATATTGTAAACTGCTATCCTGGACAAAATGTGGAATAAATATTAACGGAGAGTACATTTCTCACCTCCGATTTGCAGATGACATAGTGCTAATAGCCGAATCACCTGACAAGCTCCAAGACATGCTCTACGACCTCAATGAAGCGTCGAACAAAATTGGTCTGAAAATGAACATGGATAAAACAAAAGCCATGATTAATAAGCATATTTCACAGACCTTTGATCCTATTTCCATTGGAGGAACAGAAATAGAGGTTGTAAGCGACTATACCTATCTGGGACAAGTAATACAACTAGGGTGAAATAACTTCTCAAAAGAAATTGACAGCGCATACAACTGGGATGGGCAGCATTTGGAAAACTAAAGTACATTTTTAAAGCGAAAATTCCGCAATGTCTTAAAACTAAGGCGATTAACCAATGCATCCTCCCTGTATTAACTTATGGCGCAGAGACGTGGAATCTGACAGCAAGTCTTACCCATAAAATAAAAGTCACCCAGCGTGCTATGGAGAGATCCATGCTCGGAGTGTCGCTAAAAGATAGAATCCGAAACGAGGAAATACGCAGAAGAACTCAAGTAGTGGATGCTACCCAACGAATAGGCACACTCAAGTGGCAATGGGCAGGACATATCTGTCGAAGAGACGACGGTCGATGGGGAAGAAAAGTATTGGAATGGCGCCCAAGAACTGGCAAACGAAGCATTGGCCGACCCCCTACAAGATGGACCGACGATATAAGAAGAATAGCGGGAGTGACCTGGATGCGGAAGGCGGAGGATCGAAGAGGATGGAGACTCATGCGGGAGGCCTACGTTCAACAGTGGACGGACACAGGCTGATGATGATATTGTATACACTAAAAAAAATCTAAGCAAGATTGGTTGCACTCGGCGCCCCTAGCTTATTTGACACCCTGGGGCACCGACCCTCTTCGCCACCCCCTAAAATCGGCACTGGAGCCAAGTCTTGCTGTTATTGCTCCAGGTACGGAAAATTGGTAACAACGAAGGACGCATAATTGACAAAGAACTTTTATGAAAGTAATGTGCATGATTTTATTTTATTGTGACACGACTATACATGGCAGCTTAGTAAAATTGTTTGGAAAATGTGATGGGGGCTTTGCCGACCCAAGGCATTTTTTTTTTCTTCATAAAATGCGTTTTAATTTCATAAAGTTTCTTACGAGTATATATAGGACCAATGGCGGTTTCTGTAATATTTATATTTTAATTTTAACATAGATATCTTCTCGTACTGACCATTTTTTTTCCAACGACATTGCTTGGGTCGTTTGAGACGTGTACAAGATCCCGTCCAGACACGGCGGTTTCCGCGCGGATTCAAACCGCAAGAGTTGTATGTCGCTTATGGCGGTGTTCTCATTTGAGCGTCTACATAAAAGAAAGCGGTAGTCTCATTGAGCGGGATAAAATTAATTGTCGAATTATTGCTGGACACGAAAGGCAAATACAAAGGCGAAGGCAAACATAAAGGCGAATCGGTTGGGGAGCTGGAGATTATAATTCATAATATCAATGAAGGGATTATGTAAATCCTTTCTGGATGTACAATCAACACGGTTCGAATAATAGTTCAATGGTTTCATTAGATGTATTATTCGATACGTATTAGGATTTCAGGAGGGAGAACGAGTATTAATCTTATTATAATTTTTAAATAAATCTTTGTTCCTAATTTATGGCGTAACGTGGATCATGTACAGCCCGAAGCAGTTAACGTTTTCCTAATCAAAATGGTCAGCAAAAAAATTGTTGGAAAAATTATCCAGTTGGCAGCGTCGAGTGTAATAAATAGACTAGACATAAGTTTACTGTCTGCGGTTCGAATCAACGTTTCTTTTTCTCAAATAAATTATATATACAGATATTTGATATATATTTGTACGTCCAATATATCTATCGACAATGGAACATCGTCACCAAAATTTGAATGCGTCACCGCCTGTTGGTAACCGCGTTACTCTGGTTGGGTTGAGCCGATTTTTAGGACCAAACCAACTAGGAATCGAGAGCGTCGGGCTAATTATCTGACCGATTAAAAAAAACGTTTATTAAATCACCCAAAATATTGGATTTAGAGCTGACTTGTCAAGTCACATTCTGTCTTCGGGGTCGTTAGAAATCACGCATATTCCCAGGTGGACTTTCGGATGCAGAGTCATCATGATTTGCCCAAGACATCTCTGCACCCAGAAGTCTACAAGGCGAAATTTATAGTTCACGACGACTTCCAGGACATCAGCGTAGGGACTTGAAAAAACGAGAGTTCTAATCCGAGACGTATTTCGGTGTTTGTTCATCAGCATTTTTAAGGAGATCGGAGAATTAGTCCAACGTTCCAAAGCCAGAACAGCTTGAACTTAAGAGCTGGCTTAATTGAAACTTTTGTTTTATCTAATGTTGTTATTTTTTGTTGAATAAATTGTAAACTTTTTTTCCAAGAAATTATTTTATTCAGTCCAACATGAAAAAATAATCACATTAGGTAATACTAAAAGCTCTAATTTTATGGCTTCGAATAAACTGAAAATTAAGTTGATATACAATATAAGAATATTGTTGTTTTTATGATACCTACCGATTGAAATATTTATTACTGCTACAGTTATTTTCAAACATGTCCAGCATACTGGCAGCACACGAACATAATGTCAAACAGAAAGAAAACATCTCGGAAGGGAAATACATTTGTAGGTTATGAAGTACGTTTCCAAGATCTTCCAGCCGCTCCAGCTGACTCCGAAGAACGCCGTCATCAAGGACAATGACGTCACATCCAAGAGCCAGAGGGTAAGTTCATAAAAGTGCGATGTCATCTTTGGTCTGAGGTTTATTTCATGTTTCATTGAATGTGACAAGAGTGGCTTCGTTAAAACGCTGAAAACATACATAACTTATCGACAAAAATATACTTTACATTAAATTTGTTTCAACTTTATATTTTCTTTGTGAAGGTTGGTGTTTTCCCTTTATCCTGACCAATTAGTCGCCTCGATCGTTCGATATTGCTTTCATATTGATTTCAAGTGATTGTGTATTGCATTATTAGAGGCTAAAATGATTTATATTGTTAAGCACAATAAACAATTACTGATACACCCACAGTGAGTCTTAACCCTTTCGCATCGGTTGTCGGCATATGCCGTCATAAGATTCCCCGACCGTTGACATCGGTTGACGTGATATATCATTTTGCTACTTTCTTAGAATAGTTTTTTATGCATCATCTGATAGCTAAAAGGTACAAGAACCAATGTGATTTATGAAAATAGACCAGATAAGTACATTTATGCTTCAAATCATACTGGTTTTATAATTGACAGTATAATTTGTATTCAAACCGAGCCGTAATGAAAGGGTTAAAGGCTTGGCACTAGAGAATATCTTCGTTGTAATACTTGTCCTCACAGATGTCCTATCTGTCATTGAAGACATAGAGAAGAGATATAGTAATAATTATTCAGAGAGGTATGCTCTATCGGAAGTTCTACCATTAGATAGCAATGAATTCTAAAAAGTTGTATTCAAAGTACACTGCGTATAATTATACATTTCGGAACTCTGGTCTAATTATCCAAAAATGAGTTTGGGAGAAGCTTAACATTGCATTTAA
This sequence comes from Glossosoma conforme, assembly GCA_022606575.1. Classification (NCBI taxonomy): domain Eukaryota; kingdom Metazoa; phylum Arthropoda; class Insecta; order Trichoptera; family Glossosomatidae; genus Glossosoma; species Glossosoma conforme. The sequence goes on along the minus strand of JAGTXR010000343.1, from coordinate 513,912 downwards.
TAATGAATATCTTTTTTTTATTTATGTAAACGCATGCAGGAGAGCACAACCGGTCAAGACCAGTGCACTCTATGACGCTCAGCCAGGGAGGCTGGACGCTGCATGCGGGAAACGTGTGTTGTGTTCGTGTTTGTGTGTGGGTTGGGGAGATTGCAAGTGTATATTTATCTGTTTCTTGAAGAGATCCATATTGTAGGAAGGAGGAAACACAGACGCTGGAAGAGCATTCCTTAGCTTACCGGTGGCATTAAGGAACTTTGGAAGCTGCCAGTTCTTGGTCGACATATATTAACCGTGTACGGATGTTCGGCAAGTGTAAGACGAGTTTGTCGGCTGTGAGTGGGTGCAGGAGGAATTAGTTCTTTAAGTTCCGAAGAGCAGCGACCGTGGTAATAACGGTAGAAAAGACTAAGAGAACCAACCTTACGTCTGTGTTCCATTGATTGTAGATTAGACGTAAGGGTGTCATTGTTTATCAAACGAATTGCTCTTCTTTGAACTGAGTCAATTAAGTTTAGAAGGTATTTTGGGGCTTTAATCCAAAGGTGACTGCCGTATTCAAGGATAGGTCGGATTTGTCCTTTATATAGAAGAAGAAGTTGTTTATCGTTGAAATACCGACGTGATCTATATAATACACCTAGTTTTTTGGAAGCGAGACGGGCTTTACACTTAATTGACTCGTAATATTTGACATTATTCGATATTGATAATCCAAGCATGTTGATGGAGCTTGCTTTCGGAAGAGAACAACCGTTGAAAGATACAGGATCCATAGCAGTCTTCTTGGTGGAGAAAGTACATGATTGGGTTTTTGAAATGTTGAAACCGACAAGGTTGAGGTCGCCCCATCGTGAAACCCTTTCAAGAGACATGTTCATCTTCTCCACCAGAGATTCCCTAGCAGCAGATAGTTCCGAATGTTTCGGAGGTTTTTGGAAGATTATACTCTCATGGACAGTGCTGTCGTCGGCATAACAGTGAATGTTTGCGCATTGAAGCAGATCATTCACATGCAGAAGGAAAAGAGTGGGCGACAGCACAGAGCCCTGTGGAACTCCTGAGTTGATTTTATGGCAGGAAGAAGAAAAGCCATCTACGACAGTGATGATGCTTCGATCACTCAAGAAGTTTTCAATCCAGGAGCACAGGGAGGGAGTTAGTCCATAAGACGGTAATTTATTCACCAGACCGCGATGCCAGACTCTATCGAACGCCTTGGAGATATCCAGGGCAACAGCTTGCGTTTCTCCATAGCATTCGACGGATTTAACCCAAGCATGTGTGACATATGCCAAGAGATCGCCGCACGATCGACTACGGCGGAAGCCATATTGCCGATCGCACAGAAGATCATTCTTCTCCAAGTAGTTTAGAAGTTGGCTGTTAATTAAACGTTCCATCACTTTGGAAAGTAGTGATGTGATGGCTATTGGGCGATAGTTTGTGGGGTCACTTCGGTCTCCTTTTTTTGGAACTGGGTGAACAAGGGCTTTTTTCCATCCCAGGGGAACAATACCACATCTAAAGGACAATCTGAAAAGTTTGGTGAGCACAGGACTAAGTTCAGGAGCGCAAGTTTTTAATACCACCGCTGGTATGCCATCTGGGCCACTGGCTTTGTTGGTTGCTAATTGGAGAAGTTCTCGACGTACGGCTTTGAGGCTGAATTTTACAGCCCCCATCTGCTTGCCACAGTGAGGAATGGATGGGGGGTTGGCCCCACCATCGTCGAGTGTGGAATTGGAAGCAAACAGTGAACCAAGAAGTTCAGCCTTCTCTTTGGAGGCTAGAGCCAGTGAGCCATCGGCATTAGTCAGCGATGGAAAAGAGGAAATGCAAAAGTTGCTGCCAATAGAGTTAGCGAGAGACCAGAATGCTCTACTACCGGCAGGGCAAGCGGACAACTTGTTGCAAATTTGTACATTGAACTTGTCTTTGGAGTCATTAATGGTTTTCTTGCATTCTTTGGAGGCTAAATTGTATGCTGCACGACTTATGGGGTCGTTATTTTTTCGTAGTTTGTTGTATGCGGTATTCCTGCATTTTACGGCCTCGGCACAGTCACGGTTAAACCAGCTTTTTAAGGTGGTGCCCATAGTTTTCGTGGAGTGAGGTATCACCAATTTATGCAACTCCCTAGATTCTATAATACATCTGGTATGTTTATGGAGGGCAGAGTCCATTCATTGGCAGCATTATTGCAGTATCTTCTGCAATAATGCTGCAACTAAAGGCTATCATCCTTATCCTGCTACAGCATATCTGTAGCAAGATTTGGATGTCCAACAACACCATCATCCTTGCTATGTAAAACTCTTTCCTAAGCCATCGTTGGGTGAAAATGAGGCCAAGTCAGCCATGACTGACACTTATTATTATTTATACTATAATGTTGTTTATAATTTTTTTAATTCTTACTGATTTATTTTGAATATGTATTTATTATATATCTATTTTAAAATATGCCAGATTGTGTATTATTATATTAAAAAATCAATATCTTCTGAAAGCTAGTTTTTATTTTTGAAGCTGCCAAATCGCTCTTACTTACAAGACATACAAAAAAAAAACTGAATTCCACTCATCTTGTCTTTCAAAGCACTTTATGGCGACATCTAAAAACTGACCAATACCTTCCCCATCACAAATCTTTTCTTTATCTTCTTGACCGTGACAATATTAAAGAAGATATTTCTTTTATTATTTTCATATCACCCAAAATTTACAAGCCAGAATCGTTTGTATCCCAATTTAACCACTCTTCAACCTCTTAACTGGTTATTACATATATATATGTATGAATGCCGTGAGGGAAGTTAGAATGGGTTCGACAAATATATTCGCCAAAAAGTTTTGATAATATATTTTTAAATATTCAATTGTTTGAATTTAATTACCAATTTCTTATTTAACATTAACTACCATTGTTAAGCATTGGCAGTCCTAATTGTTTCCACCTAAATAATATATTCGCATTCGAAAAAACAATGCCCAAAAACCAGTTGCGCACAGGGATGCGCACACAGCGGCAATGTGTTAAGGTTACATTGGGATGTAGATGATGTGGTTTAAGTATTGTTGTTGGTTTTAGTTAATGCTGGAGCTGGGATTGTGTCGCCCCACTAGCTCTGGCCTGTGGACGTTGCTACCACTGGCCTGGCGCTCCGTGTCCAAGCTACAGGCTCTGGTGGGCGCCCGGCTGGAGCGCTTAGGGGCCCAGCAGCTGTCGCTGCCTGCTCTGACCCCCGCCAACCTCTGGGCCAAGTCGGGGCGCTGCACTGAGAGAGACGAGATGCCAGAACTGATGAAAACAACCGACAGGCACGGGAAGAAATACATTCTCAGCCCGGTGAGATCATAACTATATTTTAACACTTTAGTAATGCTTCCCAATATAATGAATTAAGGGATCATCTGAAATAATTATTTCCCGGTCCTCCAAATAAATATAATTCATGTTAAAATGTTTATTTGCCAATAATGTGTCAACGATTATAACTATAATACACATAATAATGGTGTAGTAAAAAAAAACATTATTATATGAAATTTAAGACTTTTTTCTCATAGTTAAAATGATCCTATTAAGGTCTATGCGCTGTTTTGTTTAATAATTGCTGCCATTTTGTAAGGTAATTTCATTTTGCCTCTTAAAGAAGTCCTCGTCACTATTGGAAAAAAATTTAAACAGTCGATTTTTACAAGCCTTTCAAATTTTTCACCTGAAAAATCGTTCTCCAGAAGACGCTCAGCTGTAGACGATTCCTTGGAAATCCTAACAAGCACACACTCATACGGCTCACCACAATTCAACCATAACGGTTTTTGCTTGAAGTTGTTGCAAGTGATATACTTATTACCACCAGTCACCAACCACTTCAGAAATAGATCAATTTTATATGAATTTTTTAAAAATTTTATTAGAATATTATTTTTATTATTTCAATATTCTAATCTACTTTTATAGATCATTGACTATATTACAATATTATTAATAATTAAATATACATATACTATACATAAAATTCTTTTTCAACGCGTCAATCCAAGCACAAAAATAACGGCAGAAGCGGGATGCGAACCGCGGACCTTGAAACCAACTATGCCCAGGTATTCATACCGCTCAGCCAACTGGGCCATTGCTATGCCTAGACCGACTCGCGTTGAAACTAGTATTTATATCATTGTTATCATCGTACGATAGATGTCGCTATAGTATATATTCAAAGTCTAGGCATAGCAATGGCCCAGTTGGCTGAGCGTTATGAATACCTGGGCATAGTTGGTTTCCAAGGTCCGCGGTTCGCATCCCGCTTCTGCCGTTATTTTTGTGCTTGGATTGACGCGTTGAAAAAAATAATTTTATGTATAGTATATGTATATTTAATTAATAGATCAATTTTGTTGCGATTCAGCAGTGAATTGCAGAAGAAAATTAAATCCATCAGGTTTTGTTGCGTAAACTCGTGTGGCACACAAATATCGACCTTCTTTTTGTATCAAGCCTTATTCAAATGTTCCAAATGGTTTTTAGTATATTTTTTTTACCGCTAACAGACAATAAGACATGTGCAAGTAGGATACAAGTTACTTATTACAATAGTTGTATGAGTATCAAAAAATGAGTGAGCAAAAGTACTTAAAACAAACAAATATATGAATTGCGTGAATGAATTGTTTTGATACGTATTCTGCTTTAGGCTTTTTGGTTAAGAGATTTTTTATATGGATTGGCTAATGCTGATCTTATGTATTTAAACTCTTTACCTCTGTCATCATTTTTATTATTTTCAGACACATGAAGAAGTTATAACTGATGTCATTGCTTCGATATCTCCAATATCTTCAAAGCAGCTGCCTCTCAGACTATATCAGGTAATCCTCTTTCTTCCCATTTGTATTCAGGAGTATATCATTCCAATTTATATATTTCCCATGAACTCAATCGTTGACTTAAACTTCAAAATATTCAATTACTTTGAATAGAAAAAAATATATCAAATAATTCTTTAACCCTTTCATTACGGCTCGGTGAAATACAAATTAAACTGTTTATTATAAAACTAGTATTTGAAGCATAAATGTACTTATCTGCTCTATTTTCTTATATCACATTGGTTCTTGTATCGTTTAGCTACCAGATGATGTATAAAAAACTATTCTAACATAAGAAAGTAGCAAAACGATATATCACGGCTACCAATGTCAACGATAGGGGAATCTTACACGGCATATATCGGGTACCGATGCCAACAGGTTAAACGGGAAAACAAAATATTTTGTATAATTTCCATATTAGTGAATACAGCGATGTTTATTTATCCTTTACTGGCCCGCAGGTGTAAATAGGTTAGGGAACTCTGTTCAAGATTATATCTCCCTTACTAAATTAAAATACTTGCCTCTGGTAATCACTAAATATTTTTGCTTTCTTCTTTCATATTTCAGATTGGTACTAAATTCCGTGATGAGATGCGTCCTCGCTTTGGAGTCATTAGATCCAGAGAGTTCTTGATGAAGGACCTGTACACGTTTGATGAGGACCTGGCGTCCGCCACACTCACCCACGACCTGGTCACGCGAGCCTATCACGACATCTTCAGTGCCATAGGGGTGGACTATGTGAGAGGTAAATGCTATTTCTCTGCTCAAAAAACCTGCTCCATATATTGTAGATTTAAATTTTAATCAATTAAATGCATAACCTATGGCGCAACAAAAATCTAGCATCCATTAATAATTATATCATCATTATACCGTATTGTGCAGTATGCGGTATTCACAAACTATCAAGATAAAGTTTTGTCCTTGCCTCTTCCCTTGTCAGCTCTGCCTTCAGATCTCAAACGAGTTTATTCTATGTATAGTTCCTTATGGCCAGAATGATGAGAGCCTGGGGTTCTGAATAAAAGGCATCTGCTGTTTATGCTCTTTGCCGCATCAAGAGAATATGACCAAGCCAAGTCTACTTTTGTCTATTAACCGACTTCAGTATGCAAGGCTACCTTGTTCCTCCTTCACCTCGTCATTCTCCACAAAGTTAAACCATTGCACTTGCAGTATTCTAAGCAAGCATCTGAATCAAAGTTTGTAGAGAGAAAATTGAATGAAGTATGAATGCCAGGATTTAGTCTGTGATGTTGATATCAGCATGATATAGCCCTAGCTGACTGGTACCGAAAACCTCGATATAAAATCTTTCGTTTCTTATTTCTGTTCGCTTGTCAGACATGAATGTGTCCGCCATATTGGCATTAGTTATATAGGCGCCGGTGCGACAGCGCCGACAAGCGCGATCAGTCGTAAACTGTCCTTCGGCGTGAGCATATTGTATTGTGGCTCGGCCAAATGCTGTGACTAGGTCGGGGCACAAGGATGTAAAATTTATCATAAATATATGTCAATGTGCTTCTGAAAAAGTCTGTGTGTTATTAATCTGCTCCTAATCCTGCCATCACGCGACGGAGTAACACCCTTTCGAGAGAGAGGAGGATGTTAACGTTTACAGATCTCATTTGGCACACACCACATGCTGTACTAGAAAATGCCAATCGTCACAGTACTGGCAGATGAGATTTATTCATAATTGTCTGTTTGTATTATCTTACGTTCCTGTATTAATATCTGATTGTTTGATTACAGTGGGCGGTCCAACTGGTCTAATGGGCGGCCGCTTGTCTCATGAGTTTCACTTCCCAGCTGCTGTGGGTGAGGACGAGCTAGTCATGTGCAAGCAGTGCGGGCACGGAGCTAGCAAAGAACTGCTGCTCAGCACATCGGCAATCGTCAAATGCTCGCAGTGCGGGAACCAAGAGGAAGGCGGCTTCCAACACTCCATGGGCATTGAGGTTGAATTTTTTTCAATAAATAAATATATTATAACAGATTATTAACGGACAATCATTAATGAAACTTAATTTTTATAGACAATTGTTATTGAATTTTAATTACATAATTTAAAGTTATAAACATATATAGGAGAATGCAGACACATGGAGAAATTAAACTTGTGGATTCCATGACACATGCAATTTTAATGTTTAAAAAAATGTTTTTTTTTTCTACGTTCACCCTCTAATTTTGTGTGAATGATGTTAAAACAATTGTAAAAAAAAATCAGGTACCTTAAAACCACAGCAGAAGACTTGCATCGATGAATGTGAATACTTTAATAGTAAGGCGCATGGGAACTGACGTATCAATATTATTTCATTCAGTTGCGATATCTGTGGAGTTACACACAGTTATAAAATGAAAATATTTTAATAGGGGATGCAAAACATCAAATTATTAGCTCAAAACTTTCTTCTAATTGACAAGTACTGGCAGTGAATGTAAGTGCCAATGTAAGCGCAAAATCTTAGTATTCTAATTTTTATTTTAAGCCTCATCTATTATCGTACCTTTACGCTTTACCACTAAACTATACCTCCTGGCAAAATATGCTTATCAATTATTAAATATGTATAAATATACCTTGGAATGTTTCAGGTTGGACACACATTCTTATTGGGGGCGCGCTATTCGGAGCCGCTGGGTGCTTCCTCAGTTCATGGGGGCCCCCTGATGATGGGCTGCTACGGACTGGGGCTTTCTCGCATTCTGGGAGCTTCTTTAGAAGCCCTGAGCAGCGAGACAGAGCTGCGCTGGCCTCGACAGTTTGCTCCTTACACAGTCTGCATCATTGGACCTAAGGTTTTATTTTTATTTTAAGTTATCGCATGTACAGCAACACAACCGGTTAAAACCCAATGATCAAGCTAATAATATATACATACCTTTTGTTTAGGATAGTGATATTTCTGTTGCTGTTATAATCAATAAAATAAACTGTTAATTTTATAGGAAGGATCTAAAGAAGAGTCGGCTTGTGAAGAGCTGGTGGAAGACATGTTCTCTAGAATTTGCAGCTCCTGTCCCGTGCTGAAGGAAGATGTCCTCATAGATGACAGGAAGCACATGACTATAGGCAAGAGAATAATGGAGGCTAAGAGGTACGTAAGAATAACGGCAACACTTTACTGTAATATATCAATCTTTAAAATATTTTATAAAGTCAATACATGTTTTTCAAAATAAATACTACAATATACCGATGGAAGTGGTCTTTTATACCAACCAGAAATATTTATAGTGCTAAGAAATAGATAAAAAAATGATTTTTGTATAAGAGATTGAATGCTTTTATCTTTTAACCAGTGTTCTTAATCAGGAGTGCGGGAAGTTATTTTTGTTAGTGAGATGAAGCCCCTAATAATTTAAATGATTAAATAATAAAATATTTAAAAACTATATAAAGTCCTTTAGGGTATGGAAGTTAATACAAAAATTATAATTATGGGTTTGTAGCAAAAAAAATAATAATATAAATATACTAAAACTAGCGGTCGGAGACCTCTTGGAGAGTATTTCAGGGAACTTAAATAATTCTTCATTAGTTCATAGTTGTAATCATGTAAAAATGATTCCACTATCAGCAAATGCAATTCTAGAAGGACTCCAACTAGTCAATTAACTCAATTTGTATTTAAAATCAATGAAAGAAAAGAAAAATGTTAATTATTTTAAAGAGTCATATGCATTTCTAGTGACGAAAGTATTTTTTTTCCATATAAAAACAACAGAAGGGCACATTTTTTACTTGCATCAAGTAGTAAAACTAAGTGACTAAATAATTCAATATTTGAATATATTTTTTTAAATGTAATATAAATTAAAAATCAAGGTTTTCCAGTAATGAGATCTAATCTACCATTTTATATGAACACCTTAAATTTTTTTACACAGTAGTCTGTGGAGCTTATTTACCGTGCAAAAAGAGAATTTGATGTATATAGAATAGGAAGAGATATATTACAGTTAACCCTCCTATAATATTTTCATAAGATCGGATGATTATCCCGATGCTTTCAAGGCCTGCACCATTTTAGTCCTAAATGGGCTGTCCAAAATGACATCATTAGAGGGACAGCTATATGAAAAATCGCCATTAACAAATACAGGAAATATACATCCGTTGCAAATAAAATATGTACATTGTAGGAGAGTTTACTGTACTGTTATTTAATTTTTCCAGATTCGGCTACCCTTTCATAATTGTTGTGGGCAGCAAGGCAGCCAAAGACATCCCAGAATACGAAATCATGGACGTGAACAGAAGCGAGGTGGCCATCTTGGGGAGGGACGGAATCTTGGACGTGCTTGGCGCAGCCACCAAGCAGGACTCTACGACAGAACGGGAGGAAGAGAACTTCAACAATATGATGCAGAGCGCTATAAAATAACACACTTACCAATTTATTATAATTATTTATATTATCAGACTGGCAATATCTATCTATCTATCTATATATATAAAAATCAATTGCTGTTCGTTAGTCTGGCTAAAACTCGAGAACGGCTGAACGGATTTATCTTATCTTGGTCTTGAAATGTTCGTGGAGGTCTAAGGAAGGTTTAAACGGTGAGAAAAATTTGAATTATTGCCAGGAAAACCCTAAAAACAGCCCTTTTCTTTTTCCCATATAAAAGTCCCATATAAACAAGATCTATACACAATATCATCTTTCATATGCTTTATTCATTTCACGCACCGCGTGTTATTATGAGAACGCGAAGTGTGTACATAATATTTACCGCGCAGTTGACATGACTCGCGTTAACATATTAAAAGATCTGTACACAATATCATCTTTCATATGCTTTATTCATTTCACGCACCGCGTGTTATTATGAGAACGCGAAGTGTGTATAATATTTACCGCGCGGTTGACATAACGCGCTTTGTGAACGAATAACGTTGCGTGCGCATAGTGTTTACCGCGCACTTGACACAGCTTATCGGTACGTATTATCTATATATTTATCTATATCTATATATCAATATTATTTCTATTCAATATAGTTCATATTAAATTATAATCACTCACTGTTGTCTAAGAAATGTAGGTGTGTTCCTAACTTCGAAGAGTCAATTTGCAATTTATTACTGCTGGACAAAGTTCAAATTCAATCATATCTATCAAAATAGTCTTCGCGTGCGCGTTGGAGGATCTAATGTCGTGTTCCGAAACTCAAAGAAGTGATAATATCGCGAATGCGACCAAATTGTATAGTCACAAAATGTAATAGATCATTAGTAGTACTGATTTTCAATTTGGTCGGCTTCGCGAAACTTAATTTTGGCTAACTTCAGTTGTTAATCTATCAGATTATTTTGTTTTATAAATATTAAGTTTTGTCACAAATTAAATTTCTGAACGCAACAATAATATTTGACATTAGATTTGACAACAAACTAATATGTCAATCCATCCTGTCGCACACGGAAAAAAGTATTACGATATTGTGTTACGATATCTATGAGTGCGCGAGAACTTTCTTTACTTTGGTGATCTGTAGTATATGGCAACACCATCGGTTGGTACCTCTGCGAAATGGAACCGCAAAGCGAACGAGTGAACTGTCAACAGTGACGCGGTTCTTTTTGTTGTTGTTGATATTTTGTGTTAGTGACACTTTACTGCTAAGTGAGCGAGAATTTTTCTCACTTTGATTAATTACGATGCCGAGGAGAAGACGACCTGACTTAGGTCGTCGCAGTCAATCAAATGTGCAAAGAGCTACCTCACGTGCTAACCTCACTGATGACCAGAGAGAGACAGATCAAGAAAATAGTCGATAAAGTACATATGTAAATATGTTAACAAAGGTAGCGATATGGCTGTCTTCGCTGTAACCAATGCAAATGATGAAATATCACAGTACCAGATGGGTCGCAATGTAAGTAGCAACGAAGCAATTTGGCGTATCTTTTCATTTGCGATCCATGAAAGACACCCTACAGTAGTCCATTTGGCAGTCCATTTAGAAAATGGTCAACGAGTTTATTTAAATGAATCGAACGCGGCAGACAGAGCGGCACGTCCACCGTCGACAACATTAACAAGTTTCTTCACAGTCTGTCAAACTGATGATTTTGCTCGCACTTTGCTGAATGTTGACATGCCACGCTATTACACATGGAATGCATCATCAAAATCGTTCAGCGTCGAAAACAAGGAACACCAGTTGAAGGACATCCAAATGTATTTGCTTCAGACGCTCTGGGTCGCATCAACACAGTACATCCAAATAACGATTAATGTTATTATTTGCGGTTGTTGTTGGTGAATGTTCGTGGTCCAACATCGTTTAAGCAACTGAGAACAGTTAATGGACAGCTGTGTGTGACTTACCGTGAGGCATGTCAACTATTACATTTACTTGAGAACGTTTCGCACTGGGATGATACGCTCAAGGATTCCGTAATATCTTCATCGCCGCATCAAATTCGTACACTATTTGCGATTATCACATCGAAATGTTTCCCCTCGAATCCAAAAAAGATTTGTGGGTTAAGTATAGAGATGACATGTCTGAGGATGTTTTGCATCGTGTGCGCCGTCAAACTTTGAATCCTACACTACAAATGACTGCAGAAATTTACAATGAGACATTGATCATGATAGAAGATATGTGTTTATTGATGGAAAATAAAGTATTGTCGTGTTTGGGAATGACAGCACCAAATGGTCATATGCACGATGCATTAAACCACGAGTTGCAAAGAGAACAACAGTACGACATTGAAGCATTGGCCGAAACAGTTCGTACAAACGTTCCACTAAATTCCACCAATTAAATCAACAACGAAGAATTGCGTACAGCACTTTTATAGAAGCTGTGAACAGTGGATCTGATGGAATTTATTTCGTTGATGCTCCCGGAGGAACCGGAAAAACGTTCTTAATTTCATTGCTTTTGGCGAGGATTAGATCGCGAAATGATGTTGCTCTAGCGTTGGCTTCATCTGGAATAGCTGCGACTCTGCTAGAAGGCGGGCGAACTGCACATTCTGCCTTGAAATTACCATTAAACATGAAAATCACCGAAACACCAATTTGCAACATCGCCAAAAATAGCGCAATGGCCAAGATCCTACAGGTATGCAAATTGATTGTTTGGGATGAATGCACAATAAGAGGTCACTGGAGGCACTGGACAGAACGTTGAAAGATCTTCGTGACAACTAAAATATTTTTGGTGGGGCCATGATTCTGTTGTCAGATGATTTTCGTCAGACTCTTCCAGTTATTCCCCGATCAACTGTTGCTGATGAACTAAATGCATGCCTAAAATCATCGAATTTGTGGCAGTATGTAAAGACACTCCAATTAACAACTAACATGCGAGTATTTTTGCAACAAGATGAAACTGCAAATGTGTTTGAGAAGCAATTGTTAGACATTGGAAATAATAAAGTTGTAGTGGACACCTTGACCGGATTCATCACATTACCCACAGATTTCTGTCACATCACAAACTCAAAAGAGGAGCTTATTCGGCGTGTTTTCCCAGATATAGCGCAAAAGTTTAATAACCATAATTGGCTGGGTGAACGAGCAATATTGGCGGCGAAAAATAAAGATGTCGAGGATCTCAATGCGACCATTCAGAATTTTCTTCCAGGACAGTTTGTTTCCTTTAAATCAGTCGACACCGTTATGAACCAGGATGACGTAGTCAACTATCCCACGGAGTTTTTAAATTCACTGGAATTGTCTGGATTACCACCTCACAATTTGCAGTTAAAAGTAGGATCAGTTGTCATCATGCTGCGTAACATTAATTAAACTCGACTGTGCAATGGAACAAGACTGGCTGTGAAAAAGCTAATGAATAACGTCATTGAGGCAACAATCATAAAAGGAAAATACAAAGGAGAGGATGACTTGATCCCGCGGATACCGATGATTCCAACGGATTTATCATTCGATTTAAACGCTTACAATTTCCAGGACGTATGGCCTTTGCGATGACCATAAATAAATCGCAAGGACAGTCGTTAGAAGTTTGCAGAATCAACTTGGAGTTTCCCTGTATCGCGCATGGACAATTATACCGTCTTTGTTTATTTACGCACCACAAAACAAAACAAAAAATAAAGTTTCTAAGAAAGCTTTAAATTGATTAACAGACTGTATCATAACAGTGTGTGTCTGTCAATATCAAATTTAAGCCTTATAAATAGCCAGTATTTCAGGAAAACTCTGTTTTGTAAGTAAGCAACATGATATGTCAAAAATAATAATAAAACTTCATGCTTCATTCAAATAATCCTTTTTTATTATATACGGATTCGTTTTGTTTGTTTTAAGACTATTTAATACAAATGCTTAGGTCTTTTATTTATCGATTGAGGCAGTACGAAGTCTGCCGGGTCAGCTAGTTTTAATTAAAAGGCTATGACTGGCATTTAAAACGCAAATTATAATATATATAAATAAATTCGCACTAACCGGTGGAATTTTAGAGCTCATAAATCAATTAAAAATCCTTTTTTATAATCTCCGTCGGGGATCGAACCCACGACCTTTGGCTTGCAAAGCAAACGCTTTGACCATTGGGCTATACCCGCCGGTCATTATCCCAGTATCTCTGGAGTTTTAGCATTATTATATTTTGTTACTGTCACCAGACTGTTTTGGTAGTAAAGGAATAGTTTTAAGGAGATTTGCCAACACATGCTATTTTTCTCATAAAAATGCATAAACTACAACTAATAATGTATGCAACACCTCTTGACAAAATATTAATTTATGACATGAATAAACTGCCATTTTCAACGAATTTGAAATAAACATAGTTTTTTAATTGTAATTAACTACTTCATCATCATCATCAGCCTGTGTCCGTCCACTGTTGAACGTAGGCCTCCCGCATGAGTCTCCATCCTCTTCGATCCTCCGCCTTCCGCATCCAGGTCACTCCCGCTATACTTCTTATATCGTCAGTCCATCTTGTAGGGGGTCGGCCAATGCTTCGTTTGCCAGTTCTATTAATTAACTACTTATATTTTATAAATTGATACACACATACAAATCTACATTAAATTTCTCTCATCAATTTATGGTGAAAAAGAAACGGTAGATGGTGGGATTCGAACCACGAACTATGCACCTCAGTTCTGTTCTATACACAGCGCAATCGACTATGACTATACTCCACCTTAATTTAGTGGGGAGAACTAACGTATTTGTATTATTGATACTTTTAATATTATTGTTGTTTTGGATGTCTATATCAAATAATTATGTAAGCTTTTGAGCATAAAGCTGCTCAAGCTATCCTAAACGAGAGTAGGAAAAGCTCAAAGTTGCGTATAATAATTCATATCGCCAACTTATGCAACTCCCTAGATTTTGTAGCGCATCTGACATGTTTTTTTATTTTATGTAAACGCATGCAGGAGAGCACACCCGGTCAAGACCAGTGCACTCTATGACGCTCAGCCAGGGAGGTTGGACGCTGCATGCGGGAAACGTGTGTTGTGTTCGTATTTGTGTGTGGGTTGGGGAGATTGCAAGTGTATATTTATCTGTTTCTTGAAGAGATCCAGATTGTAGGAAGGAGGAAACACAGACGCTGGAAGAGCATTCCATAGCTTACCGGTGGCATTAAGGAAGGAACTTTGGAAGCTGCCAGTTCTTGGTCAACATATATTAACCGTGTATGGATTTTCGGCAAGTGGAAGACGAGTTTGTCGGCTGTGAATGGATGCAGGAGGAATTAGTTCTTTAAGTTCCGAAGGGCAGCGACCGTGGTAATAACGGTAGAAAAGACTAAGAGAACCAATCTTACGTCTGTGTTCCATTGATTGTAGATTAGACGTAAGGGTGTCATTGTTTATCAAACGAATTGCTCTTCTTTGAACTGAGTCAATTAAGTTTAGAAGGTATTTTGGGGCTCCAATCCAAAGGTGACTGCCGTATTCAAGGATAGGTCGGATTTGTCCTTTATATAGAAGAAGAACTTGTGTATCGTTGAAATACCGACGTGATCTATATAATCTTCTTCGTAGTATCAATCCGGTGGATTGGTTTGCAGCAACAGAATCTTGCATCTCGATCTCCATTCCTCTCGGTCCTCCGCAACCCTTTTCAGCTCACCATAAGCACTACAGTTCATGTCCTCGAATACTTATAATTGACAGTATAATTTGTATTCCACCAAGCGGTAATGAAAGGGTTAAGCGTCTTTAAATTTTATTCTACATTATTATTTTTACTACAAATATTCTATATTTATTCAAAAACAAAAAATACGTAATCTGATAAAAATTGACAAAGTTTGGATAAACGTTTACAAAAGAAATACGCAACTTATTTTGCCATATATTTATTTTAATCTTTCACTTTAAATATGGATCAAACATCAAGTTAATATTATATTTAATTCTTCATATCCTATTATTTGAGTACCTTTTCTTCATAGTATCAATCCGGTGGATTGGTTTGCAGCAACAGAATCTTGCATCTCGATCTCCATTCCTCTCGGTCCTCCGCAACCCTTTTCAGCTCAGCATAAGCGCTACAGTTCATGTCCTCGAACTTGCTGCAAATACTCCCGTCTAAGGCGCCCTCTACAGTTTCTACCCTCAACCATCCCCTCCACAATATTGTGAAGAAGACCATCGTGGCGCATGATGTGGCCGATCCATCGGGCTCGCCTCTCTGAGATGGTTCTTATTAGGTGCCTATCTTCCTTGATTATCCTGAGAACCTCATTGTTCGTGACGTGGTCTCTCCAGGAAATTCCGAGAATTCTTCTGTACGACCACATCTCAAAGGCCTCTAGTCTTTTTTATCACTTTCAGATAAGCACCATGTCTCACAGCCGTACATTAATATGCTCCAAACAAGTGTTTTGGCAAGTTGCTTGCGGAGCCCTAAAGAAATATTCCTTGACTCAAGAATTTTGGCTTTTTTATTGAAAGCTAGCCTTGCTTGATGTATTCGACTGTTGACTTCTCTTTTTGTTCTGCCATCCCAGGTGATCGTACTTCCAAGGTACACAAATTCTTTTGCATCTTTTAGGGGTACTCCTAGCATTGATATATTAATTTTTTGCTGCTCATTGCGGCTTACTCTCATGACTTTGGTTTTTGTGCTGTTTATCTTCATATTGTAGTTGGAATTAAATATGTTTTCCATGGATGTCAGCGTCAGTTCTATATAATACACCTAGTTTTTTGGAAGCGAGACCGGCTTTACACTTAATTGACTCGTAATATTTGACATTATTCGATATTGATAATCCAAGCATGTTGATGGAGCTTGCTTTCGGAAGAGAACAACCGTTGAAAGATACAGGATCCATAGCAGACTTCTTGGTGGAGAAAGTACATGATTGGGTTTTTGAAATGTTGAAACTGACGAGGTTGAGGTCGCCCCATCGTGAAACCCTTTCAAGAGACATGTTCATCTTCTCCACCAGAGATTCCCTAGCAGCAGATAGTTCCGAATGTTTCGGAGGTTTATGGAAGATTATACTCTCATGGACAGTGCTGTCGTCGGCATAACAGTGAATGATTGCGCATTGAAGCAAATCATTCACATGCAGAAGGAAAAGAGTGGGCGACAGCACAGAGCCCTGTGGAACTCCTGAGTTGATTTTATGGCAGGAAGAAGAAAAGCCATCTACGACAGTGATGATGCTTCGATCACTCAAGAAGTATTCAATCCAGGAGCACAGGGAGGGAGTTAGTCCATAAGACGGTAATTTATTCACCAGACCGCGATGCCAGACTCTATCGAACGCCTTGGAGATATCCAGGGCAACAGCTTGCGTTTCTTCATAGCATTCGACGGATTTCCCCCAAACATGTGTGACATATGCCAAGAGATCGCCGCACGATCGACTACGGCGGAAGCCATATTGCCGATCACACAGAAGATCATTCTTCTCTAAGTAGTTTAGAAGTTGGCTGTTAATTAAACGTTCCATCACTTTGGAAAGTAGTGATGTGATGGCTATTGGGCGATAGTTTGTGGGCTCACTTCGTCTCCTTTTTTTGGAACTGGGTGAACAAGTGCTTTATTCCATCCCTGGGGAACAATACCACATCTAAAGGACAATCTGAAAAGTTTGGTGAGCACAGGACTATGTTCAGGAGCACAAGTTTTTAATACCACCGCTGGTATGCCATCTGGGCCACTGGCTTTGTTGGTTGCTAATTGGAGAAGTTCTCGACGTACGGCTTTGAGGCTGAATTTTACAGCCCCCATCTGCTTGCCTTAGTGAGGAATGGATGGGGGGTTGGCCCCACCATCGTCGAGTGTGGAATTGGAAGCAAACAGCGAACCAAGAAGTTCAGCCTTCTCTTTGGAGACTTGTTTGCGGAGTCCATTCATTCCCAGCATTATTGCGACACCGTGTTGCCGGCTTCTGGAGCAGGATAAGGAGGTCCAACAACACAATCATCCTGGCTGCTTCTGAATGGCTCAACTCCTTCCTGAGCCATCGCTGGATGGAGATGGTGCAGCGACCACCATGAAATATTATTTTATATCTATATGTTTATATACACCTTGTTTTTTATATGTATCTAAAAATATGGCAGATTGGGTATTGCACAACCCACCCAATCCTGCTGGAATAAAAGCTTTATTATTATTATTATTTTTCAACAAGATATATTTTATCCGAAATATAAATATTAGTAACTGTAAAAAACGCATATAATAATCAGTTTTAATATTTTTTATATAAATAACAGATATTACTATAAAATCGTTCGGTATTAGCTCACAAACTGGAGCATATATTCGACACAAACTGCCGCCGCAATGATGTATTTAATAATTTTGAACCATCATTATTTTAACTTTTATTACTTTTGCCGCCGAATGAACAAAACCATTATTGACGGTTCCGCCGCATTTTGCTCAGACAATTCGTCCAGCGACTCATCTCTCAACGACATGGCGTGCACATAACTCGACTGAACACATTTATAACTACATATAATTGAATGAAATGGCTTTTAAGCCCTAATTAGTCGCATGGGGTCAAAAAAAGTTCGAATCCAAAAATTAAGCATTTGCCGCTTCCCGAAATTCTTTTAATTTAGCTTGTATTCGTTTAATTAGATATTAAGTTAGTGTTATTTCTTTATAATTTAATAGTATTATTAAAGCACTTTAATAATAAACAAGTTTTATTTACTTATATATTTCATAAATAATAATGAAAAATCATACAATTTGGGGTCACCTGTGACCCCATGTGAGCAGTTGTGTAATTTTTCTTGGTGCGACTAATTACGGGTTAATCAGTGTGAGTTAAATTATGAATTTTCAAATTACTTTTCTGAGAACATATATAACCACATTTTTTGCAACTGAATGGCTTTTCCCCAGTATGTGTCAAATTATGTTGTTTTAAATGATCTGACCGAACACATTTAAAACTGCATATCTTGCAACTGAATGGCTTTTCACCGGTGTGAGTAAAATTGTGTGCCTTTAAATTACCTGCAGTAGTAAATTTATAACTACATATTTTGCATTGGAATGGCTTTTCTCCAGTGTGTGATAAATTATGTATTCTTAAACTACTCGACTGACTACATGTATAACTACATATTTTGCAACAGAATGGCTTTTTTTCAGTGTGTGAGTAACTATGAATTTTCAAATTGCTTTTTTGAGAACATTTAAAACTACATTTCTTACAACTGAATGGCTTTTCCCCAGTGTGTGTCAAATTATGAACTATTAAATCACCTTTCCGAATGCATTTATAACTACATGACTTGCAACTTAATGGCTTATCCCCAGTGTGTGAGTAACTATGAATTTTCAAATAACATTTCCGAGTAAATTTATCACCACATATATTGCAACAGAATGGCTTTTCCCCAGTGTGTGTCAAATTATGCCGTTTCAAATGAGAAGACTGATTACATTTATAACTACACACCTTGCAACTGAATGGCTTTTCGCCTGAGTGTGATGAATAATGCATTTTAAGATTAAAAGGCTTTAAAAATTTTTTACTGCAAATCTTGCAGCGGAACGGTTTGTCTTCGCAGTGTTCCATAATATTATGCTTTTTAAATGCACTCACTGATGTACATGTGTAATTACACAACTCGCATTTGAAATGTTTCATATCGATTTCATATGATATATCTTCCACTGTCTGCTCCAATGTTTCAGATTTGTCGACATCAAGGATCACACCGCAGCAGCCCAGCAATTGATGCAGTCGCAGTGTTCTCGGGGGGGCGATGAAGCTGCACAGGTCACAAGCCCCAGACTTCACTCCACTATCAACTGCAACTGATAACATTCAAACTATAAGCATCATTCATCTCAATTAAATTAATTTATTTAACATTAATTAACCTTATAAATTAAATAAATAGAGAAGATCTCATGGAACTCTTTATTTTCATGTTTGAAAAATAAAAATATTACCCCGGGCTCAGACTACAAGTTCCGAAACAGCATTTTTATTTCAAATTTAGCCCAAATAAATCTAAGCTTTATAAAACCCTTAAAGAAAATTAATAAATTCTTTGAGTTGGAAGGACACCCGAAGTTATCAAAATGTCATACTTGGTAGTCTCTTCAGTAGCACACTGCACTCCCGGATCGTCCTCATGAGAGGAGATTTAGAATATTGTTGAGGAAATTGGGCAGAAACCCTCATGCCGGACTTATCCACGGCGGTTTTGCAGCAGCCCAACAGCTGGTGCAGCCGCATAGTCTGACGGACACCCAGGAAGTTACAGTCTCGACACCAGAGCATGGCACCTGCAACTATGCACAACAAATGTTTAGCAAAAAAATCTATGTCAATAAAACATAACGTTTGATTTGATAAAAATAACAGTTAATATGGAGACTTGGTCACCGGTTTTGTCTCAATCTTGTCAACTGTATCACCTTCAGTTAACACTTCTAATAGTTGGGATGCCTTCTTTCTTCTCTCATCGTAGTCTCAGATTAATGATAAATTATTAACCTCCAAAATGTGTATTTAAATTTCAATTCAACTTCCCGTTATGATTTTTTTATGTAAACACATACAGGAGTATACAAACAGATGGTAATTCTGGAGTCTCATCTGTGGAATTCTATGACGCTTACCATGCTGCATATGGCTAAGCGCTGCATGTGGAGTGCTGATCCGCCAACATCACAAACTACAGCCCGAGATTCACGCATCATCCTTAATTATTACAGGAATTTACTATGAATGGGTGGTAAAGCTCCATAGTTAAAGCGTTTCCTTGTAGACTCCTTACTCACAAAGGACGACCCATTTTCAGACGACGATCACGCGTTGCAGGTTAGGCGTGTATCGGCACTTCCTCTTGACACGCCCCCTTCAGAGAGCGAAATCAACACAATAATCTCGTCCCTTGACCCTGGCAAAGCACCAGGACCAGATCGTATTGATGATCGTATTGTCAAAATGGTCTGGCTCATGGCCAAGCCAGAGATCACAAACCTTCTTTCTTTATGCATCCAAACAGGAACCTTCCCCGACTGCTGGAAGGTGGGCCTTCTGACAGTCATTCCGAAATCCGGAGACAAACCCCGCACCGACCCTAAAGCATATCGTCCAATCACGCTTCTGCCAGTCCTCGGCAAAATCCTGGAGCGTATTGTCGTAAGTAAACTAGAATCACATCTAGCCACTTCAAATTTGCCAATCTCCAAGAGACAGTTCGGCTTCCGACCGGGAGTCTCAATGGAAGATGCTATTCTCACGACAATCAAGACAACAACTGACTCCAAGTGCACTTACGTTCTGGGTGTTCTTCTGGACATCTCAGGTGCTTTCGACAACGCATGGTGGCCAATGGTCTTGGCTAAGCTTCGCCTTCGACAGATTCCCGGTAACCTATACGCATTGTTACAGAGCTATTTCCAAAACCGTAAAATTTTCGCTGACGCTGGAAGCGTTCGTATATCACGTAACGTCTCTAGAGGGTGTCCTCAGGGTTCCGTTCTTGGCCCAATGCTTTGGAACATTCTTTTCGATGACGTCCTCAGCTTACCGCTGCCTCCTGGATGTGGTGTTGTAGCATACGCTGACGATGCACTCCTAACAGTAGAAGCTAATAGTCAATCTTCACTGGAGCGCTCAACCACAGAAGCTCTAAACCAAATCTCATCCTGGGGCCAACGAAACAAACTATGTTTTGCGCCACATAAAACAGAAGCTATTCTTTTAAAGGGAAAATTATCTCCACTACGTCCACCAGCTATTTACTTCCAAGGTGCTAAAGTAAAAATTTCTACAGAAGTTACATACCTTGGCGTAATCATGGATGGTAAAAGAAGTTTCGCCGCTCACGCTCGCCATGTTGTAGATAAGGCGCGGAAGGCTTTCTTCTGTATTTCTCGCCTTACGGGAATTCATGGGGACTCAAATTTCGAGCCCTTAAAACAGTGTATGATGCGATCTTTCTCAGCACCGTGACATATGTGGCGCGGTGCTGGGTTGAGCGTACTCGACTACTCTTCATAAGACGCATTCTCTTGAGCGGTCAAAGAACCCCACTTCTCTCACTTACTAAAGCCTATCGATCCTCTGCCACCGAGTCATTGATTATCCTTGCGGGAGTGCTGCCGTTGGATCTGCAAGTGCAGGTGAGCGCCGCTATGTCGTTGCTTAGACGTGGCTTCTCTGCGGAGGTCGGGGGCACTTGTCTCAATCCTCCGCAGGGTAAGATAACGAAAGAAACCGAAAAAGAAGTAAGACTGGCGGCGCTCGCAGCATGGCAGAGCAGATGGTCGACCTCGCTCAAGGGTAGACACACATATTCCTTCTTTCCTTCTGTCCTCGATAGAATGGAGATGCCGTGGCTTATTCCAAACCACTGGACTAGTCAATTCATGACTGGGCACGGCAATTTTAAGGCTAAGCTTTTCAAGTTTAGCCTCGTTGATAGTCCAGACTGCCCATGCGGCAGCCCCTTGCAGGACGCTGAACACGTTCTGTGGCATTGTCCAATATTAGATTTAGCGAGGCAAAGGCTCCTTAGCGTAATCCAACAGAAGTGTGGACCGGTTGGATATATCGATCTCATATCTACGGAGCCCAACTACCATGCATTTTCTGTATTCGCGGCGACCTTCGGTGAAGAAGTCTAAAAGTCCAAATTTTAACGTCTGAACTACTAACTTTTACACCCATGTGTGGTGTTGCTCACCAAAACCAGTTACTTGTATAACGAGAATGTACTCTGAAAACAATGCCTTGGTAAGTGCTTCCAAGGAGCGCAGGTACAAGGCGACCGGCCCGGGGGCCGAAGGCCCCAAAAAAAAAAAAAAAAAGTTAAAGCGTTTTCTTGGCAAGCCAGAAGTCGTCGGTTCAATCCTCAACAGGGATTATAAAAAAAATACAATCTATTTTTAACCACTTTTCAGAATCAATATCACCATCCGTCGGTATTCTCCTGTATGTGCTTACATAGAAAAAACTGATAAAACTGCGTGGCAGCTGGTTGTGGCGACCAAATGATTCAACTGTGTTACGTATACGGAATGAAAAAATAACGAAACTACAAACTACTAAAAATGACAATACAATACATAATTAGAGTAAACATCACATTATACAAAAAATAAAAAATAAACAAAAATTTAATTAATATATTTCATATTCCATCAAATTTTATCAACTATAAAAAATGTTTTCAATGGTTAGGTATATCTAACCGTATTTCAAATATTTTCTTCGGTACTGGCAATACTAAGTCAGAATGCTTCAAGTCGCTTATGTCACATTACAATATAGAGACTGTTTTTTCCAACATTATTTTTATCGCGTGCCTTAGCTGAGATTTGGTATTTTTAATGATTGAATTATGTACTGGTTAATGAGACTAGTGATACATTAACATTATTTCATAATAGTGACAGGAATGCGTTGTATCTATCTCACCTGTCTGCCTGTCTTGGTCGGGCTCGCTCTTGACGCCGTGAGCACTGGCCGCACTTTCCATACTGTGAGAGTGATGCAATTAACCACTTATATTTGAGAAAATTCACCAATTCTTTCGATCAATCCAATTATATTCTAATTAACTTAACAACATTAAGACAATCCAAGCTATAAGGGACGCGTTATGTCAGCGAGAAACCTACGCCTAGTGTTGCCATAACAATAATTCATCGAATATTGTACCTGAAAAATCGCATATTTATAATCAACCTTAATGTAAGGCATGTTTTTAGTCCTGTTTGTGTGAGCTTTCCAAAGTAGATCGCCACTCTGGTTCTATAGTCCATCCAAAATAGGAAGAACCCTATGACACATTTATTGCCCTGTGCTAAATATCGTCCGATATAACGTTGTAAAAACGTTCGCTACCTATACTAATTTTATCAACATAAACAAAAGCCTCTCTTCTTATATATAATAAGTTATTTAGGTAAATATATCACAATAAAAACAAAATAATAAAAAATATATGCATATTGTTACAAATTAGAAAAAATACGGCAATTTGTAACTATAATACTATAATATCTGACGCACGTAGAAGGCCATGTCACATTACTGCGAAAACCAGTGTTGGGGTATAAATAATCGTATTTTCGATTGTTTTTGTAAATACCTACTAAAATTAAATATTAGAATTATTATCAATTATAAGTGAATATTAACAGGTTTTAAGAGACATGTAAAACAAACTACAAATAATAATATTAGTAATATGAAAATTATGAAGAAAAGCAAGTGTAGAGATAAATATTAGCACATAACCTTAAAAACACATATTTTAGTCGGAATCCGATAAAGCAGTACATTCTAAATTGTCTTCGTCACTATCGGAATCAGAACTACAACTTTCACACACATGTATAATCAGGTTCTGTTCACTTAAATTGTCAAAGCGTACATCGCGATCCCAATCTGCATAATATTCTCTTTTTGTTTTGTCCACCACTTTTTCCAATCTTCTGCCGTGACATTGTCACATGCCTCGTTCAATAGAGTCAACATCTTGTTCGCTGTGAATGGTGGAGACGTGTTATTTCTAGCCGCATAACCTAAATGTAAAAAGGATATTCATTGCATAAATAATGATTAAAATGGCGTGAGATAGAAGTGATAAATTATATTAATATACCTTTTATTTGAGCCCATATCATTTCAATAGCATTATATTGGCAATGGTATGGCGGTAATCTGATTACCGTGTGGCCTTTTGTTTTGGCCAGTTCGTCCAATACATATGTTGGTGTTGGAGGTTTATACAAATTAACCAATCGGAGCAGCTCATTTTTTAACATTGCCTCATTACTTGGCACTCCTTTGTCACGAAGCCAACTTATAATTTCATTTTTATTGTTTGCCGTAGTAGGAACTTTGTTGATTTGGACAGAATGGTACGAAGCGTTGTCCATTAGTCATTACTATGGCGTAGGGCTCATGTAAATTTGACAATAAGGTCATAAACCATTGTCTGAAATTATCAAAATTCATCTCTTCGTGATATTCTGTCGTTTTAACTGACTTAAACGCCAGAAGACAATTGGGCACAAAACCTTTTGACGTTCCGGCATGACAAATAATGAGGCGCTGGCCTTTTCCTTCAGGAGTTTTCGTCCTGGATTTAGCCGTGTCGTCGGTCCACATTTTACCAACAGTATGATTAGCATTGAGCCAAGTTTCGTCGAGAAAAACGACTTTCTCCCAATTCCTAATGCTCTTCATTTGCCTCAAAAATCGCATCTTTTCAGGGAAATATCCGTGCGCTCCATTATAAACTTTTTTTTTTCACATTTTTTATATTTGAAGTTGTGTGTGTTTTTCAATACCTTACTAAGAGACGTCGCACTGCCTTGATATAATCCGACTGACTTTAGAGAACCTACCAGTTTAAGAAGTGTTGGTATTTCGTTGCGGTCATAGTATGCATACACGTGATTCCTAATTGCTGCCAAATCAAAGCTATCGGGTTTTGTTATTGAGCATTTCTTCTGTCGTTTCTTATTTGGTGTTAATAATTTTTTCTCTTCTAATGAAGATTCACCGTATTTCTCCTCTGTGATCCGAGACACTGTAGATTTACTGATTCCTAGGGAATCCGCGACCCGATCTCGAATGTTTTCAACAGACAGCAATGGTCCACCATTTTGTTTTTCTTGATGAAAATAATCTCGCAAGCGTACGACAAATTCACGTGATTCACTCCTGAGAACAGTTTTTTTCTGTCTCTTCGGCATTGTAAAAACACAAAATATGATTCAATGAAACAACTTTAACAATACTAACAATAAATATAATAATTACAACAACAAAAAACACGAATCGATCGAAGAACAACACGCTACTGAAAGTCAAACATTTGTACTGATCCGTTATGAAGCCGCCATGCGGAAATAGAGATGTTTATATACGATTCACTTCGAATTCAAATTCGATTTTTTTTCGAAGAAGAAGAGAAAAAAAATCGACCTAATCGAAATAAATATTTTTGCCCCATCCCTTTTACAAGGGGCAATAAATGTGTCATAGGGTTCTTCCTATTTTGGATGGACTATAGTAGTTCTTCTACTGAAGAGGAACATTCAGTTAGCCTGGTGATGCAAGCTTCGGCAAATCCTACAATGGGTGCCCTCTATTAAATAAATATTTTTTCATATTATACCACTAAAAACTTCCAACATTAAACCAGCTTTGCATACAAATAATAGTTAAGTCTCATTAAAAATAATAAAAATAAAGATCACAAATTATGCCTTTCGGGTATGTATAAATTAACATGTAAGGACTGCGGTGCTACTTATATAGGTAAAACGGCACGAAATATCAATGTTCGAGTCAAAGAACATTTAGAATGCTTGACAAATGGTAACTTCTCCGATTTTGCAAATTATATATTTAGTAATAATCATTGATGTGATAAGGAAACTGGGGCTTGTGTTATTCACAAAAGTAGTAGGAAGAAAAGGCTCGACAACCTCGAGGCACTGGAAAACAAAAAAAGTAGGAGTTTCGTCTACAACCAATTTTGATAAATAGGCTATGACTGACATTTTTCGGTCGAGGGATCAAACTTACAACAACCGGGGGTATTTTAGAGCTCAGAAATCGATTAATAATCCTTATTTTTATCGTCGTTGGGGATCGAACCCACGACCTTTGGCTTGCATAGCAAACGCTTTGACAAATGAGCTATACCCTCCGAGAGGTGAATGCATATTCTCAAGGGTGTCAACTTAAAATCTTTTGAAAATATTAAATTTAACACATGTGTGACAACTTATCCAGGGCTGTCGAGAAATAAAATCTTAGCCCCCGGATATGTGAAAAGAAAAGTAAAGTTACTTACACTCCTACAATAATTCAATACAGGCGTCATTCAAAATTTTTCTTCTGGATTATTTAAATATCTTAATGGTAATAGAAGAAAGAAACTGAATCCGATGTGGAGCATAGAATGAACACAGGATGGCTGAAATGGAGGTCTCTCTCTGGGGTTTTGTGACAGCAAGATTCCATTTAGGACAAAGGTAAAATCTATAAGACTGCTGTAAGGCCAGCTATGCTCAACGGATAGGAGTGCTGGACTCCGCTGAAACGTGACTTGGATAGGATTCATGTGGCAGAGATGAATATGCTGAGGTGGGCGGGCGGTGGTTCTAGAGTGGATAGAGTTCCAAATGAGCATATTCATGGTTCATTTCGGGTGGCCCCATACATGAAAAGATAAGGGAAATCCACATAAGATTGGGTGGACATGTGAAACGGAGAGATGAGGACCACATGGTGAAGAAAGCCCTCAACATAACCACGCTAAGGAAAAATCATGGAAGACCACAACCTAGACTGCAACTTTAGACAAGGATATGACAACTCTGGGCTTGACCGAGAATGCAACGCAGGACAGGCAGATATGGCGAATGTGCACAAGGAGAGCCGACCCCAAATGATGGGAAATGGCGATGCTAAGAAGAATGGTAATAGAAAAAAGTAAACATGGTGTTAAAATAATATATATTTATTTCACGCATTTTATTCTACATTACACATATTATTAAATTACACATATTATTAAATTACACAAACTGCAAATAATTATGTTTTCGAAATATGTGTTAAATTATGCCTTTTCAAAGTACTTGACCGAGAACATACATAACTACACATATTGCAACTGAATGGCTTTTCCCTAGTGTGTGTTAATTGATGCCTTTTCAAAGTACCTAACTGAATGCATTTATAACTACATATGTTACAACTGAATGGCTTTTCCCCAGTGTGTGATAAAATGTGCTCTTTTAAATTAATTACCCGGGTACATTTATAACTACATAACTTGCAACTCAATCGCTTTTCTTCAGTATGTATAAAATTATGCAGTTTTAATTGACTTGACACTGAACATTTATAACTACATAACTTGCATTGGAATGGCTTTTCCCCAGTGTGTGTTAAATAATGTATTTTTAAAGTACTTGGCCATGCACATTTATAGCTACATAATTCGCAACTGAATGGCTGTTCCCCAGTGTGTGTTGACTGATGTCTTTTGAAAGTAATGGACCCAATACATTTAAAACTACAAATGTTGCAACTGAATGGCTTTTCCCTACTGTGTGATAAACTATGTTTTTTTAAATCACTTGACCGATAACATTTATAATCACACATCTTGCAACCGAACGGCTTTTCCCCAGTGTGTGTTGAAATATGACTTTTTAAAGTACCTAACTGAGTACATTTAAAAGTACATATATTACAACTAAATGGCTTTTCACCAGTGTGTATTAAATAGTGTTTTTTTAAACTATTTGACCGAGTAAATCTATAACTACATATTTTGCAACTGAATGGCTTTTCTTCATTGTGTTTCAAAATATGCTTTTCAAACACACTTAAGATTTTACATGTATAATTACAAGTCTCACATTTAAAATGTTTTTTTTCGCTTTCATGTGATAAATTGTCCACCCTCTGCTCCAATGGTCTAGATTTGTCGTCATCAAGGATCACACCGTAGCAGCCCAGCAGTTGATGCAATCGCAGTGTTCTCGGGGGGGCGATGAAGCTGCACAGGTCACAAGCCCAAGACTCCACTCCACTACCAACTGCAACTGATAACATTCAAATTATCACCATCTTTCATATCGATTACATTAATTTATTATACATATATATGCATTTGAAATTATTCATGTAATATGTTTAAAAATGAAGCATTAACAAATAACAAAATAAAATTAGGCACAATCGTCCATGAAATTACACAACCTACTTGTATTTTATAATATTAATAGTTATTATAATAATTTGTCTGATGCAAACTATACACAAAATGTTAGATTTGGACAGTAAAAACAGCTCTAACTCTCATGTTTTAACAGCAAATAATACTATTAAGCAAATTTGCGTCGTTCTATGCCCTAGCAGGCCAATGTTTGTAATGTTTCGTCCCACAATAGATTCTTCCATGAAGTTACTTTAATACTATTATTACAAATTAATGTAATCCGATTGTGAAATGAACCATAAGCACTTGTCCTGTATGCCAGTGCTCTGCAACCTTTTCTCACCTACGGCAAACCAAAGTTCTTCCTTAAATTCCGTAGCACACCCAAGGTTTGTATAAAATTAAGGCGGCACACCGAAAGCCAATATAAAAGATAATAATTTGATAAATTACATAATTTCATACATTTTAATTCGTGTGGGTCGTGTACATAGCATACTACGCAGTTAATAAGCGCAGAAAGACCAGTGTAAAGTTAATTAATTTAATATTGTCTAATTTGACCACGGCACATCTGTATCGGCTCAGGACACACTAGTGTGTCGGGGCACACCGGTCGCGGAGCTCTGCTGTATGGGACCGTAGGGCATTGAACGACGCAAATCTGTGGTCCCGTAAGGAAACCACTGGGCGTTGAAAGGTTAATGAGTGCTACAACCTCAAACATCAATACTTACATACCTACAGACATACAAATGAATATTAGCAACTAACACGGATCCAAAATTGTGTTTTCTTTTGTGTTTTGGTCACACTGACAATGAAGGTTTTTGATATATTACTACGAAGTCGCGTCTATGAAAATAAAAGTCTGGATAGAAAGAAAACTCAAATGATTAAAATGTCTCACTTGGCAGACTCTGCAACAGAACTCTGCACGGCCGGAGCATCCTTACGAGAAGAGATTCTGAATATTGTTGAGGAAATTGGGAAGAATCCCTCGTGCCGGACTCATCCACGGCGTTGTTGCAGCAGCCCAACAGCTGATGCAGCCGCAGCGTCTGAGGGAGACCCAAGAAGCTGCAGTAGTCACACCAGAGCATGCCATCTGCAACTATACACAACAAAAACATAAAACAATGGATTGGTACAAGCAAAGGTATACTTTTTTATGTAAGCACATACAGGAGAATACCGATAGATAGTGATTCTAAAGACTGATCTGTGGAATTCTATGATACTAACCATGTTTCATATAGCTAAGCGCTGTATGTGGAGTATTGATCCTTCAATGTTATAAAATCTAACGCCAACATCCTGCCATTCATGCATTATCATTATTATTACACGAATTCACTATAAATGGGTGGTCTTCAAGGAACGACTTTCGTCTACCACTAATTTTGATTAATATGCTATGACTGGGATTTGACGGGTGAGGGATCAAATTCACACCAATGCGAGGTATTATAGAGTTCGGAAATCGAATGATTTTTTTTTTAAATCTCCGTCGGGGACCCAACCCACGACCTTCGGCTTGCCAGGCAAATGCTTTAACCACTGATCTATACCCGCCGGCAAATCTTAATAAGAAACACCAACGACTACTTTTGCAATTTTCATCTTTATTTCAGATATATATATTAAGATTTTTTAATTTTAATTTCACTCACTCACATACCATAGTGTTAGTATATCTGTGGTGAAGGTCTGTTGTAACAAGGTTTGGATTTAAAAAATCTTCTATTGATTTAATAAAATATCTTATAACTTCATACAATACAGTGAAGTGTTATCTAATTCATGTATATTTGATCAACATACCTGTTTCCGTTATTTCAATGGTTAAATATACCTCATCGTATTAAGAATATTTTTTCCTTACTGGCAATACTATAATTGAAATGTCAAATGGCTAATGTTATAATGCAAATGGACTTTTAAGGTTTTTCAAATATTATATCAATCAGGTGTTGCAGATTAGATTTGATTTTCATTCATGATTGAATCACGTAGCTGCCAGGATCAGAATCCCTAATAAAATATAAAAACTATTTGATAACAGTCACATGAATGTGTTGTATCTGTCTGCTATCTCACCTGTCTGCCTGTCTTGGTCGGGCTCGCTCTTGACGCCGTGAGCACTGGCCGCACTCTCCATACTGTGACAGGGAAGCAATGAACCACTTATATTATAACAAAATGCAAAAAATGCTTTGATTAACTCAATATTATCACAACAATCTAAGTCAGAAGGGACGCGCTATGTCAACGTACAACGTATTATTTAGTATTGCCATTATAATAATTAAATGAATATTATACATATTTCGTGGTATGTATATCATTTGTCGTTTTGTGTGGACATTCCATGTTTTGGGATACGCGTATTTACGAAATAATACAATGCGACAGTTTCATTTTTTTTCTTGACTTAAGGCAACCACGTACGAATTTTTATATGACTATATACATTATAACATAAGGGTTATCAACTGACAATACTTGGTGAAACTGCATAATTATAATTTTAAATAAGCTGCCAAAATAAAAGTTTCAACCCGTGTCAGCTCAGGCAAAGAAATAGCCGAGGTGGCTAAGCGGTATAAGTACCTGGGCAAAGGTTGGTTCCAAAGTCCGCGGTTCCCATCCCGCTTCTGCCGATATTTTTCTGAATGAATTGACGCGTTTAAAGAATTTGATGTAAAGTATGTGTATATTTAATTACATATTTTAAATTAATTTAAATTAAAAACATATTTTTTTAGTTTTTGATTTACATTTATTTTAAATGATTACATGTTTCGGCCTCCCTGGAGATCATCTTCTGTGATTATTATTATATTTATAACTTCATGATTCTATAGAATCATTTTTGAAGATGGTCTCCAGGGAGGCTGAAACATGTAATCATTTAATATAAATGTGAATGAAAACTAAATATTTTAAATTTATTAATTTTATATTTAAAATAAATTTAAAATTATATCTACATTATGGTAATAGTAAGTTATATATTTTACACAGTAGTCTATCACGCAGTTTCCCACCTCACTGATTTTTGGGTGAGCCATAAGCTTGTAAAAAAATACTGGGTTTATATATATACCATTATATAAACAAAAAGAGGCATGGCACTAGATGTGACTCTTATTTCTTTGAAAATATAAGTACATTTAAGAATTATCTTACCAAACAATAAGATGGAAAATCAGTCCAAGAGAATCTTTCTTGGTTCCGACTTCGTTTAGGATGACATTACACTGCAAAAATATCTGAAGAACAAACGTTGAGAAACATCTTTTGATGCAATCACATACAGGACAATATCAACAGATGGTGATAGTGATTCTGAAGATTCTTCTGTGAATTCTGTGACGCCTACCATTCTACATATGGATAAGGTTAGGCGCTGCACGTGGAGTGTTGATCTGCCAACGTCATAGACTACAGCCCGACATTAACGCATCATCCATATTATTACAGGAATTTTAACATGAATCGGTGGTCTTCACAGGAGGACTTTCGTCTACCACCAATTGTGATTAATAGGCTATGACTAGCATTTTATTAGTGAGTAATCAAATTCACACCAACCGGAGGTATTTTAGAGCTCAGAAATTGATTAAAAATTGAACACAAATGAAAAAAAAAACAAAGATACTCAGACAAAATTCAAATTTTGTTCCAAATTCGAATCTTAATGTAATGTGAAGTATTTTTCAGGGCTTATTGTTCCTGTAGAATAAGAGAAAGAAAGTAATGTGACGCATGTTTTTTCGTAATATTTTATTTATGCATTATTTCTAAGAAATAAAAAAATAACAATTTTTAACTAACTAAACATTAATTAATTATAAACTAATATTGACATACAAACATGTGTTTGTTTACACATTTATATGACATATAACCAGTACTTGTGAGCAGTTCTGAAAATATCTCCCAATACACAACTTTGTAAGGAAAATTAGCATGATAACTGACTATTCAATTAATATATTTTTTTACCATATCAGTTCTGTATGGGAGGATACGGACACCACAAATTGACGTTTTACAGTTTTGTAAGCCCAGGTTGTCTACGTCTTGTCCGAGAACATACCATGGATACCCGGAAGTCCACATGGGAACGTAGATGGTTTCCGGGAGCAGGCAAAGATCCGCGATCTTGCAGACTGCGGATGTAGTTTCAGAGAAATATTTGGGTGCTTAATAATCAGCGTTTTTATATATATATTTATAAATATGTGCCATCTGTGGATGTCGTTTACTGTGGAGTATTGATCCGCCAAAGTCATAGACTATAGCCTGACATTCACGCATCATCCTTATTATTACAGGAATTCATTATGAATGGGTGATCTTCGCAGGACGACTTTCGTCTACCACCGATTTTAATTAATAGGCAATGACTGGCATTTTACAGGTGAGGGATCAAATTCACACAAACCAAGGAGTATTTTAAAAGTCAGAAATCGATTGTTTTTTTTTTCTAATGACCTTTGGCCTGCCAAGCAAACGCTTTGACCACTGAGCTTCACCCGCCAGCAAACTTGCTGGAATACCGCGGTTTCACCTTCAATGAAAGCCCATTCCTTACATCTATACATACATTCCCATTATTATTCATCATCAGCCTGTCTGTCCACTGTCGAGCATAGACCTTCCGCATGAGTCTCCATCCTTCTCGATATAGCAGAATTGACTGTACTCAAAAATGCCAAGCGTCATAGAATCCACAGATGAGATTTGTTCATTATTATCTATCGGTATTCTCCTGTATTTGTTCACAAAAAAAAAAAATAATCTTGTAATAAAATTTCTTTATTGACAGCAGACAGAGCTTTGTGGCGGCAGTTCATGACGACCCTATGTTCCAGTTAGGGAAGCTGACATAGTGACCATGTGATCCATGTTAAAACAAGGTAAGTAGTTCAATATTTAATACACACATACAAATCCACAGCAAGCATCATCTTATGTGACATTTCTCTTTTTCGGTATTTGAAACATGACCTTTAGCAACCATTGTTCAATTCTTACATGTGTGTATCAATTATTGAATATAGGTATTGACCTTAAATGATTTTTAATTACAAAAACATTGAAATGTATTGTAAGAATCTACCATAAAACAATTCAAGGTAGGAAGTGTTTATTTTAACACAATCCAGTCAGATTACACAATATGTGTGTAATCACCAGGCCGAACGTTAAAGGCCAGTCACACAACATGTGTGTGATCGTTCCGCAAACGCTTAGTGGCCGACTATACAAGGCTTGTGATGTTTTATTCAAACATGTATGTTTATTCAAACAAGTGGCCGATCACACAACATGTGTGTTGTTTTTACTTTCGACCATAATTCAAAGATCTCAAACCTTTTCAGCGAGGGTCATATTTTATTTTATTTGAACACATGACAATGGATTTAGCAATACTTTAAAAAAACAGTCGGCCTCCAGCGATCCTGGATAGTGTTAATGTGTTTTTGTTGCTTGAAGTTTTGTATCAGTAGTTCTTGTTCTCGCTCTTGGATGGAGCTCCCTGTCGAAGCACGGTTTTCATAGCCTTCAGCATGTTAGGGATGGTCTCCACGTGCTTGTCCACACACTTTACAGCGCATATCTCAAACTTTGTAGTGCACCTATCAGCCTAAAAGGTAAAAAAAAAAAATGTTATTTATTATCTATTATTAGCATCCACTTTGAGAAACAGATGCATACATAGAATAAATGCGATAATTTTAGTGCTCTATAAATACCCCCGGTTACTGTGAATTTGATAAGGTTCCATGGATTTTTAAATTTTTATTAGAATATTTTTCCAATACTCTAATCTTATTTTATAGATCATTTACTATATTTCAATAATATTAGTAATTAAATATATACACCAAATTTTATACGCATCAATTCATTCAGAAAAAAATATCGGCAGACGCGGGATTCGAACCATGAACACCTTGGAACCAACCTTTGCTCTTGTTCTTATTGCACTAGGCTAGACTAGACTAGGCGGTGCAATAAGAACAAGAGCAAAGGTTGGTTCCAAGGTTCATGGTTCGAATCCCGCGTCTGCCGATATTTTTGTCTGAATGAATTGATGCGAATAAAATTTGGTGTATAATTGTATGTATATATTTAATTATTGATAAGGTGAGGTTAGATTAGGTTGGGCCAGGTTAGTATGAAGAGTTTGTACCACTTCTGGTGTTGGGTTGGGTCCCATCATGTCTCTGATCTCATCATTGCATTGCATGATGCAGCGCTGCAGTCTGCTCTGCAGATGGTTCAGCTCGCCCTGAAAATTACAAAATTCTTATAAATAAAACTGAAATGGAGTTTGTCTACATGCTTGGTATGATAGATGGTGACATCTCTGTTTACTCAGAGAACGACTCCACCCGGAATCGTCATCGAGAGGCGTGGTAGATGGACGAGGAGCAGATGAGCAACACAAAGAACTTTTCGAGAAGCAATTGTAATTTGATATTGTGGCGAATTACTAATTTCCAATATTAAAACCGCCATTACAGAGGTCTTCTTCAGGGTTGATGAATTAGTGATGAGTTGGTGTCTGGAGCTAGTTTAGCCGTCAGCCTAACGTACCTCCACAAGAAATGAAATTACCTTCGAAATAACACGAAGTTATCATACAAAACGACGCACGTTTGATTTTAATCGGATCATGCTAACTATAATAAAAAATCTTTTAATTTCATGTAAAAATAATGTATTTCGTTTTGCTTCAACTAATATATGCGTTTCAGACGAGCGAACGATAATAAGACACGAAAGATAGTATATTGAGGTTTATCGGCGCCAGCCTGCAAGGGCTATATCGAGCTGATGGCAATATTTTTGACAGCATTCTAATTTATATAATCTAAATTGTAATATCTATTGGAATAATAAATTAAAACTATCCCTTATTTTGGTAGCAATGGAAATAATAAGTGTATTATTTTACCTGTACGTAGTTATTGGCCTGTGTTCCATTGATTGCAGGTTAGACGTAAGAGTGTCATTGTTTATCAAACGAATTGCGCTTCTTTGAACTGAGTCAATTAAATATAGAAGGTATTTTGTGTCTCAACACAAAAGTGATTGCCGTATTCAAGGATATATAGAAGAAGAAGTTGTTTGTCGTTGAAATACCTCAATGATCTATATAACACGCCTAGTTTTTTGGAAGCAAGACCGGCTTTATACTTAATTGACTTGTAATATTTGACATTATTCGAGATTGATAATCCAAGAATGTTGATGGAGCTTGCTTTTGGAAGAGAACAACCGTTGAAAGATACAGGATCCATAGCAGTCTTCTTGGTGGAGAAAGCACACAATTGGGTTTGGGTATTATTTTACCTGTACGTAGTTATTGGCATTATTTAATGGAACGCTGCAGTTCTCTATGCAGGAGTGAGTTCTGTCCAGTGATACTTCAGTGTTGTCACAGCACTTGGCCGCACATCTGTGCATATCTCCCTGGAAACAAACAGTAACATTATAAACCAAATAAATTGATGGGCTGTAACATACCCGTTACTCTAAGTCAAAAAAACCACTTAAAGTTGCTGGGATAGTTATCAGAATGCGTGGTTAAAGAATGACAAGCAGCTTACTGATTCAGGCCCCCGACAGAGCACATCTGACGGCTGGCCACTGAGCGCCCGTAGTGGGAAACAGCCCGAAGGCTAAGCCTGCGTCTCTTTGCCGGCTGCATTAGCTTTAGCCCTTTCGCATCGGTAGCCGATATATGGCGTCTAAGATTCCACTACTATTACACTATTAAGTTAGATGCCAGGACTTACAGACGTATGGAAGGAAATGGACAATACAGGCGCTGTGTACTCGGCAACTTATTTTAATGAGTATAGCTGCGAGTCCAAGATATTGCGCTTGGAATTAAGAGACGCTTCAATGATCCCAAGGCGGAAAGCTTTCTCTACAGGCTACCGCTCTGTGACCTGTAGATATCTGAAACTCTCAACCCTCTCAATAGTCTTCACTAGTAAGTACACGATCTCCATCTCGACAACTAGGTCTTCTTTGCATTAATTCGCATGACCAGTCTCAGAGAGTTTGCTTGCAATCTATCGATAACCTAATTAAAATATAACGTAATAATACTTCTTAGAGTTTAGAAGAACACTGGCTGTGGTAATCACGATATAAAATACTATGTACACCAAGTTCATGCCTGTGTTTTAAGAATACGTAAATGTGCCGTTATTCATTAGATAAAATACTATTTTTGGAGATTTTGTGACTGGAATAAATATAATACACTTAAGTCAAGGGGTGCCGGCACTTTCAAAACACTTATTTTAGCGTTTACACGACAAAAATATAATATAACCTAAAAACATTGCCGCATATTTCGTCAGTTTTCACCTGCATTTTCCTCAAATATGACTTGTCCATCTCGTCCACCATCTTAGTCATCTCCTGCTCCACGCGCTGCTTTTGTAATTCCACCATTTTTATACTTTTTATATTATTTTATAATAATTAATAACAATAATGGTTTGTTGGTTATGCAAGTTTGAAGGCTGAAGCATGGATGGCTGTGTTGCCAGTGCAAAGTAATAGTAGTACATAAAATTTGATGGAAGGTATTTCTTACTGCTTTGCAGTATGTAGATACAAATTCAATATCTCGTACATTTTGTATTTTTTATTTATGGAGACATATACACAGACGATAGGATTTTTATGGAGACATATACACAAGTGATAGTAATTTTCAAGTCTCATCTGTGGAATTCTATGACGCTTAAAATGGTGTATATGGCTAGACGCTGCATGTGGAGTGTTGATCCGCCAACGTCATAGAATACAGCCCGAGATTCACGCATCACCCTTTATTATAACAGATTTTTTTACTATGAATAGATGATTTTCACGGGACGACTTTCGTCTACCACCAATTTTAATTAATAGGCTATGACTGGCATTTTACGGGTGATGGATCAAATTCACACTTACCGGGGGGGTATTTGAGAGCTCAGAAATCGATTAAAAATCTTTTTTTTTTTAATCTCCGCCGGGGATCGAACCCACGACCTTTGGCTTACAAAGCAAATGCTTTGACCACTGAGCTATGACCACCGGTATTTTCCCTTCCAGCCAAAAAAATTCAATTGAACTCAAACATCAGCACTTAGTTGACTTTAATTTTAATCTATGAAAATATTTCACCAAAAAGATTTTTTTTAAGACAATAGACTTTTTAAATAAAATATTATATAAAATGCATTTTTCTACTGAATCGTTTGATATTTATTTACTTCAACAGAACAGATGTACCAAATTTAGTATCAATTAAATCGAATATATTTTATTGACATCAAAGCATTGTTATTAACTCGTTAAAAATACTTTATTAAGCCATTGAACTATATTTTATATTAAATTTTATCTTTTTCGTAGTATCAATCCGGTGGATTGGTTTGCTGCAACAAATTCTTGTATCTCGATCTCTACTCTTCTTGATCCTCACTTGAGATGAAATATATATATAATCGTGTTTGAAACAACAGGATCAGATCCTGTCTGCCCGGAAATGGGCGACGTCAATGGCGTTACTCCTGGCCATCATCAGGTCTTCCTGGGTGCAGCTATTCGGGCACAGCGCACACTCCAGAAGGTGCGACAGGATCTGCTCCTCGCCGCAGTCACATTCAGTCGGTCCGCTGTAGAATTGCCAGGCTTTCATTTGTGTCCTCGTCTTGCATACTCCGGTCCGACGTTTGTTTGCTGATACATGGGATGTCTGTCTGAGATGCAATCATTTTTGCTGATACATCAGTGTCTTTTAGACCTTGAATGTGGTAATTCTCCTTTATTTCCACATCATAATTCCGATTAATTAAATTTTATAAAAGAAAATAAATAAATAAAGTACAAACTTTTAAAAAAATGGTAATATTGTGCAAACCTACCTATAACATTGAATTTATATATGTGGACACACTTCATACTGCGCCATGTTTACCTTAATGTTAACTAAAAGATAAAAGCTCTAAGCATAAAATCATATTTCTACGAATGCGCTATGAGATGTATTACATTTTGGAAGAAGAAATATTTCTGTATTCGGAGCTTTTCGTATTACTCTGAGACTGTTTTTGGTACGTCATACTGACTCCGCCGCCAGTAAGAACAAGTTTTCCGAGTCGTCTTGTTTGATCGAGTGATGACGTTAAGTGCCATCGTACCGGCAACGAGTTACTCCACCAAAGAAAGCTTATCGAGAAGTAAAAACTTATCCGAGACGATGCCTTCGTTAATTTCTAGTAATTGGTGAGTGACCGTTTGATTGATTAAAACAAAACATTTCAAAAACATTCGAACGCCCTTCTGTGCGACGCCATCTTTATTTTCCTTCGACACAACAACTGTCATTACTTTCTTTGTTTTGTTTCAATAAAAGCTGATATCTTTACGCACACACAAAATAAACAAACATAAATGCGATCACGCAAAACTTTACTTAATTACGCACGATTTACAAAAAATATAAATTAATTACGTACATTATTAACCTGACAATTACCATTTAAAATTGTTAGGTCTCGCCCTTTTTATACTTTCATTTTTGACATACGTACGTGCAACAACGGAATGACGTATATTGTTTAAACTCAATACAACTTACGACGTTATTCTACCGACTTTTCGCTAGTCTTTTGTTTTTTTCAAGGCACATAGTATTTCTCTTTGTTGTCAACCATTTTTTAACGTATAATTTAAAGTTTTATGTTTAAAATTGATGTTGTAATTAAGATTTATGCACGCTATGCGTTGCTTGCGTTATTTTAAAATATTTATCCTCGATAAAAATGCAAATAATTTAGTATCGAGGTTGTTGTGACTTCCTAATGTTATTGTTGCCAGTGCAGCATACAGTGCGTTCAAATAATGAGTTATACTTTTATACTCGATACAATTCAGCATGATCCCTGACTGTTTAACTAAATAAATTATATTTACTAAAATACAGGCTTATATAAATGTTAAAATAATGAAAACCACCAAAAGTAGATACACGTCATCAGTTATTTCAGACAAAAAATGTAAACGCGCGCTCCGGTGTTGGATAGTCAGTACACAATAAAAAATCAGCTATTTTAAATCGTAAAAATAAGAACATTCCTAGCTAATCCGCTTCACTAATTATAATTGAAGTAAATAAATATAATAATTGAGATTTATTGCATGAAAACATTAAAAAAACCATCTGGCAACGCTCACGAAGCGGGCATTGGTCCACTCTGGTCTCAAGAGAGCAACTGCCGTTAGTCGTGGAAGTGGCCGGATTGGCCCACTCCCACTCTCTTCCTCTTCCTTCACAGTGAAGTACGAGTGTGAAAGAGTGAGATGCGAATATAGTCTCGCGCTTTCCGCATATCGTTGAGACCCAAGGTTCACAAAATACCTCCGATGTACCTGTAGATAAGTTCTGATTATTATTAATATATTTTTTTATTCAATGCGTAAATATATTATGGAGGAATACCTATAATCTTAACCTTGTATTTATTATATATATAGAAATATTGATGGTTATTAGAAGCAATGTGTAGAAGATACACGTCACAGGGAAGGAAAGGTTAAATAAAAATAAACATATACTGTTAAAAACAATAGCATTAGATATGGAATTGATTTAGAAGGAATACATGCTGGGCAATATTATCTATAGTCCATCCAATATAGGAAGAACCCAATGACACATTTATTGCCCTGTGCTAAATATCGTCCGATATAACGTTGTAAAAACGTTCGCTACCTATACTAATTTTATCAACATAAACAAAAGCCTCTCTTCTTATATATAATAAGTTATTTAGGTAAATATATCACAATAAAAACAAAATAATAAAAAATATATGCATATTGTTACAAATTAGAAAAAATACGGCAA
Organism: Glossosoma conforme; assembly: GCA_022606575.1. NCBI lineage: Eukaryota > Metazoa > Arthropoda > Insecta > Trichoptera > Glossosomatidae > Glossosoma > Glossosoma conforme. The sequence continues at coordinate 473,902 of JAGTXR010000343.1, read as the reverse complement.
TTTGTAACTATAATAATACAAAATCTGACGCACGTAGAAGGCCATGTCACATTACTGCGAAAACCAGTGTTGGGGTATAGATAATCGTATTTTCGATTGTTTTTGTAAATACCTACTAAAATTAAATATTAGAATTATTATCAATTATAAGTGAATATTAACAGGTTTTAAGAGACATGTAAAACAAACTATAAATAATAATATTAGTAATATGAAAATTATGAAGAAAAGCAAGTGTAGAGATAAATATTAGCACATAACCTTAAAAACACATATTTTAGTCGGAATCCGATAAAGCAGTACATTCTAAATTGTCTTCGTCACTATCGGAATCAGAACTACAACTTTCACACACATTTATAATCAGGTTCTGTTCACTTAAATTGTCAAAGCGTACATCGCGATCCCAATATGCATAATATTCTCTTTTTGTTTTGTCCACCACTTTTTTCCAATCTTCTGCCGTGACATTGTCACATGCCTCGTTCAATAGTCAACATCTTGATCGCTGTGAATGGTGGAGTCGTGTTATTTCTAGCCGCATAACCTAAATGTAAAAAAGGATATTCATTGCATAAATAATGATTAAAATGGCGTGAGGTAGAAGTGATAAATTATATTAATATACCTTTTATTTGAGCCCATATCATTTCAATAGCATTATATTGGCAATGGTATGGCGGTAATCTGATTACCGTGTGGCCTTTTGTTTTGGCCAGTTCGTCCAATATATATGTTGGTGTTTTATACAAATTAACCAATCGGAGCAGCTCATTTTTTAACATTGCCTCATTACTTGGCACTCCTTTTTCACGAAGCCAACTTATAATTTCATTTTTATTGTTTGCCGTAGTAGGAGCTTTGTTGATTTGGACAGAATGGTACGAAGCGTTGTCCATTACTATGGCGTGAGGCTCATGTAAATTTGACAATAAGGTCATAAACCATTGTCTGAAATTATCAAAATTCATCTCTTCGTGATATTCTGTCGTTTTAACTGACTTAAACGCCAGAAGACAATTGGGCACAAAACCTTTCGACGTTCCGGCATGACAAATAATGAGGCGCTGGCCTTTTCCTTCAGGAGTTTTCGTCCTGGATTTAGCCGTGTCGTCGGTCCATATTTTACCAACAGTATGATTAGCATTGAGCCAAGTTTCGTCGAGAAAAACGACTTTCTCCCAATTCCTAATGCTCTTCATTTGCCTCAAAAAATCGCATCTTTTTAGATCCGTGCGCTCCATTATAAACTTTCTTTTTTCACATTTTTTATATTTGAAGGCAATGTTTTTCAATACCTTACTAAGAGACGTCGCACTGCCTTGAAATAATCCGACTGACTTTAGAGAACCTACCAGTTTAAGAAGTGTTGGTATTTCGTTGCGGTCATAGTATGCATACACGTGATTCCGAATTGCCGCCAAATCAAAGCTATCGGGTTTTGTTATTGAGCATTTCTTCTGTCGTTTCTTATTTGGTGTTAATAATTTTTCTCTTCTAATGAAGATTCACCGTATTTCTCCTTGTGATCCGAGACACTGTAGATTTACTGATTCCTAGGGAATCCGCGCCCCGATCTCGAATGTTTTCAACAGACACCAATGGTCCACCATTTTGTTTTTCTTGATGAAAATAATCACGCAAGCGTACGACAAATTCACGTGATTCACTGCTGAGAACAGTTCTTTTCTGTCTCTTCGGCATTGTAAAAACACAAAAATATGATTCAATGAAACAACTTTAACAATACTAACAATAATAAATAATTACAACAACAAAAAACACGAATCGATCGAAGAACAACACGCTACTGAAAGTCAAACATTTGTACTGAGCCGCCATGAAGCCGCCATGCGGAAATAGAGATGTTTATATACGATTCACTTCGAATTCAAATTCGATTTTTTTTCGAAAAAGAAGAGAAAAAAATCGACCTAATCGAAATAAATATTTTTGCCCCATCCCTTTTACAAGGGGCAATAATAAATGTGTCACAGGGTTCTTCATATATTGGATGGACTATAATACCCTGTATTTGTAAATAGATGATAGTGCGAGTACGTTAGTAGCTGCAGTGGAAAATTCCATTGATCAGTTTTTATCGGATATATTGTAATATATAGTCTTGCTATACTCCACTAAATATAGCATGATCCCTAAGTATTCACCAACATATTTGATATATATCACCTACAAAGAAGAAAGAAGAGCAATTCGTCTGATAAACATATCACTCTTACGTCTAACCTGCAATCAATGCAACACAGGCGTAAGTTCGGTTCACTTGGTCTTATCTACCGTTATTACCACGGTCGCTGCTCTTCGGAACATAAACAACTAATTCCTCCTGCACCCACCCACAATCGACAAACTCGTCTTACACTTGCCGAACATCCATACACGGTTAATGTGTGTCGACCAAGAACTGGCAGCTTCCAAAGTTTCTTCCTTAATGCCACCGGTAAGCTTTGAAATGCTCTTCCAGCGTATGTGTTTCCTCCTTCATACAATCTGGATCTTTTCAAGAAACAGATAAATATACACTTGCAATTTCCCCAACCCTCACACCAACACGAAAACAACACACGTTTCCCGCATGCAGCGTCCAGCCTCCCTGGTTGAGCGTCATAGAATGCACTGGTCTTGATCGGCTGTGCTCTCTTGAATGCGATTAGATAAAAAAGCCAATATATATGTTTTTTTACCATATCCGCTCCATATTTGGAGCATATGGTCACCAAAAATTGCCGTTTCACAGTTCTGTAAGCTCATACGAACACCTGTATTCCCGAAGGTCCACATGGGAACATGTATGGTTCCCGTGAGCCTCCAAACCTTCATAGATTATGCTGAGAGCCTTAACTTAAATGGATGATACACTCTTCTCGATCCTCTGCAACCCTCTTTAGCTCAGCATAAGAGCAACAACTCATGTCCTCGAACACTTGCTGCAAATAACCCCGTCTAGGGCACTCTATGCAGTTTCTCCCCTCAACCATCCCTTCCACAATGTCGTGAAGAAGACCATCGTGGCACATGATGTGACCGATCGCCTATCGAGGTGCCTTAATTATGCTGAGAGCCTCATTGTTCGTGACGTGGTCTTTCCAGGAAATTCCGACAATTCTTCCACGACCACATCTCAAAGGCCTCTAGTCTTTTCTTATCACTTTCAGATATTGTATAATCCAGCTTCTTCTTCTTCTTCTTCGTGTCAGCGACGTCAAATTATTTTTTCCCAATATCTGGCAACATCGATAGCTCGTGTGTTGCCCAGTATTAGGTCCTGAGATGTGCAACTTGTTGGGCACATGGAGCAGCATCGTAGGTGTGAGGCGGTCTGCAGGTCTCCACAGTCGCACAATAGTCTCTCCCTGCCGAAGCATTCCCCACCGCTCGAGGTTGTCCTTTGTTCTACCAACTCCGGTTCTTAATCTGTTTAGGGATTTCCAGGTCGGCCAGTCAAGGCTCTTGCCAGTTGGGAGGCCTTCCTTTGGAGTAATGAAATCCTCTGGTGCGATTTGTTGCCAGAGTTGGAGTCTCTCATTTTCAGGGCCGGATGTGAGAGGTTGTGTGGATTTCAGAAAGCTGCTTCGAGACTTCAATCTTGGTGTTGGGGGTATCTGATTATACAAGCAGTGGGACGGTTGGTTGATTGCCTTACGCATTTCTTCGGCGCATATGACTTTGCGTCTTATGTTCGGTGGTGCGATACCAGCCAAGGGGTATAGTTTAGAAATGGGTGTTGGTTTGAGGCAGCCTGTGACGACTCTGCATGCATCATTCAGGGCAGTATCCACTTGATTACAGTGGGCTGATCGACCCCACACTGGTGCCGCATATTCTCCGGCTGAGAAACAAAGTGCTAAAGCTGAGGTACGAAGAAGGGGTGGTTGGGCTCCCCAGTGAGTGTTGGTCAGTTTGCGGATGAGGTTGTTCCTTGTTGCAACTTTCTGTTTGGTGTTGCTGCAATGACGCCTGAAGGTGAGGGTGCGATCTGATAATCCAGCTGATATAATAAGTATAATTTGTTTAGTTTAATAGTTAGGGATCACGTTGATTTGAAAAAAAATCAAACCTCAGAGTATAAACGTTATTTTTTATGTGTTGTTTGAAAGTAATTGGTTACGTAAAATCGTGCGAAACGTGTTTGGTTCATGACAAAAATTATATAAAACGATGCCGAGTGTCACGTTTCATCGTGAAACGTGACACAAGTAAAGCGAGACGAAATTCAAAAACAGTTGATACTAACACCCCCCTCTCTAATTTAAAGTTGTTATTCAGTCGCGTGGTGGCAGGATGAGGAGCAGATTAACAACACAAATACTTTTTCTGAAGCAAATTGACAATACATATTTCGATAACTTACAACAAACTTCTGGCCCGGACCTAGTCACAGTATTCAGGCCGGGCCAACGACAATACGACACCCGTCACGGTCGGGGGACAACTAATGACGGTAACACCGAGCGCCGCAAGTGGCGATCTCTATAACTAACGTCACTTCCGTGACCGGACTTATCCAAAATGCCAATATGGCGACACATACATGTACGACAAGCGAACAGAAATAAGAGACGAAAGATTGTATATCGAGGTTTTCGGTACCAGTCAGCAAGGAATATATTATGCTGATGTCAATACAAACATATCAATTCACAGCAAACATTATCTAATATGACATTGCTCTATCGTTATATTGGAGAAACAATAAACTGCGGACACTGATGTTCAGTCTGTACTGAGCGTGGGCCCGCTGCCACTCGCTCCGCTCATTGAAGTGAGAAATTAATACGTTTCTTTTATGTAAACGCTTACAGGAGAATACCAATAGATGTTGATAATAGTGTTTCTGAAGTTTTTGGTCTGTGGATTCTGGAATTTACTCGCCTCACCCGCATCACACCGGAGGGCAGTTAAGTCTCCTTGATGATGCGCTCATTCAGATTATGATCAGTTAGCAACTATGGGAGTCCCCTCTGAACAATTGTGGCCACTTCACAGAAGTGCTTAAAAGAAAGAACCCGTGAAAGAGATTATAATCGCATTCAATAGATGGAGATGGAAGATAGATTCTCTCACCGAAAATGGTAAATGCGGTCTGTAGATTCTATGACGCTTATTACACACTTATTATTATACATATGGATAAGCGCTGCATGTGGAGTGTTGATCCGCCAACGTCATAGACTGCAGCCCGACAATCATGCATCATCCAATTATAACAGGAATTTTTTTTAAATGGTTGGTCTTTACGGGACGACTTTCGTCTACCGCCAATTTTGATTGATAGGCTATGACTAGCATTCAACGAGTGAGGGATCAAATTTACACCAACTGGGGATATTTTAAGGATATATATTATTTGAAATTTCTGTCGGGGATCGAATGCACGACTTTTGGAAAGCAAACGCCTTAACCACTGAGCTATACCCGCCGGCTTGTACCTACTCTCAGTGATTACAAGCATCTTAACTTTTATATAAGGCCGGATTCTAGTAAACATGATTTACTTAGTTAGATATTATAGTTAGAGATCAATGCTTAATTTCCGTGCTAATAGAACATTTCTTATCTCTATTATTATTTGGAATATTCATTTGACAAAAAAAATGCCCGTGTCATTGTCGCGTTTACAAAATATCAGCGAATGCGTAAGTGGAAAATATAAATAGACAACCCTTCTATAGCGTCGATGGCGTTACTCCCGGCCACCATCAGGCCTTCCTGGGTGCAGCTGCTCGGATACAGCGCACACTCCAGAAGGTGTGACAGGGTCTGCTCCACGCCGCAGTCACATTCAGTCAGCCAGGTCGGAAGTCTGTTAAGGGGCCTCCATATATTCCACCGCTGGTCATGTCCAGGGGCTAGGTCCTCTTCTATGTATTGATATCGGTCGTCGCTACGTGTTTAACAATCAGCATCGTGCTTCTCGTAAAAGCTTACCAGTGGCCAACGAGAGAGACGGTTGGTTTCCGGTATGGCCGCGGGTGACACGACGGACAATCAAGAAAGAGAGAGGTATCGCTCTCTACGTGGCACAGTCAGTCCGCCGTCTACCGCGCTTGCTGGCGGGTCAAGGTTGATTCCATCCTGATTCTGCATCGTTCTCCTGGCCTTGCAGAGCAGACTCAAAGCAACAGCGTTAATGCGTGCCATAGTTGTTTAAGTTCTGTATTTTTGTTTAAATGTTGCTGTCAGTCTGTTCTGTTAGTGCTACGCTTTGCCCTGTGACATATCTGCACCCGATGCTCCACTTTAGAACATAATACGGTTCCGTACCACTTGTGGGACAGCATCTTAAGAGCAGATGTAGTATCTGAACCACATTTGATGTAATATTATTTAAGGAGATTTAAAGATTAACTCGAAGTTTCAATTATGGACCCGCTTGGTGAAAACCCTCCCTGTCCTGTCCTGTTTTTGGAGACCCAGATGGGGTCCCGTTACTGGACGCAAGCAAAAAGCTACTTGTTAGAGAGTGGCTGAAGGGCTTCCCGTGATTCTAGGCGCATCAGTTAGACGTCAAACAGACCTCAGTCTAAGGCTGCGAAGTTGGTATACTACAGCGAGTCTCGTATTGCCTTATTTGGTAAAAAGTTTCTAATCACGAAATACGTGGGAATGGATGAGGAATTAAGTTTAATCCGGTTTAATCCAAAATGTTGATTATTGAAGGAATCGTTTTATGAAAAATGTCCGCAAACGTTGTAAGAAAATTCTCTAGAAGTGTACGCTATAGCAGGGTTCATTGTACATACTATAATGCTAGAAATATACTTATTGGCTGTCTGCCATTCTTTCTTAGTAACAAAAATGTATGTAAAGTATTATAACGAGAGTCGATCATGAAGATGGTGACTTTTTCATGTACTTTTCATGTGCCCATAATTCTGAAAGACCTGCTATTAGATTCCACGTCTCTGCGCCATAAGTTAATATAGGGAGGATGCATTGGTTAAACGCCTTAGTTTTAAGACATTGCGGAAATTTCGCTTCAAAAATGTACTTAAGTTTTCCCAATGCTGCCCATTTCAGTTGTATACATACGCCCGTCGATTTCTTTTGAGAAGTTATTTCGCTTGCGGATCAACACTCCTCATGCAGCGCGCTCAACCATATGTAACATGGTACGCTTCATAGAATCCACAGATTTCTGCACCATTATCACTATCTGTCGGTATTCTCTTGTATGTATGTGTAAAAAGGTGGATGCATAAGGTAATTTGAGACAATCAAATACGAGTAATACAGCGAGAATAGCGACATGGTAATATCTCATTGACGTCACCACCTGTTGAGCCGAGCCTTAGGACCAATTTCTCCAGGCCTCGAGAGCGTCTGGCTAAACATTCGATTTTATAAAAAAATCTGATTAACCCTTTCGCATCGGTTGTCGGCATATGTCGTCAAAGATTCCCCGACTGTTGACATCGGTTGACGTGATATATCGTTTTGCTATTTTCAGTACTCATTGTGACATCTACAGTAGGAACTTGGAACTGCCGTCATTCCGTTTATCAACCTACATGTATTCTTTACAGGAATCTGTAAAGCATGTAAATAAATATCGTTAGGTTTCGTCTCACAGGAGCGATTTTTCTGTGAACCGCGTGTGTCAATGCCACCACATGTATAGAGTTACATTATGAACTTTCGCGTAAACGTCATATAATTCTCTGATGAGACTCCAGCATCACTATCAACATCTGTCAGGTATTCTCCTGTATGCGTTTACATGAAAAAAATATAAAACAGCGTCAACGTGAACATTGGAAGAGAGGTTTTAATAGAAATGTCTCGAACTCAATGATCCACCTCTCTAACTGTATTCTGTATGCCATATAATGTTGATGTTATATACTTTATGTATTTACAGGATGAATGTTACTTTCCTATTGATTTTTTTGTTATATAAACACATGCTGTATAATGCCGATTGATAGCGACTCATCTGTGGATTGTACGAAGGTTGACGATTTAACACTATCCAGTCCGATTACACAATGTGTGTGTAATCGCCAGGCCGAACGTTAAAGGCGGATCACACACAGCTTGTGTGTGATCGTTCCGCCAACGCTTAGTGGCCGACTATACACAGCCTGTGATGTTTTTTCAAACGTTGGTGGCCGATCACACAACATGCGTGTTTTGTTTTTACTTTCGAGCATAAATCAAAGATGTCGATTCTTTCAGTGAGGGTCATACTTAACTTTATTCGAACACGTGACGGTGGATTTAGAAATTCTTTTTAAAACAGTCGGCATACAGCGTGAGTTTAATCGCGTTACGCGCGGACTGGATAGTGTTAAAGGTGCTATCAGGAGCGTCGAACTAATCATCCACCTCTATGCGAAATATCTGCGACTCGCAGCTCTTCTCCAACAAAAGAAAAAGTGCTGACTATACAGCGCCTTTATCGTCCCCATTCTTCTTTACGGTTGTAAATCTTGTCATCTCTCCAATAGCCAATGCAGCCGTATAATGGTATTTAAGAGCAGATGCATGCGTATAATACTGGGTTTTTTTTTTTATGTAAACGCATGCAGGAGAGCACAACCGGTCAAGACCAGTGCACTCTATGACGCTCAGCCAGGGAGGCTGGACGCTGCATGCGGGAAACGTGTGTTGTGTTCGTGTTTGTGTGTGGGTTGGGGAGATTGCAAGTGTATATTTATCTGTTTCTTGAAGAGATCCAGATTGTAGGAAGGAGGAAACACAGACGCTGGAAGAGCATACTGGGGTAGGATGTTTATGGATTTTGTGAGGATTGACGAGGTGTGAGAGCGGACAAGGCAGCCTTCCATAATGCAGTGAGTTAAGAGGCGAAGCTGGACTTGGCTGGCACATCCATTCAGTATGCCGCAGGAGAGTATAAACATAAAGAAGCACCCTGCAGCTGACGGGAGGTAGTCCTAGCACGGTCTTTGGCAATCGGGCTTTCAGCTACGCGGCACCAATGGCCTGGAACTCGCTACCGGAAGCATAAAAGAGCCCAAAGCGGAGGCATCCTTCAGAGGCAGACTCAAGACCCACCTTTTTACTCAGAGAGGCAAAGAAGCGCTGCCGGAATAATCATTCGGTCATAAGGGAGCGAGGTTTGAAGAAATTTAGGTTGCACGGAATTTAAAAATATCAAAATTAAACTTGAGAAACACTCACCCTTTGTATGTAAATGTATAAAAATAAATCCACCGAAGCAATTGTTTAATACAACCAAACTGTTCAGTACAAGCTCGGCAGTCCTTGCGTTCAAACGTTTCAATCTAGTAACGATTTTATACATTTTTAAAAATATATATACATTAGTTTATATTTATTTTAAGTTGTTACCAAACAACCATAAAACACATTTCAAATATAAGTGATTTTTAAAAAAAAAAAAAAATTAATCACTTTTCTTGGTACTAAAATTAAAACAAATTCGATCGCTTAAATTTTACAGTAGAATTTTGAAAAAAATTCGTAGCGATTGTATTTTTTTTGATTTTTCATTTTGTGTCGTTTTTTTAACGCAAATCCTTGCAAAATGATGATGATGATGATGAATCAGAGCTCCGAGGCTTTCGGCAATGACAGGTATGTTTCTGTGTGATATTGTGGCTTTCGGGCTTAGTTGCTTGGTTGTTTTGACCGAGTCATCAATCCTGAAGAATACGCCTGCAATGGCGGTCGAAATATTGGAAGAAGAAATTCGCCACACACGCTAAACCCAAAAGCCACAATATTAAATCTGGTCGTTAAACCTAAGAAGTGATTTAGGTATGTTTCTGTTGACGTTACTTTTGTAAGCAGTTCATATTATATATAGTTTGACTGATTTATTGAAGGAATTGTCCGGTGATCGTAGAGTCCAAAGATGCATTGGTCTCGTTAACGTCATGACTAATGTTAGGTTAGCTTAGCGAGACATCCAGTGCACCGAGTTTCCCATGGACCAGACGTCCAGTGCGCCCCACGTCGTAACCGATGAGTCGGAAACATCGCGAACTAGTCTCGTAGTCAACATCCGTGTCTATGTTTTTATTATTTTTTAATTTCAACACAGAATTTTGGCAAAACATTCAAGGCATTCAGCCAACTGCGAACATCGGCAAATATATGTTGTAACTCTACGTGTCGAGTATTTCGCTATATAAACCTCATCCGCAAGCTGACCAATACTCACTGGGGAGCCAAACCACCCCTTCTTCGCACCTCAGCTTTGCCACTATGTTTCTCAGCCGGAGAATATGCGGCACCAGTATGGGGTCGTTAAGCCCATTGTAATCAAGTGGATACTTCCCTGAATGATGCACGCCGAGTCGTCACAGGCTGCCTCAAACCATCACCCATTTCTAAACTATACCCCTTGGCTGGTATCGCACCACCAAACATAACACACAAAGTCATATGCGCTGAAGAAATGCGTAAGATAATCAACCAACCGTCCCGCTGCTTGTATAGTCAGATACCCCCAACACCCAGACTGAAGTCGCGATGCAGCTTTGTGAGATACACACAATCTCTCACATCCGGCCATGAAAATGAGAGACTCCAGCTCTGGCGCCAAGTCGCATCAGAGGCTTTCATTACTCCCAAATGGAAAGAATCTTGACTGGCGGACCTGGAAATCCCTGAACAGATTAAGATCCGGAGTCTGTAGAACAAAGGAAAACTTAGAGTGGTAGGGAATGCTTCATAAAGGAGTCACTGCTGTGCGACTGTGGAGACCTGTAGACCGCCTCACACCTAAGATGCTGATCCATGTGCCCATCAAGCTGCACATCTCAAGACCTAATGCTGGGCAACACACGGGCTATCGGTGGTGCCAGATACTTGACCGTCGCTGACACGGAGAAGAAGAACTAAATAAATTATATTTTCTACAATGCGGGCTTATAGAGATATTTCAAAACTCAAATTAACTGAAAGTAGGTACAGGCTATTCGATATTTGAGGCAAACACGGAGAACAATAAAAACTATCAACGCGACCATCAACAGTTCCTGTCCATGAAAAAATTTCTTCAATAGAGGCTTCTGAAGATCGACAGTCTCCATTTTTTGCCCATAGGAACGAGGACGTCAATAAGAGAGGCGTAATGAAATTACCTTCAAGATGGTGTCAAAGAAAACGGCGCATGGTGGACCTAAATCGAATAATTCAAACTATGGTAAATGGGCTTTCAATTTCATGTAAAAGTAATGGATTTATTTTTACCACACCTAATATTATTTATTCACGTATTAATTTATTTATTTCACAGAACCGATGTTCCAATGTACAAATATTAAGAAACAAAGTATACATAAACATACAATACATAGAAAATGTAATAAAAAATAAAAATACCACAAAAGAAGAAGACGATGACACGTGTCAAAGATCACATAGACCCAGGAGAACAATACCATCGACAAAAGAGGAAAAGGATGTAAGAAAAGGATAGAGGTGTGCTGGTAGACCATTTAGGAGCGCCATTGCCGTTGTACTATATTGAGTGCTCGAAGCTCCACAAGTATCAACTGGGATCAAAAACAATGGATGGCACGGGTGTACTCATCTCGAACATAGAAGTGTATTATATTATTTCAACTTATGATATAATAAATGAATTGTTAATTGTTTCTTTCAATTACGTAATGATATTTTTTTAATACAATCTTACGAATTACGATATTTTGTTGTTGTTGTTGTAGTATAGTAGTTCTGGGCGCATCTATGTTGTTCACACTCAAGGATCGACGTGACTCTATGACGCATGAAGCCGAAATAGAAAGTTTGCCGACATTCGCACCTTCCGGGTGCGTTGTACACGTGGCTTGCCATAACAAAGGTCGTGGGTTCGATCCCCGACGATGATTAAAAATAAAAAATAAATATATTAACTATCTCTATAACTCCAGCGACAATGGCACACAAAATGTAACGCGCGGACTGAATAGTGTTAAGGTCAAATCATCCCAAATATGCATAGATACTACAGTCGCCGTCTCTTCAAGTCCTCTTGTGATAGTTGGGAACTTTACGTTTTTTTTTATGTAAACGCATGCAGAAGAGCACAACCGGTCAAGACTAGTGCACTCTATGACGCTCAGCCAGGGAGGCTGGACGCTGCATGCGGGAAACGTGTGTTCGTGTTTGTGTGTGGGTTGGGAAGATTGCAAGTGTATATTTATCTGTTTCTTAAAGAGATCCAGATTGTAGAAAGGAGTAAACACAGACGCTGGAAGAGCATTCCATAGCTTACCGGTGGCATTAAGGAAGGAACTTTGGAAGCTGCCAGTTCTTGGTCGACTTATATTAATCGTGTATGGATGTTCGGCAAGTGTAAGACGAGTTTGTCGGCTGTGAGTGGGTGCAGGAGGAATTAGTTCTTTAAGTTCCGAAGAGCAGCGACCGTGGTAATAACGGTAGAAAAGACAAAGATAACCAACCTTACGTCTGTGTTCCATTGATTGCAGATTAGACGTAAGAGTGTCATTGTTTATCAAACGAATTGCTCTTCTTTGAACTGAGTCAATTAAGTTTAGAAGGTATTTTGGGGCTCCAATCCAAAGGTGACTGCCGTATTCAAGGATAGGTCGGATTTGTCCTTTATATAGAAGAAGAAGTTGTTTATCGTTGAAATACCGACGTGATCTATATAATACACCTAGTTTTTTGGAAGCGAGACCGGCTTTACACTATGTGTCCCCATGTGGATCAGGTGCAGAAATGTCTTGGAACGAAGCATGGAAAACATCATCACCAGTCTGTGTTAGTCCATTGTTGAACGTAGGCCTCCCGCATGAGTCTCCATTCTTCTAGATCCTTCGCAATCTAACCTTTTTCCTTCCTAACCTAACATAACCTAACCTAACTAGTCTCCACACTCCTCGATCCTCCGCCCTCTGCAATCTAACCTAACCTAACGTCATATAACATTATGTCACATATTTATAGTGAGTCATTGCTCTTACTTATTTAGCTAGCACCCAACCTAACCTCATCATCAACCTGTGTCCGTCCACTGTTGAACGTAGGCCACCCGCATGAGTCTCCATCCTTCTCGATCCTCCGCATACTCGTCAGTACCATAGGTCGTCAGTCTGTCTTGCATTGTACTTATATCTTACATAATACTTTTCTTCCCCATCGACCGTCGTCTCCACAACAGATATGTCCTGCCCATTGCTACTTGGGTGTGTCTATTCTTTGTGTAGACTCCACTACTTGTGTTCTCATTCTGATATCTTCATTTTGAGATAGAATCCTTCAGAGACACGCCTCCCATGGCACGTTGGATGATCTTTATTTTGTGTGCAAGACCTGCTGTTAGACGCCTGCTGCGTTTAGCAACTTTTAATGGCAAGGGTCGTCTGATATCGTAGAAAATATCTCGCATGGAAACACGTGTACGAGTATAAGATTAATGACTCCGAATATGACTTCTAGTCATAAATTGTTTCAGTCATAAATATTATCTACGGCCACATTTCAAACTGGGTATTTAATCCGACGTCACGTTTGTGTTATCAAAACCAGATAAGTCCAGCTCCCTTATCTCTGCGTTAATCGATGATATTAATACGCTAGGCTTACGGCGACTTTGCCATTGCCTCGCATCTTTGCAATCGTTGATTCTTTTTTTACTCGGCGCTGGTTCATTGCTTCAGTGTTTCAGTATTTTAACTTTATCTTCTTCTTTTATTTCTGCCCAGTATATGGCAACATCGATAGCCCGTGTGTTGCCCAGCATTAGGTCTTGAGATGTGCAGCTTGTTGGCCACATGGAGCAGGATCTTAGGTGTGAGGCGGTCTGCAGGTCTCCGCAGTCGCACAATAGTGGCTCTCCCTGCCGAAGAATTCCCCACCGCTCGAGGTTGTCCTTTGTTCTACCAACTCCGGTTCTTAATCTGTTCAGGGATTTCCAGGTCCGCCAGTCAAGGCTCTTGCCAGTTGGGAGGCTTTCCTTTGGAGTAATGAAATCCTCTGATTTGTTGCCAGCGCTGGAATCTCTCATTTTCAGTGCCGGATGTGAGAGGTTGTGTGGATCTCAGAAAGCTGCTTCGCGACTTCAATCTGGGTGTTGGGGGTATCTGATTATACAAGCAGTGGGACGGTTGCTTGATTGTCTTTTTTTATGTAATCGGGCGTAGGAGAGCCCGCCTCGCATGCAGCAGCTCTGCCAGGGAGGCTGAACGCTGCATGCGAGAAACGTGTGTTGTGTTCCTGTTTATGTGTGGGGTTAGGAGATTTCAAGTGTATATTCATCTGTTCCTTGAAGAGATCCAGATTGTAGACAGCAGGAAACACAGACGCTGGAAGAGCATTCCAAAGCTTTCCGGAGACATTTAAGAAGCAACTTTGGAAACTGCTAGTTCTTGGTTGACACACATTAACCGTGTACGATTGTTCGTCAAGTGCAAGACGAGTTTGTCGGTTGTGGATGGGTTCAGTAGTAATTAGTTCTTTAAGCTCTGAAGAGCAGCGACCGTGGTAATAATAACGGTAGAAAAGACTAAGTGAATCAATCTTACGCCTGTGTTCCATTGATTGCAGGTTAGACGTAAGAGTGTCATTGCTTATCAAACAAATTGCTCTTCTTTGAACTGAGTCAATTAAGTTTAGAAGGTATTTAGTGTCTCAACACACAAGTGACTGCAGTATTCAAGGATAGGGCGGCTTTGTCCTTTATACAGAAGATCAAGTTGTTTGTCATTGAATTACCTCAGTGATCTGTATATAACACGCTCTTGCTTTTACGAGTATTTACCGACCATATAATTTGTCGCTTAATAACTTTAGTTTTTTTATAAGCTTTTAGTTCTTATCAAAAACCAGATAATTCTACATTTATTGTATCTCTATAAGATAATACATATACAGTAATTACATTAATGCGACATCATCGTATCACATATAATTACGAGAACCTTATCTCTATGCCATTTTCACATAGACTGGAAACTTCACCACTGGCCGCTACGAGGCCTAGCCCCAAAAAACCTTCTAAACTTAATTGACTCAGTTCAAAGAAGAGCAATTCGTTTGATAAGCAATGACACTCTTACGTCTAACCTGCAATCAATGGAACACAGGCGTAAGATTGGTTTTCTTAGTGTTTTCTACCGCTATTACTTCTTCGGAACTTAAAGAATTAATTCCTCCTGCACCCACCCACAACCGTCAAACTCGTCTTACACTTGCGGAACATCCATACACGGTTAATATATGTCCAAAGTTCCTTCCTTAATGCTACCGGTAAGTTATGGAATGCTCTTCCAGCGTCTGTGTTTCCTCCTTCCTACAATCTAGATCTCTTCAAGAAACAGATAAATATACACTTGCAATCTCCATAAGCCACACACAAACACGAACACAACACACGTTTCCCGCATGCAGCGTCCAGCCTCTCTGGCTGAGCGTCATAGAGTGCACTGGTCTTGACCGGGTGTGCTCTCCTGCATGCGATTACATTAAAAAAAATCTGGACATTTGATGGAAAAACCATAAAATATCCAAGGTTCGCTTGGTGAAAACCCTCCCTGACCCGTTGCTGGATGACTGTGGAAACCTTCAGACCGCCTCACACCTAAGATCCTGCCCCATGCGCCCAACAAGCTGCTCATCCCATGACCTAATGCTAGGCGGCAACACACGGGCTATCGATGATGCCAGATACTGGGCAGAAATAATTGACGTCGCTGACACGAAGAAGAAGAAGAAGTTAAAAAATATCGCATTTCTACGTTAGTCTCAGACCAATGATTAAAACGTAATAAAAGACAGTGTTAAATCCTAAGCAAACATGACCTTTAGAACACGACCCAACACCAATGCCGCTTAAAACCTTTTCAAAATTAATTAATGCGTAAATACTTGCAAATCTTAAAGGTCGTCACCAAGCATTTAACTATACATATACATATTCAGCAATATTGTTGTTCCATGTCGCTTACATCCTTTCTTCACTGTTAAGCTAATATGCTTGCATGTAAGAATGATCGACCAGTATGCAGTGTCACAGTTTTGAAATGTTTTATATCCCTTTATTATCTTACCATGCCGCTTATGACCATTCGATCGCGATAACACAAAAGGCTTTCGAAACTAGAAAGACTGCAATCAATTTACCATCTACTGTTGTTCAATGCTAGGAGTACACCTAAAAGATGCAAAAGAATTTGTATACCTTGGAAGTACGATCACCTGGGATGGCAGAACAAAAAGAGAAGTCAACAGTCGAATACATCAAGCAAGGCTAGCTTTCAATAAAAAAGCCAAAATTCTTGAGTCAAAGAATATTTCTTTAGGGCTCCGTAAGCAACTTGCCAAAACACTTGTTTGGAGCATCTTAATGTACGGCTGTGAGACATGGTGCTTATCTGAAAGTGATAAAAAAAGACTAGAGGCCTTTGAGATGTGGTCGTACAGAAGAATTCTCGGAATTTCCTGGAGAGACCACGTCACGAACAATGAGGTTCTCAGGATAATCAAGGAAGATAGGCACCTAATAAGAACCATCTCAGAGAGGCGAGCCCGATGGATTGGTCACATCATGCGCCACGATGGTCTTCTTCACGATATTGTGGATGGGATGGTTGATGGTAGAAACTTGCAGAGGGCGCCCTAGACGGGAGTATTTACAGCAAGTATTCGAGGACATGAATTGTAGCGCTTATGCTGAGCTGAAAAGGGTTGTAGAGGACCGAGAGGAATGGAGATCGAGATGCAAGATTCTGTTGCTGCAAACCAATCCACCGGATTGATACTACGAAGAAGATAAAGATCGTCATCAAGGAAACTACGCAAGTATTGTTTTTGTTGTTGCGAATGTCGCTTAAAACGTTTAGATACTGTAAATTTAGTAGTCTTGCATACTAGAGTTGTCGAATATCGCGCATCGTTACAGTTTTAAAATGACCTTTATTTCATATGGCCTTAGGTCACATTTTTGCATAATATTTTTTAATTCATATATGGTTTTATTGAAGCGATTAAAAGCGTTTTTTTAACAAGCAAAATTGATACTTATCGCTGTACAGAGTCGATGTTGTTTATAAGACTATTTTCGCTTGATTGAAACGGCGCGTATTGCGACGTTGCGGTTCTGGCTCGACGATCACTGTTCCACGTAGCGATCATATGATTTTTGAAAGGTCGACAAATGTACTAAGTGATCGAAACATGTACTGGGATACAGTTTTTAAAAACAAAGTATAGGCATATTCACGAAAATTTAGCAAGATCCCAGAGTATTAAAGAAAAATAAATAAGCATTTATTAAATTTTGTAACGTTTTACATGTTTGCATCCACAAATTACTAATAGTTTGATATTATCGCTTTTTGGGCAGAGTCGATGTTCTTTTTCCAATATTTCGACCGCCATTGGAGACGTCTTCTTTAGAATTAATGACTTAGCTCGACGATTGTTTCCAAGAAGACCCTCATATGATGGTTTGAAAAGTCGACAAATGTACTAAGTGAACGAAACATGTACTGGGATACAGTTTTTAAAAACAAAGTATAGGTATATTCACGAAAATTTAGCAAGATCCCAGAGTATTAAAGAAAAAATGTAATGCTTAACAGGTTTGCATCCAAAAATTACTAATAGTTTCTACACATTTTTAATGTTTTTAAATATTTTAAGTTTTATAACTCCGATTTTCAGTTAATTTATGTAATTGAATTATTCAAATGGTCTTGTCATGTGGTGGATATAGGTGAAAATATTTTTGTATACCTACCTTCTCACTATGAATCTTGGTATATCTACGAAAAGCCAATTCAGCCGTATAATTGGGTTCGAAAGTAGATGTCTGCGTAGTATACTGGGTAATAATGACGATTTTGCCAAATAATTGTATGTATATTTCTGTAATGAGTTGGAATTTAAAAATTAATTGCCCGTATATTAATAGTATGTGAATGTATAGTGCGTGATTGTTCCATGGTCGTTATTCGCCTTATCTCTCATACATATTATTGTTGCTATCAGTGACACGGTATTGATTTACAAAACTTGGACTAATCAAAGGAAATTTTAATCGCTGTTGTCGATAGTTAATTATATTGACAAGTCCGAAGTACAACGTGTTATATTGTATAGTACTTGCGTCAATGTGCATCGATATACATATACTCGTATACGAGGTATATTTTCATACATTGAATTATTAAATTACGAGTTTGTACCTAAATAATTGATGTTTATTACAATATTTTACTGAAATAATTTCTTAGGTTTTCACGGCCAGATTTGATATTGTGGCTTTTGGGCTTAGCCGTGTGTGGCGAATTTCTTCTATCCGATATTTCGACCGCCATTGCAGGGGTCTTCTTCTGGGTTGATGACTTACACTCTGTAATATAATAATCTGTCCCCGGTCCAGCAAGTACAGTAAAGCCCCGCTTAACGCGGGGGATACGTTCCATCAAAGTAGAGCCGTAATGCGAAACAGCGCTAAACGAGGCTTATCTTAACATGTAAATAATGGGTTTAGGTATTAAATTTAAAAGTTATGTTTTTTTTAATAAAATAAAACCAAACATCTATTTCATTCAAAAATAAAAACAATATAAACGAATATACTTATAAAAAAAAAAAAAATTCTAAGTCAGTTAGATCATTCAGTCTATCTGTGTTTCCAATTTTTTGCCTTTTTGTCAAGAAAGCATCTAATGTATTTTGCGTTTTCCTTTCGCGTTCTGTTAGAAGTTGTTGATAAGTGGATAAAGCATCTATAACACCCCGTCTTGCTTTTGAACTCCTCTCAAAATTTGGATCATTTTTAATAAATCGGTCCATAATTTCAGTTATAGTGGTCAAACTCTTTTTTAGAAACGCCATCGAAAGTTCTTTTTGCTCTTCTTCGAAATCACTAATATCAATATTTTTGTTTTCTTCTTGCTCGGTTAATTCTCCTTGAGCTCATCATTAGAAAGACTAGCTGCCGTTTCTTGTACTATTTCTTCGACGTCTTCCACATTTACCTCATCTAAACCGGTGTTTGTTTCGCTAAATCCACATTTTTTTCTACTATTTTTGCACGATTTCGGGGAATAAGCTCGGGTTGAAATAAAAGAGCGCTAAACAAGACAGCGTTAAGCGAAGCCTCACTGTACTAAAATTATTTATTTTTAATTTGGTTTACAAATAATAATTACTCTAACTTAAATTACCAGACTTGATGGTATCTTAACTTATTACATAATGCTTAGATACTATGACATGAACTTAATATATTTAATTATAAATGAATTTACACCTTCCTTGAAATGGAAGACATTTCTTACATGCGATTTTTTTTTTTACTTAATACTAGGAGTTAAAACTTGGATATATGTATATTCAAAAAGTTAGAAAGAAAATAAAACGAATACTAAAATGATAAATACCTAACAATGATCGTCACAAGGTAAACATGTATAGAGCGCTGTACCACTGTTACAATTCTGCCCCCACTCCCTCCACCGTGCGCAACGTCACGGCACCATTTCATACGAACAGCTGGCAGTAGAGCTCCGACTCTTGTTGCGAACAGACGTATTTACGCGCCCGACCCTCCCGCCGCCATCTTGTCAGCCCGTGCGCCATCTTTCGAAAGTGAACATTCTCGATCAATTTTGAAAAAGTCGAATCTCTCGTTCCGATCCTACATCCGCTTCCGCGCAATTTCATCAGATCGATATCAATATCTTTGATTAGCGAGCGTCGAATAGAAAGCGTCAGGCTTTTTGTTTTATTTTCCAATAATCATTTCTGTCGCGCAGTTCCCACCGCTCAAGTAAAATGGCCATGATTATATCTCAGTTTCCCTTTAGTAGTAGTAAAAATAAAAACTTAGAGACTGAATGTGAAGTGTCCCAGGTCAATGGGTAAATAAAATGCATTATATATATATTATTAAATAAATATACCATAATTAATAATTAAAAAACATATACATTGCACAATACGCCTATACATACTGTATATCATTCGTTCGTCATATTTTTTTTGTTATCACGTGTTGGGGTGGTGGTGTTTTTTTCTTCGTAAAAATTTCATTTCAACTATTGCGTCTAAATAACGTGGTACATATTTGTGTTTTCGTGCTTTGTTTTAAAGGATCATTTTTTTTGTTTAATGATTTATAAAGGTAGTCTGGTGTGATAAAATGTCATACCTACATCATTTCACACAGAAAACATAGTATGGTGCAATTGTAACACTTCATTGTAGTGTATCTAGTTTTTAAGACATTTTATAAGAAATCAATACGTACGTGTATACAATTAAAAGTAAGATATAACTAAAGCATTATAGTTAGAGTTATCAACTTTTTTGGGGCATACGTAAGCACTTTTTAAATATTTTTTATTGTTACATACAGTAAAATCTCCATATAAAGGATCTCTATTTAACGGAAAAATCTGGTAAAATGTACAAAAACGCCTTGTTTAATATTATTATATTAATAATTTAATTCTTCGTGGTATCAATCCGGTGTATTGGTTTGCAGCAACAAAATCTTGCTTTCGATCTCCTCTCTTCTCGATCTTCTAGCTCAGCGTAAGAGCTACGAACACTTGCCGCAATTAGTCTCGTCTAGGGCGTCCTCTGCAGTTTCTACCCTCAACCGTCTACCTTCCGCAATGTCGTGAAGAAGAGCATCGTGGCGCATGATGTGACCGATTGCCTCTCTGAAATGGTTCTTATTACTAGGTGCCTGTCTTCCTTGATTATGCTGAGATCCGAACGATTTAGTATCGGTACATAGAAACTACAAATTAACATGATTTACTATTTGAGTCTTACATTTTAGAGATTCGACCTTTGATAAGATAGATCAAATGCAGAGGAGGGAACGTTGGAAATTTCGACGAATTTATACGTTTCGAATTTCTAATAAAAATGGAATAGCCTACTTAAAATTTCCGGGACAATTTAGTATTCACGCGGGATACGGTAGGGCGATTGCCAATTCCGGGACAATCCGGGACAGTTAGCAACTATAATGGTAGTTCACATGCCTACTATAGTAAAAAAATAGTTTTCTTAAAATTTCCGGGACAATTAAGCATTCATCCGGGATACTGTAGGGCGATTCGAATTCCAATTCCGGGACAATCCGGGGCAGTTGGTAACCATAATGGTAGTTCACATACCTACTAAAGTAAAACAATAGTAATCCCTGACTATTCAACTGAATAAATTATATTTACGATCTTCTCCGTATATTCATTATAGTTTTTAGAATATATAGTAGCCTAAAGCCACATATAAGGTTTTAACCTTTTGGATGCCACGACCCTGAATAGATCTATGCAACGCCTCCTGGATTATCGAAGATTTGAACCCCTAATGGTGTCCGATTTTAACCATTTTTTTTCTCGGGCAGACGATAGATGTCACTATAGACCCAAGCTATAACATAGACCGAAAGTATACAGTTTTATAACACATCGGTGTGCTCTCGGCACTGGCGGGCTTCCCGCAGCGGACCCATATTTGGGCAATTTTTTTTTTATGTAAACACATAAATGAGAATACCGACAGATGGTGATAGTAATTCTGAAGTCTCATCTGTGGAATTCTATGACACTTACCATGGTGTATATGGCTAAACGGTGCATGTGGAGTGAGTGGAGGAGATTTACTATGAATGGGTGGTCTTCACGGGACGACTTTCGTCTATCACCAATTTTAATTAATAGGCCATGACTGACATTTTACAGGCGATGGATCAAATTCACACCAACCGGAGGTATTTTAGAGCCCGTCGGGGATCAAACCCACGACTTCGACGAGGCGTGTAAAGCAAACGCTTTGACCATTGAGCTATGACCGTCTGTATTCTCCTGTATGTGTTTACATAAAAAAAAAATGTCCAATCTAATAATGAGAAACATTACTATGGAATAAAATGCGACATTAGCAATGTATGATATTTATTTCATGAAGCTCGATACGCTGTAGTGAAGTGTTACCATAAAAACGTATTAATTTTATGTGCGGTGCGGTGGAGGCTTACCAAAAATTCGTGAGAAAGGCGGAGGAGCGTGCTGTGTTGCGAGAGCATTGGTGCCGCTGTACTCGGTCATGAGCGACACTGAAGGAAGCAGACTGCGATGACGGGCATTCACACTAGAATGCATTTCATACCTTTATTGTTTATTATTGTATAATTTTCTTCTAGGGTTTTCTATTGATTTATTTGTGAAACATTTCAATGTTATTTTTTAATTAGCGCCAATAGCACATCGTAAGTTTGATTCTCGTTAGATCACCGAAGTTAAGCAACGTTGGACGCAGATCAAAACATGGATTGGTTGTTGGTTGCTTACCGTGTGTCGTTGGTTAGGTTATGCCATTACTGTGCTGCTGATCATTCCAATTTTTAAATATTCCGATTAAAAAATGATCCAATATATGATTTGCCTTGGAGGTTGTCAGAAACCGTAAATGTTCCCTGGTGTATCTTTGGGTACAGAGATGTCTTCAAACAAGGAATGGTGATTTTTTTTTTGGTAAACACATACAGGAGAATACTGACAGATGGTGATAGTAATTCTGAAGTCTCGTCTGTGGAATTCTATGACCCTCACCATGCCGCATATGGCTAAGCGATGCCTGTGGAGTGTTGATCCGTCAAAGTCGTAGACTACACCCCGAGATTCACGCATCATCCTTATTATTACAGGAATGTACTATGAATGGGTGGTCTTCACGGGACGACTTTCGTCTACCATCAATTTTAATTAATATGCTATGACTGGAAAGTTACGGGTGAGGGATCAAATTCATACCAATGAAAGTGAACTACTAATGAGAAATGTAGTACATTATCGATATGCTTGTCTGTCGCCAATTTTAATTAATAGGCTATGACTGACATTAGATTCACGCCGGCCTTTAATGATAATTTTTATTTTTATCTCTTGGGGATCGCCATGATCCTCGGCGTGGTAAGCAAACGTATTACCACTGAGCCATAAACGCCAGCAATGTTGCAGAAATGGAATATATGTTTAATGAAAAACAAAAAAAACTTCTAAATGAAAAAAATAATGGAAATTTGTCAATCTTGGTGTCTGTATGTGGTGTAAATTATATTAATGTAAAGTCATGCTCTATTACACATATCAATGAAACATGAGCTTCAACCATTCACACGAGGCAGCGGCGGCCATGTTGTTGGCTGATAACTACTTATTTATAGATTGCTAATTGCTGCGCACAATCTGTGTTGCAGATAGTCATGTCAGTGCTACATGTGTATAGTTCACTTGCACTGGTCTATAGTTCGATTAAATTTCTTTTAATGAAAATGAACAACTCGTAATGTTTGCAGTAAACTGATGTTGTTATCATAGAACATTATTTATACCCAAATTGCAAGCATTTGAATATCTTCCAAACAGCCCTCATCCTTGATGGTGCCCCGACACTGGCGTAGGTTTTTGTCGCCAACGGGAGGCTGAAAAATGGGAGGGCGCCGGGTCCCGTAAATTTCTCAAGGGGGGTCCCGTAAACACCACCCGTCATAGTGAATTCCTGTAATCATTTGATGATACATGAACGTCGGCTGTAGTCTAATGACGTTGGTGGATCTGCAGAGATTAAAAAAGAGTATTTTTTAATCGATTTCTGAGCTCTAAAACACCCTCGGTTGGTGTGAATTTGATCCCTGACCCGTAAAATGGCAGTCATAGCCTATTAATTAAAATTGGTGGTAGACGCAGTAGTCCCGTGAAGACCACCCATTCATAGTAAATTCCTGTAATAATAATGGGATAAAAGGATGATGCATGAATCTCGAGCTGTAGTCTATGACGTTGACGGATCAGCACTCCACATGCAGCGTTTAGCCATATACATCATGGTAAGCGTCATAGAATTCCACAGATGAGACTTCAGAACTACTATCACCATCTGTCGGTATTCTCGTGTATGTGCTTACATAAAAAAAAACTTTACTAAAAAAAAACTATCAGGGAATGTCTTGCTGTCTGTTGTACGCTAGGATCACATGTTTATGTCATGTGTCATTCTTTTTTAGGAATTCTAAATATTCTGTATCCAGTAAACACCCGTGTGAGATTGTAAGTCTACAGAGTTGTTCCTTTTCTTACTGTGTGTTGTTGTTGCAGTGGGCTCCTGAGCATGCTCAGCAGCAAGCGCTCCGCCGCCTCCGCGGGGGCCGCCGAGTGCTTCTCGGTTTGCCTGGGTGCCGGGCCTCTGTGGTGGTCCTGATGTCCCTGCCGCAGCCTCTGACCCGCCGGAGGGCGCGCCCCCCAGCCCCCCGCAGCAGCAGGTCATCAGCAAGATCGTGTCTCTCAAGGGTCTGCAGACGGTGAACATCAGCTTCACCATCTACCTCACCGAGACCACGCACAGCGTCTGGGAGACTGTGAGTACACGACTGTGCCTTATATCATCCTCCTCTCTCTCAAGGGCCTGCAGACGGTGAACACCAGATTCACCATCTACCTCACCGCGACCACGCACAGCGTCTGGGAGACTGTGAGTACACAGCCTGTCCTCCTCTCTCTTCTGGCCAGGTGGAATGACCTGGAACTCCCTGCCGGAAAGTATAAGAGAGCTGAACACGGACAGAGGCATCCTTCAGAGGCAGACTCGAGACGCACCGACTTACTTAGAGAGGCAAAAAAGCGCTAAAGAATGGCTGCTTGGTCACAATAAAGTGCTCTATAAATACTGATATTCTATGTTCCATTGCTTTAGGCTCGCCTAGTGATGTTGACGATGACTCATTGTTCTTGTGTATGTTCCAGGTGCTGAAAGACTCGATCTTGTACATGACTGTGCCCCCGGTGCTTAGCAACGGCAGCAAGGAGTCCTTCATCTCGCTGCTGGAGTTTGCCGAAGAACAGCTGGGCTGCACCAGGTACACATGACCTGATTACGCATTACAGTGGACCCTCACTGTGCTAAAAACATCCGAGACCTCCGATGATTGTAATTTGATGTATTTTGTACACCATATGAAAATGTCATTTAAAAACTGGAAAAATGTGAATATTCCCGAATATTGATTTGATTGGCTTTGGTTGAAGTTAGAAATGTAACAATTTTTGTAATGTAATTATCTGGAAAAGACAAACAAATTCAGTGCACACGTTGACCCGTGCGCAGCCGAATTCACACTGACATGTGCCCGGTTCCAACAAGTGTGTCTTGCTGCACTGCCGGAGAGCTGGGGTCTCTTACTTTCAGGGATGTGAGAGGTTGTGTGGATCTCAGAGAGCTGCTTGGCGACTTCAGTCTGGATGTTGGGGGTATCTGATTATACAAGCAATGGGACGGTTGGTTGATTGCCTTACGCATTTCTTCGGCGTATATGACTTTGCGTGTTGTGTTTGGTGGTGCGATACTAGCCAAGGGGTATAGTTTAGAAATGGGTGTTGGTTTAAGGCAGCCTGTGACGACTGCATGCATCATTCATGGCAGTATCCACTTGATTACAATGGGCTGATGGACCCCACTGGTGCCGCATATTCTCCGGCTGAGAAACAAAGTGCAAAAGCTGAGGTGCGAAGAAGGGGTGGTTGGGGGGCTCCGCAGTGAGTGTTGGTCAGTTTGCGGATGAGGTTGTTTCTTGTTGAAACTTTCTGTTTGGTGTTGCTGAAATGACGCCTGAAGGTGAGGGTGCGATCTAGAGTGACTCCGAGGTATTTGGGATGGTCGCTATGTTCCAGTACTCTACCTTCCCACGTGACACGAAGCTTTCGGTTAGCTTCCCTGTTTCTAAGGTGAAAAACAGCAGACTTGTGTCTTTGATGGGTTGGGTTTGAGATGATTATTTTTGTAGTAATGGGACATCTTGTTTAGTCCCTGGCTTAGGATGTCCTCAACTTCTTCAAACGTTACCGCTTGCTCTGCCAAACCTAAGTCATCCGCATATATGAAAGACTCTGTGTCTTTAGGGGTGGGCTGGTCGTTTGTGTATATATTAAATAGTATGGGAGTAAGTACACTGCCTTGTGGTAAGCCGTTCTTTTGGTTACGCCATCGGCTGGTTTTCCCCTGAAAATCTACAGTGAATCTCCTGTTATATAGCATAGCCGCGATCATCTGCACTAGCGAGAAGTCACCTGTCATTCTGTACAATTTACTGAGGAGTGTGCTGTGCGACACTGTATCGTATGCAGCGGTTAGGTCGACGAATACCACTCCGGTCAGTTTCCTTAGTTCGAACCCGTTTTCGATATGTTGCGTCAGGTTCAGTACTTGCCCAGTGCACGACTTTCCGGGTCGGAAGCCCGCCTGCTGGGGTATCATTTTAGGTTCGATAAAGGGGGGTGAGTCGGTTGAGTAGTATCCGTTGGTATCTGTGGTAATAGCATCTGTGGATTCTATGTTGCATATATTTCAGTAATAATTACAATAATCTAAGTGAATGATTTGCTTGTTTGTAGATGCATCCTGTGCATCCGCAAGTCCCGCCCCGACCGCGCCGCCCTCCTGCGCGCCTTCATGTTCATGGGCTTCCAGCTGCTGGCCCCGCAGGCCCCGCAGGCTCCACCCGCCACGGGAGACTGCCTCTACATGGTCTACAACATGGAGTAGTTCACTACACACGCCTCAGCACCACCACACAACACTCAACTATTCCACGGTCTTCTACATTAACTAATTTCCACTCTGACCATTTATTTTATCAGAAATGATATCTTATCCGACATGTTTCGATGCCTGCCTGAGTCTGGCACATGGAGAAGCCCTACAAATAGTTGCAGCTGAAATGTCGAGCCATTTAAACGAAGACGAATCAATTAGCAAGTTTCGATGCCCAACATTCAGAAGAAATATAACTTTAATGCATGATATACATTGAACCCTTCTATAACGCTTACATAACATCAAGTGATCAGGGAGATGCTGCCGAGTCCTGGATCGTTCACTTTTAAGTTGCAGCACAACCCAAAATATACCACATATTTAAAAGGTACTTATATAATACAAATCGCCGCATATCCCATTGAAAAAATCGGCATTAGAGATTTAAAAAAAGCGTGCATTATAGGAGGGTTGTCTGTGTGTTACGCCATCTTGCAGTTTCATCGAAATATATAATCTTTGGTTGTTTTTTTTATCACGTGTGTTGCTGTGTTTTGTCGTGGTGCTGAGCTTATTTCCGCCCCAAATAAGAAATACCGCGTTTTTCTTTACGAAAGAATCACTTTGTACATTTGACATTTTTCTCTATGCATAATTATATGATGCTTCTTATGTATTATATAAAGAATTATGATCACAAAAGATTTCGTTTTTTTTTCTCTGTTAAAAATATTTTACCAATTTCTTAAAACACCTCACATTCTGCAAGCGTTGTCACGTCATTTTTAAACTTACCTTACGTGTGAACTTAGAAGCTATTCCTATTCACTCGTTTAAAAAAAATCGAAACTAAAATGTCAAAGTAACCAAGTGTTTTCTTTAATTATAAACAGATGACAAACCATAAAGATTTTCTTGATAGATTATTTTAGACCACAAAGAGTATAAGATTGTAATTTTTGTTAATGTAAATATAATAAATATTTATTTATTTACCTTGTTTTGACATGGATCATGTTGGGTGTGGCATCTGTTTAGGAGACTGCAGTCTCACTTTCAAGAGACGACTGACAGATTGAGGAAGGCTACCGGTCATTCGAAACTGGGCATATATAACGTGATCCATATAAAAGCTTGGTAAATAAATAAATATATAATATTGTAATGTCGTCTTTGATTTAAAAATGATATTTTTCTTTTGGTAGTAACCATTGATTAATTATTATTTTTAATGAAGATTGAATACAAAATTATATGAAAAATGATAAGAAAAAAGGACCTTTTCAATAAATATAATAAAAATGGCATTTTTTATAAATGTTTTGCTTTTTGGTTTGTCACCGAAATGTGTAAAACAATCTCCCATTTGCAAACATTTATTTGTTAATTCTAATTATAGTTTCTAAGTGTAAGAGAAGACCACACATTATTATCAAAATATTCATTTGTTTCACTAAAACTAAATATTCAGTCCGCTACAAATTTGAGGCAACTGTAGTAGTGTCATCATCTGCACCAGCAAGTCCTCATTCATCGTGAAAGAAAAATTAAAAAACAACCTTTTTAAATGAATATTTGATAATTTAAAAAAATATATATTTGTAATAGTAATAGTATACTTTTAAGTTTATTTCATTACTTTTAGGTTAGGTTGGACAGTTGTCGGTATTCTACAAGATTTATCTTTAAAACAAAACAAACCTCTGCTCTCCTTTGTCTGATTTTCTGCGATATATAATTTTTAATTACGATTCAAAAATATATTGCAATCCTTTGAAATGATGCAGTTATTATATTCATCAACACCGTGTTAGCTCCTCTAACTGGAGCATATGGGCACCGTGAACTGCCGCCACCAAAGCTCTGTCAGCCGCCGTGGTCCTTTATCAGTTAAATCTTGTAGAATCTTATCAAATGTATTTATATTTTTAGTGTTATTATTATCAATAAGCAATTGGGTGTTTGTTTTCAAAAGTTGAAGAAGCGCTGGTTTGGGGCGGTCATCTCTTATTGAAAAATAAATAAATAAAGTATTAAAAATGGTAAAGTTTCAAAATTATTAACTGAATTAAATAACTACTACATAATAAATCATACATATATGAATATATCTATTATATAAAAGATAAATTTGATGGATTTGGGGGGCTAAAACCAAATTACTATCTCAGTGGGAAAGCGGTGTCAAGCAAAATAAAATATACAAAAAACACAAAAAAATATATTCAAAATGTCGAAATGTAACAAAAAAAAATGTTTAAAATTTTATAAAAGTACAAAAAAATAAATTTCTCGCATTGTATTTTCACTATATATATTTTAAAACTAATACGAATCACAAGTTATGTTTACATAATTAATAAATAAATACGATGATTTTATCCACTATGATTATTTTAAACTGAAATATATTGTTTAATTAAAAAAAAAAATGCCGTTTTATTTACCACGTAAAATATTTGATGCATGCTTTTGTAGGTTTTCGAAGCCAGATTTGAATTTTTTCTGACATTTCAATTCTCCCCAGACAATTAGTTTGACGACTCATCGGTAACAACGTGGAGTGCACTGGACGTCTAGTGTATGGGACATTTGGTGCACGGGACAACTGGTTCACTAGCTGTCTCGCTAACCTAACCTAAGGATTTGTCCAGTGATCATAGAGGCCAGAGATACATATGTCTCGTTAACGAAATAACTTAGGTTAGCAAGACATCCAGTGCACATTTTGTCTGGGAACGATAGGTCGTGACACCGTATTCAATATATTTAAACATTTGTGGAGCTTCACCCTCCCCTTGATGTTCTAAAAACATTTGAGAGCTCCGATGATATGTATTTTATACCCCATATGAAAATGTCAATTGAAAACTGGAAAGTGAGTCCAGAGATCCATAGATCTCGTTAAACAAATAACTTTGGTTAGGTTAGGTTAGTGAGACATGGACGTGGGGCGCACTGGATGTCTGGTGCACAGGACGTTTGGCGCACGGGACAACCGATGCACTGGCTGTCTCGCTAACCCAAGGATTTTTCCTGTGATCGTAGGGTCCAGAGATCTACAGGTCTCGTTTACGAAATGGGTTAGGTTAGCGAGACATCCAGTGCACCAGTTGCCCATGTCCCACCATTAAGGTGTCGAGGGTTGTAGCTTATCTTGATGCTTAGTGGCAGGTCCGTATAGTGTTGCCAAAATTATAATATTTAATGTTTCACATATGTCCTGAATAACTTATAGCTTGTACCTACTTTCAGTGACTTTAAATATTTTAAATTATTTCGATTTTTTCGAACATATTTCTTGGTGGAATTCCATAATATCAGATATAAAATAAAAGATTCTTTAGAATTTATTCCACATATATGTGGAATTAAATATTTTGAATATCATGTATAAGCCCGGATTCTAGTAAATAAAAATTGATTAGTTATATGGTTAGGTATCATGGTAAATTTTCATTCACAACAATCGATAAGCCTTTTTTTCATTTACGAGTATTCATCAAAAATATTCAGTTGCCACATTTTTTCTTATCTTCTAATATATACTTACCTTGGAGTCTAAACACTATTACTACATTTTATAAGTAGTACAATATAGAACATATAATATGGTACATAGACTGTACATTATTGCTTTATTATTTATGTTTTTTAAATAAAGGTGATAAGAACTGACTTCTTAGTGAATTATTTTTTAGTAAGTAGGTATCTTACAAAAAAGCTACATTGTGAAAGAATGTTATTTACAGCTGAATCACTATTATACAAGATTGTAGGTATCAATATTATTTAATAGTTCAAATTCAATACTTAACCCTTTCGCATCGGTTGTCGGCATATGTTGTCAAAGATTCCCCGACAGTTGATATTGGTTGACGTAATATATAGTTTTGCCACTTTCAGTACTCATTGTGACATCTACGGTAGGAAATTGTAAGTGCAGTCATTCCCTTTATCAACCTACATGTATTCTTAACAGGGATCTGTAAAGCATGTAAAATAATATCGTTAGGTTTCGTCACAGGAACGATTTTTCTGTAAACCACATGTGTTAATGTCACCACATATATGGAGTTATATAATGAACATTTGTTAAATATAAGAGTTTTTTATGCATCATCTGATAGCTTAAGTATAGAAGAACCAATGTGATATATGAAAATAGGTCAGATAACTACATTTAAGCTTCAAATACTAGTTTTAAGCAAAAAAAAAATGGTTTGAAAAATTCACGCCGCATTGACAGTATAATTTGCATTCCACAGAGCCGTAACGAAAGGGTTAACAATTCCTAGATCAAGAAATTACAAAAGTATACAAGGTAGGTATAATATATTTTTTCACTCATGCTGGGAGTGTCAAATTTATTTATTTAAAATTAAACAAATATAATATGTGAATTAATTGAGTATTGTGTTTTTGTTGGATGTTTTTATTTTATAAAGACATTTCATAATTTGCATTTCATTGAAAAAAAAAAACATCGTCAGAGAAACAAACCATTAATTTAGTACAGTAACCACACGCTGTTTTACCGACCGTTCTTAAATACCCATTCACAGCAAGAAAAAGCACGAAGCACATACATACATCTCGCTTTAACGCATCAAATTACAGTGAGAGTGTAAGAGATAAAGTCTTGCAAGTCTTCGCATCCATTCGAGACACGTCAGTTTATCTCTAAAGTGAAATTCGAGTTGTCATTCCTTCCAGAACACACAAAAGGCTGAGATTGAAACATTTTATTGTGAAAAATAAAGGTTTTTCGTTGTTTTGAAGAGATTTTAATGGTGCAGGGATAGCGTTTGGACATTCTTGTGTTGATATTCTTCGTTTGCAATGCGGTGGTACACCGGCAGCATCCTCGAGGCGGTCAACTTGTCCAAGTCGAGGAACGCGATCTTCGTCGTCTTCATAGAAGGTACCCGAAACCCACATATAACAATATTTGAGGTTACGTTCATCATCTACGATTATTATCTTATTTCAATACATTCATTTAATTGTGCTTATTGAATATTAATATCGTTTTGATCGCTTTATTTGAAGCGCCCTCATGAAAAAAAATCACAAAAATAAAACGTATCAGTGTTATTTTTTCTTAGAAAAATACATCGTAAACACAAAGAAGTAATTTCTAATCATCTTTAATCCTTTATGTACGAGATTGTTGTTGCCACGATGCTCAGTCATGACCAATCGTAATTTTCTTAATAATATTTTTCATACGCTAATTTTCGCATGTCATTGTGCAATATTTGTATACATTTTTGGAATGAATATTGTTTTGTTGAATATTGTACATTATTTTATAACTATAGTCCATCCAATATAGGAAGAACCCTATGACACATTTATTGCCCTGTGCTAAATATCGTCCGATATAACGTTGTAAAAACGTTCGCTACCTATAATAATTTTATGAACATAAACAAAAGCCTCTCTTCTTATTTATAATAAGTTATTTAGGTAAATATATCACAATAAAAACAAAATAATAAAAAATATATGCGTATTGTTACAAATTAGAAAAAATACGGCAATTTGTAACTAGAATACTATAATATCTGACGCACGTAGAAGGCCATGTCACATTACTGCGAAAACCAGTGTTGGGGTATAAATAATCGTATTTTCGATTGTTTTTGTAAATACCTACTAAAATTAAATATTAGAATTATTATCAATTATAAGTGAATATTAACAGGTTTTAAGAGACATGTAAAACAAACTATAAATAATAATATTAGTAATATGAAAATTATGAAGAAAAGCAAGTGTAGAGATAAATATTAGCACATAACCTTAAAAACACATATTTTAGTCGGAATCCGATAAAGCAGTACATTCTAAATTGTCTTCGTCACTATCGGAATCAGAACTACAACTTTCACACACATTTATAATCAGGTTCTGTTCACTTAAATTGTCAAAGCGTACATCGCGATCCCAATCTGCATTATATTATCTTTTTGTTTTGTCCACCACTTTTTTCCAATCTTCTGCCGTGACATTGTCACATGCCTCGTTCAATAGAGTCAACATCTTGTTCGCTGTGAATGGTGGAGACGTGTTATTTCTAGCCGAAAAGACCAGAAAAACGACTTTCTCCCAATTCCTAATACTCTTCATTTGCCTCAAAAAATCGCATCTTTTCAGGGAAATATCCGTGCGCTCCATTATAAACTTTCTTTTTTCACATTTTTTATATTTGAAGCCAATGTTTTTCAATACCTTACTAAGAGACGTCGCACTGCCTTGAAATAATCCGACTGACTTTAGAGAACCTACCAGTTTAAGAAGTGTTGGTATTTCGTTGCGGTCATAGTATGCATACACGTGATTCCGAATTGCTGCCAAATCAAAGCTATCGGGTTTTGTTATTGAGCATTTCTTCTGTCGTTTCTTATTTGGTGTTAATATTTTTTTCTCTTCTAATGAAGATTCACCGTATTTCTCCTCTGTGATCCGAGACACTGTAGATTTACTGATTCCTAGGGAATCCGCGACCCGATCTCGAATGTTTTCAACAGACAGCAATGGTCCACCATTTTGTTTTTCTTGATGAAAATAATCACGCAAGCGTGCGACAAATTCACGTGATTCACTGCTGAGAATAGTTCTTTTCTGTCTCTTCGGCATTGTAAAAATACAAAAATATGATTCAATGAAACAACTTTAACAATACTAACAATAAATATAATAATTACAACAACAAAAAACACGAATCGATCGAAGAACAACACGCTACTGAAAGTCAAACATTTGTACTGAGCCGCCATGAAGCCGCCATGCGGAAATAGAGTTGTTTATATACGATTCACTTCGAATTCAAATTCGATTTTTTTTCGAAGAAGAAGAGAAAAAAAATCGACCTAATCGAAATAAATATTTTTGCCCTATCCCTTTTACAAGGGGCAATAAATGTGTCATAGGGTTCTTCATATATTGGATGGACTATAATAGACAGCCAATGCAGTCATATAATATGTTTCTACAACAGAATATTTCTAAAGAATGTTATGTGTATAGTGCTTTGAATTGTAGCATGTATCGACAGGATATGATGAGTAAGCGGACAAAGCAGGCGAATGTGGACCTGGTTGGGACATGTACTACGGGTGCCGCAGGAGAGCATAAACTGTAGCTTTTATATAAAGTGCTACTCTCGACTTGACTTTGCTCTCCTGAATGTAATTGCATAATGTATAAATATATATATATACTCCTATTGTCATTATCATATTATGTCCGCATATGGACGTCACAAACTGTCGCCACAAAGCATTGTCAGTCGCCATAGTCTATTTATTCCGATACTACAGCGACTGCATTGGTTAAGAGTTCCGGCTAGAATCCAGTACAAACTATGCCTCTTAGCTTATAAGGCACTCAACGGAACTGCACCGGAATATTTGACAGAACTTATCAAGCCTTCAGAAATAAGCGCGCGTGGAGAGACACTCAGATCAGCCAGAGCAAATAGAAGCACCCTGCAGCTGACGGCAGGTGGTCCTAGCACGGTCTCTGGCAATCGTGCTTTCAGCTACGCGGCACCAATGGCCTGGAACTCGCTGCCGGAAAGCATAAGTTCTCTTAAAGCAGAGGCATCCTTCAGAAGCAGACTCAAGACCCACCTTTTTATTCAGAGAGGCAAAGAAGTGCTTTTAGAATGATCATTCGGTCATAAAAGAGCGCTGTACAAATACTAATATAATAATAATAATCTTTGTTGTATGTTCCAGGCGAGGATGAGCAGAGCCGGGGCATGGCTGCCATGCTGGATGATGCGGCAGTGTCGGCGCTGCTGCAGGACGAGCAGAGCTTTGTGGCAATAAAGCTTGCCAGCGGCTCAGAGTCCTACACGCAGTTCGTTCAGATCTGTATCCTTCCACAGTTAACTACTAACACTAACTAGGCTTCAAAACAGGCCCTGGATCCCTAGAAGACAGTTAGTGCAAGGAAATTAGGAGGCGTTGAGATGGCACAGTGAGGGCGTGGGAAGGTAGCATCACTTTGAATATTTTATTATAAACTGGCATCACCAGACGGACCCTACAGCGAAGTTCAGTGAAAGACTTGTTTCCGTACAAAGTGCAAACAGTGCATCAGTTAATGGCTGCTGACCGTGCACCACCAGTATGTGTTGCATATAATAGAGGTGTGTTCCTTAACATTGTTCCTTATTAGATCAGCTTGTGCCGGTGCCGTCTTTGTTCCTGATCGGAAGCAACGGGAGTCCACTGGAGGTGGTTGCTGGAGGGGATGAACATGGCGCTTCCGGGCTGCTGGCTCGCATACAGGCCGCTAAGGGGGGGCGGCAAATAGGTGAGATCCACATTCAACAGCCTGTGTTTGTCTAGCTTACATTCTCTTACTTCTCCGAACGTCACATATCAGCAGTCAAGGACAAGGATAACCAAGTCTTTCTTTCCATATATTGATAATCTTCCTTCCGTCCTTGATAGAATGGAGATGTCGTGGCTTATTCCAAACCATTGGACTAGTCAATTCATGACTGGGCACGGCAATTTTAAGGCTAAACTCTTCAAGTTTAGCCTCGTTGATAGTCCAGACTGCCCATGTGGTAGCCCCTTGCAGGACGCTGAACACGTTCTGTGGCATTGCCCAATATTAGACTTGAGTAGGGAAAGGCTCTTTAGCGAAATCCAACAGAAGCCTGGACCGGTTGGATACGTCGAACTCATCGCCTACTGCGCCTTTTCTGTATACACGGCGACCTTCGGCGAAGAAGTCAAAAAGTCCAAATTTTAACATCTTAACTACTAACTTTTACACATACGTTTGGTGTTGCTCACCAAACGTATGTGTAAGAAAGTACTCTGAAACAATGTCTTGGTAAGTGCTCCCAAGGAGCGCAGGTACACGGCGACCGACCCAGGGGCCTTAGCCCCAAAAAATATTGATAATGTATTCTTCTTTGTGTCAGCGACGAGAATATTATTTTCGCTAAATATCTGTCAACATGGATGTGTGGTGTGCTGCCCAGAATTAGGTCTTGATGTGCAGCTAGTTGGGCACATGGGCAGGATCTTAGGAGTGAGGCGGTCTGCAGGTCTCCACAGTCACACAGCAGTGACTCTCCTTTATGAAGCATTCCCCACCGCTCTAAGTTGTCCTTTGTTCTACAGACTCCGGTTCTTAATCTGTTCCGGCATTTCCAGGTCCGCCAGTCAAGGTTCTTGCCAGTTGGGAAGCTTTCCTTTGGAGTAATGAAATCCTTTGATGCGACTTGTTACCAGAGCTGGAGTCTCTCATTTTCAGGGCCGGATGTGAGAGGTTGTGTGGATCCCAGAAATCTGCTTCGCGACTTCAGTCTGGGTGTTGGGGGTATCTGATTATACAAGCAGTGGGATGGTTGGTTGATTGCCTTACGCATTTCTTCGACTCATTTAATGTGATATGAAAGAAAATGAAGAGTACAGCTTGGCCTATAGAAAGTATTCTCCACATTTATGACCTTAAAAGGTTTCATGCTTATATGGTTATTGTAGGTGTCTTATTGTTTGCGTGTATTTTTCCAGACCCCAAGTCCCTGTCTCAGCCTTCTGGGAGTTCCTCCGCGGCCGCTAGGGAGGCCACTTCTTCATTTCTCGCCGGAGAGGGAGCTAAACAACCCGAGCCGGTAAAGAAAGAGACTGCCGCACCACCAAAAGGTAAAAAGTTGGTCATAAAGAAGCGCTTTACAGATATTTGTATAAAAATAACCTATACTCGCCGGGGAATTCTTTGCCAGAACTGCTCCCTTGACTGCTTTCAGGACCCACTTTGGGAGCTTGCGAGCTAGATGATGATGATGATGATTGTTTTCCAGTTCTCGTGACAACTGCCTCCGAATCATCAGAAGATTCTGAAGTAGCCGGAGGTGAAAGCACCAGAACATCACCTTCCACTTCCTCTGCATCTCCCATAGAAGAGGTAAAACAATACTTGTTTATTTTTTTTCTCTTTGCCCTTTTTGCATCAATACATTAACTAATTCTTCCTGCACCCACCCACAACCGACAAACTCGACACTTGCCCAACATCCATACACGTCTCTAATGTGTGTCGACCAAGAACTGGCAGTTTACAAAGTCCCTTCTTTAACCTTTTGAGCGGTATGCACGTACCGGTAATTCTACATAGATTTATCAATGATAAGTGAAAATCGTTAGAATTTTATCATTTATTTTTATATAAATAAAAACAAGTAAGCATTTTGAAAAAAATATATTTAAACAACAGTGTTTTGACTTCAATACATGTGTATCTACACATGTACATCTTTATTGTTGCAATCCTCACCTTTGTATGTATTGTCGCTCTCTTCGGAATTAGATCGCGATATTCAAATCAATTGATTTTATTGTCACTAAAATATACATAATTGTGAACGTATTTCGATTTTTATAGTGTATTGTGAACAAACCCTTCAAAATGTCGCACTAAGTGAAGAAGAAATAAATAATATATTTGTGGAAAGTGAGGATGAGGAGGTTATAGAAGATCTCGATGATTTGGTGTTTCATATGAATGATTCTTCGAAAGAAGATTCGGAAGAGGAAGAGGCATCTCAACTCACTCTCACGCTATGTATGCAACAAAATTAACTCACTAATCAAAGCGTTAATGCCACCGGTAAGCTTTGGAATGCTCTTCCAGACAAACACAACCCTCGTTTCCCGCATGCAGCGTCCAGCCTCCCTGGCCGAGCGTTGTAGAGTGCACTGGTCTTGACTGGCTGTGCTCTCCTGCATGCGATTACATAAAAAAACTTACCCCTAAAATAAATTAAAATGTGCTTCTCGACAAGATCTTTGATTTGGAGAATTGATTCTCATCCCTCCACCGTGCATCCCGATGACAATCTCAGTTAGCCTTTGGTTAACAGATGATGTTAAAATGTTTTTTTTTTTAATTTAAGGTCAAACCAGAAGTTTCCATAATGGCTGAAGTCAAACCTGAAGAAGTTGCTACTTCTAATGAAGTCAAGGAGCTTACCTTGGAGGAGAGAGTCGAGAAAGCCAAGGAGCTGGTGGAGAAGAAGAGGCTGCAGAAGGCAGAAGAGGACAAGAAGGTACAGCAAGACGCGCAGGAAGAGGTTCACTATACATGCTTTATAATAATGAGATCTGCCGGAACTGATGAAGCGTGCAGAGGCCACAGGTACAGCAGGATATGTAGGAACAGGTTCGCATGCAATGTTCTTAATGACGAGATCGGGGAGAACTGATGAAGATTGCAGAGGACATGTTGGCTCCAAGTAGTATGTATTAACATTCAGTCGCGTGAGGGCATGATGAGAAAAATATTTTGGTGTTTTGCCGGCAGGTATAGCTCAATGGTTAAAGCGTTTGCTTTGTAAGCCAAAGATCAAGGGTTCGATCCCCGACATGGTTGGCTCAGACAGAGTATCCACTGTGCCTATGTAAATAGTATGAATGTGGTCAGTTATAAAATTAAAATGGCAGTAATGTATTCAATATTGGTAAAAATTTATGCAAAATTAATGAATAAATTACTCATTAAATAAAAAAACCTAACCTAACCTATTATTAATTATCATT
The DNA here is from genome assembly GCA_022606575.1 of Glossosoma conforme. NCBI lineage: Eukaryota > Metazoa > Arthropoda > Insecta > Trichoptera > Glossosomatidae > Glossosoma > Glossosoma conforme. The sequence goes on along the minus strand of JAGTXR010000343.1, from coordinate 435,788 downwards.
CATCAATTATTTCCTCCCGATTAATATTTTTCTTAACTTAATTTATTACTGACCATTTGCTGAATATTCACTGCTTATTAACCTTTAAACGCCCAGTGGTTTCCTTACGGGAGCGCAGATTAGCTGTGTTCAATGCTCTGCGGTCCCATACAGGAGTGCTTATGGCTCATTTCACAACCGGATTACATTCATTTGTAATAATAGTATGAAAGTAAGTTCATGGAAGAATCTATTGTGCGACGAAACATTACAAACATTGGCCTGCTGGGGCATTGAACGACACAAAGTTGCGGTCCCGTATGGGATCACTGGGCGTTTAAAGGTTGATTGAATTTTATGCTGCCAAAAAAAAATAGTTGCCATTTAATTATTTGTGTTATTTTTTAAATGTTCCCAGGTTGAAAAAGAAAAGGAAATAGAGAGGAGGGCGCAGGGGCAGGGGGCGGCTGAGCTGAAGCGATGGCAACAGGAGGAGGAACTCAAGACCCTCAAGGTATGTTGTATCATTCAGTTGTGTCAGCTGCCACTGTTCATACCTTGTCCCAAGACATCAGGGATCACATACCGACGTGATCTATATAATACACCTATTTTTCCAAAAAACTAGGTGTATTATTATAGATCACTGAGGTATTTCAACGATAAACCACTTCTTCTTCTATATAAAGGACAAATCCGGCCTATCCTTGAATACGGCAGTCACCTTTGTATCGGAGCCCCAAAATGCCTTCTAAACTTAATTGACTCAGTTCAAAGAAGAGCAATTCGTTTGATAAACAATGACACTCTTACGTCTAACCTGCAATCAATGGAACACTTAGTCTTTTCTACCGTTATTACCACTGTCGCTGCTTTTCGGAACTTAAAGAACTAATTCCTCCTGCACCCACCCACAACCGACAAACTCGTCTTACACTTGCCGAACATTCATACACGGTTAATGTATGTCGACCAAGAACTGGCAGCTTCCAAAGCTCCTTCCTTAATGCCACCGGTAAGCTATAGAATGCTCTTCCAGCGTCTGTGTTTCCTCCTTCCTACAATCTGGATCTCTTCAAGAAACAGATAAATATACACTAGCAATTTCCCCAACCCACACACAAACACGAACACAATACACGTTTCCTGCATGCAGCGTCCAGCCTCCCTGTGTGAGCGCCATAGAGTGCACTGGTCTTGACCGGGTGTGCTCTCCTGCATGCGTTTACATAAAAAAAAACATATTTATGATTCTCGATGATCTCCAAAAAAAATTATGTAAAATCTCTCACCTCACGCTTTTACAAAACAAAGAAAACTGCTTTACCGACCAAATACTATCATTTGTGCAGGCAAGCCGATTAGCCTGATGTTCCCGAGGCCTGGACGATCTAGACATCCTCGGTCTAAATAAAGCGACTCCAGAACACCGGGATCTTCATCGGAGCGCGTGGTGGATTGATGCGGAGCAGGTCGCAAAGAAAATAACCCGCTTAGAAGAAAATTGACGTTTATTTTAGGTGTATACAAAAAGACCGACAAACTTCGGTTTTCTGCCTGGAACACAAAGACAATGATGTGTACCTGACAGTGCCCGTGCAGAAAGTGACTTTGATGGCGCGGTAAAAGTAACAGCGCCCAATGACCGCATATCAGCCATCTGGCGAACTATCCGCCCTTACATGAGAGGTAGCGGCTGCTAAAATCAATAGAGCGAAATGGCGTCTGTATCGCCATGGCTTATAGCTACTTAAATCTAAAACTTAGACTAACATTGATATTGTGGCTTTTGGGTTTAGTCGTGTGCGGCGAATTTCTTTTAACGAATATTTCGACCGCCATTGCAGGGGTCTTCTTCAGGATTGATGACTTTAGTTGTGAGTTGGTGTCAGATTATCTTTTTACGAGTGTTATTGATATCTCCATGGCAACTACATACTCGAGTTTCATTGGTCCGGAGGTATGTTCTAAGACTACGGTAGGTATGTTCTAAGAATTGCACCTCCAAAAATGTCATGTCGGACTGTGGTCTTCCTTGCTTGTCTGTACAGGTTTTAGAGTATGTGCTAGAGGTGGAAGCCATGCTGTTAAAAGAAATTCGCCACACACGGCTAAACCCAAAAGCCACTATCAAATCTGGCTGTGAAAACTTAAGACTAACATTTTTTATATGCGTGTCAGACGATCAAACAAAAATTAATCGAAAGATCGCCTATCAAGGCTTTTCGGCACCATCCTGAAAGGTATGTATTGAGTTGGTCATTAACAAAGTTAAATGGGGGCTTATAAAATAATGTGCTTCACGCGTTGTGTTTGTAGGAGGAGAGGTTAAGGGACAAGAAGGAGAACGAGAGGGCGCGGGCTCGAATCCTGGAGCAGATTGCGCAGGACCGGGCTGAGAGTGCGGCCAGGTTCGTGCCCTTCACCAACGAGCCACAAGCAGGAGGTACGTTCATTATGTATATAACACACACTGGACAAAATCTTTCTTATGTATGTAACACACACAGGAAAAAACTTCATTATGTATGTAACACTCACAGGACAAAACTTCATTATGTATGTAACATGTATTCTTTACAGGAATCTGTAAAGCATGTAAATAAATATCGTTAGCTTTCGTCAGAGGAGTGATTTTTCTGTAAACCACATGTGTCAATGCCACCACATACATAATGAACGTTTGTTAAATATAATAGTTTTATATGCATCATCCGATAGCTAAAGGATACAAGAACCAATGTGACATATGAAAATAGGTAAGATAAGTACATTTATGCTTCAAATATTAGTTTTAAGCAAAAAAATGGTTTGAAAAATTGACGCTGTATAATTTGTATGGATTAAATATTTAATTATTTATTATTATTTATTAGAATATTATTTTATTTTTCAATATTCAAATCCACTTTTATGGATCATTGACTATATTAAAATAATTTTAGTAATTGAATATACACATACATATTCGGGCAGGGGATGGTCGAGTGGTCTAGGGATTACCCTAGACCACTCTAGTCTTACTCTTGTTCATTAGAACAAGAGCAACGGTCGGTTCCAAGGCTTGCAGGTTCGCATCCCGCTTCTGCCGATATTCTTTCTGAACGAATTGATGCGTATAAAAGAATTTGTTGTATAGTATGTGTATTGATATCAGCTTGATATAACTCCTTTAGGCTGATGCCGTGAAGCGTCGAAAAACGATCTTTTGTCTCTTATTTTTGTTCGCTCGCCTGATATGCACATCTAATATTAATTGTGTAATGTTGCACGGCATTTGCATGCGCCATCTTGTTTGTTATGACAGTCGATCCATTTCGTGTTGGCAACTGTCATATTTACTTCGTATGTCTGCCGCCAGATGTCGGAGCGTGCTGTAAGTCAGAAGGCGCGGGTAGTGGTTAGTTGAAGTTTGACCCGCCACCGGTATGGGAGCGCCTAAAGGCGTCCCTATAACGGGCGACGTTATTGACAAATAAACGCGTAATATGTGAAACAGAAACAAGTGTTTGTATGGTGAACCTAAACCTACAACCTTCATCCAGTTGATCGATGTCCAAAATGAGAAAGGAGGATATCACCATGTATTAGCAAATATGAATTCATCTCAAGTGTTTGTATGTGTGTTTGCAGTGAGTCCCGCCCCGGCCGTGGTGCCGAGCCCCTCGACCAGCACAGGCACCGTCACCAGGATCCAGTTCAAGATGGCTGACGGCAGTACGCACGCTACACAGGTCTCGGCCGAGTCCACCCTGGGAGAGCTGAGGACCTACGTCAGGCAGAACCTGCATGTAAACAACCACTCTTATCATCCACCATCGGCATTAATTATATATCTTTATGTAGAATAACATATCGTCCACTGTCGAATTTTGAGTCTTGGTTCTCTTCAATCCTCCGCTGGCCGCATCCAGCTTACCATGTTACATGTGGCTAAGCGCTGCATGTGTTGAGTGTTGATCCACCAACGTCATAGACTACAGTTTGACATTCACACATCATTCATTTATTACAATATTGAAATATATTAATGTAAAAAATCTCAATTTAACCTTTACACGCTCGTGCGCCGTGCTCAATAGAGGTAGCTCACTGCCCAAGCACTTTCTCGCAAATTTAGCGCAACTCGTGAACTATGATATAAAGAACTATATCTCTAAAACTAGTCATCCTATTTGGGGAAAATAAAAAGCTAAGTCAAGATAAAAGATTATTTATAATTTTATATAGTTACACATTACAGTTAAATAATTAAAACTATAAAAATTACACAAAACTTAAAGCATTACAAAAATTATAGAATATAAAATAATAAAGACATACGGCAGCTTTTCAGCTTTCTCATAATATAACACAACACATATCACAAGAGCCGACCTTTTAACGAAGATGTTTACATAACTCACTATGACAAAAATATTTATCGAAACCGAAAATAAAATTATGGATCAGTTAAGTCATTATTTGTGTAAGCTGATATTCATATTTTGAATACTATTATCATAAATCAGTGTAATACGAAAGCAAATGTACCATAAGCACTGGTAGGGCATTGAACGAAGCAAATCTCCGGTTTGCTCCTTTATCCGACCGCTGGGCGGATAAAGGTTAATGCAGATTATTTTGACTGACTTGAATTTTGTTTGGTTGCAGACTGTTGGGGCGTTCACACTGTCTATTGTGTATCCCCGACGCTGCCTAGAAGATGAAGAAGACCCCCAGACCATGCGCCAGCTGGGCCTGCACCCCGCCCCCTCGCTGCTGCTGCGACAGGGAGCTCCCAGTAAGGGAGCGCCCGCAAGCGGCACACCCGCAACCTCACACGGCTTTCTAGGTAATCCGGTTGCTAAGCTTAGCCTTTTATCAAATTCGCAATTATAAGATGAAATTTCATAGGTACTGTATGGGTGGTATTGGCATCCCGCCAGTAATTATCCTGGGATGGACATCATTTGGAAATCTTGAGTATATAGCTATGATAAATAGTCATATTTCTCAGATATTTGAGCCGACTTCCATTGGAGGAACACAAATAGAGGTTGTAAATGAATAAACTTACCTGGGACAAGTTATTCAACTAGGACGATATAACTTCTCAAAAGAAATCTCCAGGCGTATACAACTTGGATGGGCAGTATTTGGGCCACTTAAGTATTATTATTATTATATTAGTATTTGTATAGCGCTCTTTTATGACCGAATGATCATTCCAAAAGCGCTTCTTTGCCTCTCTGAGTAAAAAGGTGGGTCTTGAGTCTGCTTCTGAAGGATGCCTCTGCTTTAAGCTCTCTTATGCTTTCCGGTAGTGAGTTCCAGGCCATTGGTGAAGCGTAGCTGAAAGCCCGATTGCCAAAGACCGGGCTAGGACTACCTCCCGTCAGCTGCAGGGTGCTTCTATTTGCTCTATCCGATCCGAGTGTCTCTCCACGCGCGCTTATTTCTGAAGGCTTGATAAGTTCTGTCAGATAGCCCGGTGCAGTTCCGTTGAGTGCCTTGTAAGCTAAGAGGCATAATTTATACTGGATTCTAGCCGAAACTCTCAACCAGTGCAGTCGGTGTAGTGTTGGAGTAATGTGACAGAATTTGGGCGCGTTGTAGACTAGTCGTGCCGCTGCGTTTTGTAACGACTGCAATCGATTTAATTGTTTGGCTGGCTGGCCCAAGTGCAGTGCGTTGCAGTAGTCCATTTTGGAGACTATAAACGCATTTACCAAACTCTTTGTAGCGTCTCTGGGTAAGCATCTTTTTACCGACCGTATCTGCCGCAGGTTAAAAATCCAGATTTCACCGTTTTTGTGATATTACCGCTAAGATTGAGGAACTGGTCAATTTCTACTCCCAGCAGCTTGACGCTTGTAGAAGGGATGACATCATTACCACAAATGGCCAAGGGTTGTAAGTCCAATAGATGTTGTCTTCGAGCTGTGGCCATAAAGAGTATTTCCGTCTTTTCCGGATTAAGAGCGAGCCTATTTGCTGACATCCACTGTCCGATCTCCTCTATACAGCCGACCATCCTTTCTTTCATGTTGCCAATTTCCTCGGGTCCACAAAGAAGAGTAGAGCTGGCAGTCATCTGCGTAGCAGTGTACTTTTATTTCCCATCTCTCAGCAATCTCCTCAATTTCTTTGGTGTATAGAATAAAGAATAATGGGCCGAGAACTGAGCCTTGTGGGACACCACATGATAGAGTAGATGGTCTCGACATTTTATTCTGTAGACAGATGGTTTGCTTACGGTTTTCTAGGTATGACTGAAACCAGTCTAGGGCCTTTCCAGATATACCGTAATGTATTCTTAGTTTCCTTAGAAGGATAGCATGGTCTACAGTGTCGAACGCTGCACTCATGTCTAGAAGAGTCATCATTGCGATATTTCCCTTTTCTATAGTTGTTATCAGGTCTGAAAGAAGTCGCACTAGGCCCGTTTCTGTGGAGTGGTATTTTCTGTATGCCGATTGCTTCTTAGCAAAGAGATTGTTGCATTCCAAGTATTTTGTGAGTCTTAGAGCCACAATTTTTTCTATTACTTTGGAAACGAACGGCAAATTGGAGATTGGTCGGAAATTTGACAGATCCTTTGAGTCTAGTTGCGGTTTTTTCAGAACTGGTGTCACTAAGACCTCCTTTAATAAAGAGGGGACTTTTCCGCTGGTGAGTGATTTATTAATAATTCCAAGAAGCCACGGGACAAGTTCTTTCTCAATTTTTTGAAGAGCCAAGTTGGGATTGGGTCAAGTGCGCATTGTTTGTTTGGAGCACTGTTAATAAACTTGGTAAGTTCTGCAACAGTTGTCTCTTCAAGAGTGTTAAAACTGTAAGCAGTCCCCCGTGAGTCCTGGTAGCCGGCGGAACCAGTTCTGTCACGGATTCTGCTAATTTTTTCACCAAAAAAGTCGGAAAATTCCTCAGGTTGAGCTTCCGTCATTAAGTACATTTTTAAAGCGAAAATTCCGCAATGTCTTCAAACTAAGGCACTTAACCAATGCATCCTCCCTGTATTAACTTATGGCGAGAGACGTGGAATCTAACAGCAGGTTTTATACATAAAATAAAGGTCACCCAACGTGCTATGGAGAGATCCACGAGAGGAGTGTCGCAACTAAAAGTTTTACGGTGTGTATTGACATCAGCATGATAGAGCCCTTGCTGACTGGTCGATAGCCGAAAACCTCGATATACAATCTTTCGTCTTTATTTCTGTACATTCATGTGTCCGCTATATTGGCATTTGGCACTTATTATATAGACCGCCGCGCGATCAGTCGCGCCCCGCCCGTTGGCGAGAGCATATTGTATTGTGGCTCGGCCTAATGCTGTGACTAGGTCGAGCCAGAAGTTTGTCAATTTGTATCGTAAATATATATGCTTCCGAAAAGTGTTTGTTTTGCTGACCTGCTCCTCATCATGCCCTCACGCAACAAACAACACCTTTGTGAGAGAGAAGAGGATGTTAGTATTAATTGTTTGTTTGTATGGTTTTGTAGCGATGCTGTCTTTCCTGTTCTGGTCCATGGTGACTCCCGTTCAAGATCTGTTCAACTACATGCGGGGCTTCATCTCTGGCCGCCCGGGGGCACCGCCCGGGGGGGACCGAGCGCGCCCCAGGCCGGCCGCCGACAACGACAGGTAACGGTGCTGTAACATTAAGTGTTTTCTGAAATGATGTCACGCCTTTTGCAGTTGCATATTCAAAAAAAAAAAAAAAAATTTACTCAGGTTCAACGTGGGTTTATACGTAATTTATTAAAAAAAATATTGTGAGAAATGCACACCAAACAAAAATAGAAGTCTTTAACACGTTTAACGCCACGTAATGTTTTTAATGCATTCGACTCAGAAGCGCCATATAGGTCACATTCAATGTTAACATTACCCTGGTCTTGTGCTGTTGTTGACTAGAGCGTGCTTTCTAACTAAATGTTAGGTTTTCCGAACATGCTACATGTACTAGCAGGAAGATATGCACGCCCAAGCACACACCCCTTCTAGTTGTTATCCCTTGCTTTCTGATGCTATGCATTACAACTGAACTCTAATAATGAGAATATCCATATAAAATATAATAGATACTGAGTGAACAATTTTTGTATTCCAAAGTAATATTATTAAGTATTAAATAAAATTGTAACCTTTTAACTGCCGGCAGGTGCATGTATGAGCGGCGCTCCGCTTACAGAAAATTATGCGTCTTAAGACGCTTTTGGCAGTTAAAGGGTTAATAATGTATTCATTTGCAGCGATGGAAATTAATCATTTGTGGAATAATCGGGGATAGAATCACGCGCCCGTGTCATGCATCTGCAAGAGCGGCAGTGCAGACAGACAAATTTAGCTGTGTATGGGTCGATATTTATTATTATTATTATATCAGTATTTGTATAGCGCTTTTTATGACCTGCTGGTCATTCCGGCAGTGCTTCTTTGCCTCTCTGAGTAAAAAGGTGGGTCTTGAGTCTGCTTCTGAAGGATGCCTCCGCTTTAAGAGAACTTATGCTTTCCGGTAGCGAGTTCCAGGTGCAGCGTAGCTGAAAGAATGATTGCCAAAGACCGTGCTAGGACTGCCTCCCGTCAGCTGCAGGTGCTTCTGTTTGCTCTGGCTGATCTGATTGTCTCTCCACACGCGCTTATTTTCGAAGGCTTCATCAGTGCCGTCAAATATGCGAGCTAAATTTGTTGGCTATGACAGATAGCGGCTAATTGAGATGTTTTTGTCTCTTTTTCAGATACTTACATTACAAAAAGTGTTACATTTCAACTTCAGCCGTAGTCAATCAAAGCAATATGTAGGAATATTCACATTTTTCCAGTTTTTTAATGACATTTTCATATGGTGTAGAAAATACATATCATGTTTTTAGCACAGTAAGGTCCTTTCCCACGGATGTCCAGATTTGCAGATACTTTCGCCACCGAAAGCAATGCAAAGAAAGAAGATTTTGATTTCACCCGATCCTAAAACTACGATCGAGATTAGGCACATTTCATAATCTCATGGATGGTATGGATGGCAAACAGGAAGCTAGTGGGAACACTTCCATTAAACTATGTACGTAACTAAACTGGATACCGTTTTTTACTGGATCCATTCGTCCAGTTTGTAGTGGCAATAACCGTGCAGCACATTTTGAACGGATCGGATTTTTGCGGTATCCTGCAAACCAAATGCTCTTGTGAATGTTACCACAGTAGCACGTATACTACTAAATGTGAACCTGTAAAACTGGATGTCCGTGGAAAAGTTCCCTTATGGGGGGGTTGACTCAATTTATGTGATTTTCCCTTTATGTTTCGTTTTATTTTGCGGTGAGACAAAGAGGCGTCGCGTGGCTGAAGGCGCAGGTACAGTGCGCCGCGAAGGCAACACCTACAGACTGAGGGATCGGGATTCGGACGACGAGAACAACACGTGGAACGGCAACTCCACTCAGCAGATGTGAAACCGCGGCGCACCGTAATGCCTGCGCAGAAATATGTTGGTTCATATCAAACACTGTTAAATCCAACGAATTTTGAAAAATAACCAAATATTACAGAACGCAATGTTTGTTGATGTTGTGCATATTTTAAATTTCAAATTTACATTAATTGGTCGGGGGACAACTCCTGTCCACTAGCGCACCCAGCGCCGCAAGTGGCGATCTACAAAATTAATGGCGCACCAATTATAGACAGTCATGTTCAACTAACGTCACACCCGTGACCGGATTTGACAAAATGCCAATATGGCGACTCATGTATGTACGACGAGCGAACAAAAATAAGAGACGAAAGATCGTATATCGAGGTTTTCGGCACCAGCCTGCAAGGGCTGTATCATGCTGACGTCAGTGAATTTGAAACCTTATTTTGAAACTCAAAATGTGGATTTAACTACGTTTGATATTCATCCATATAACTCTCCACATTTAAATGCCAGATTCATATTGATACAGTAGACTCACATGCAGGAGAGCACAACCGGTCGAGACCAGTGCACTCTGTGTCGCTCAGGCAGGCATAGCTTTGTGGTTAAAGCATTTGCTTGCCAAACCGAAGGTCGAGGGTTTGATCCTTAGCGGAGATTAAAATATATTTTTTAATCAATTTCTAAGCTCTATATACATACTGCCGGTTGGTGGGACTTCGATCCCTCGCCTGTAAAATGACAGTCATAGCCTATCAATTTAAATTGGCTGTAGATAATAGACGAAAGTCGTCCTGTTAACACCACCACAGTGAATTACTGTTGAAAATGGATCTAGCGTGAATGCCTTAATAATGTCTATCACTCATAGCGAATCACATTCCACATGCTGCGTTTAGCAGTATGTATAACAGTAAGCATCATAAAATGTAAAAATCAATATTTTTCCACGACGGCGTGTCGGTATTTTAGTGTATGTGTTACATCATTCATTATAAGCCTGTATCCGTTCACTGCTGAACGTAAGCCTCCCGCATGAGTCTCCATCCTCTTGGATCCTCTGCCTTCCGCATACAGGTCACTTAGCTAACACTTGGTCACTCCTTCTTGCAGGGGGTCTGCCAATGTTTCGTTTGCCAGCTCTTGGGCGCCACTCCAATGTATGTGTTTACGTAAAAAATAAATAATTGTTATTAAGGTTTGTGAATCCGGCATTTTTGTATGTGATGGTGTTGCCATCTAATGAAAATATTGTAAAATGTATAATAGTATAGTAAATTAGGTACCTACTCAACAATATAAATGAGTATATATGACGTGCAACAATGTCATGTTGCTCTCTTTTAATTATTTTGGCAACTGTAACTAAACTTTAGTTGTTTTAAAGCTAAGTTAAAGAAATGTTAGTTGCACTTTTTCTTTGTATTCCAGATTGAAAATGTAATCTTTAGTAAATATTTATGAAGTTATGTTTAATTTTACGTTTATTTTTTTAATTTTTCTGTTTCAGATTTTCAAATAAAATTTATCAAATTAATGTAATAAAGAAATAAAGAACATTTATGAAATTTAAATTGTTTGTGTTTCATTCATTTTCATTTGGTATTGTGGCTTTTGGGTTTAGCCCTGTGTGGCGAATTGTGTCAATTTAAATTTTAAATTGAGCATTGAATACTTCAGCTATTTTTTTTTGACTCAGTTCAAAGAAGAGCAATTCGTTTGATAAACAATGACACTCTTACGTCTATCCTGCAATCAATGGAACACAGACGTAAGATTGGTTCACTTAGTCTTTTCTACCGTTATTAACACGGTCGCTGCTCTTCGGGACTTAAAGAATTAATTCCTCCTGAACCCACCCACAACCGACAAACTCGTTTTACACTTGCCGAACATCCATACACGGTTAATGTGTGTCGACCAAGAACTGGCAGTTTCCAAAGTTCCTTCCTTAATGCCATCGGTAATCTTTGGAATGCTCTTCCAGCGTCTGTTTCCTCCTTCCTACAATCTGGATCTGATCGGATGGATCAGAAATAAACACTTACAATCTCCAAAGCCCACACACAAACACGAACACAACACACGTTACCCGCATGCAACGTCCAGTCTCCCTGAATGAACGTCATAGAGTGCACTGGTCTTGACCGGTTGTGCTCTCCTGCATGTGATTACATAAAAAAAATGTTACCATGTGGACCGTGCAGAGATGTCTTGGGACAAGACGTCGACAATGGCAATTTACAAAACTGAGTGGCGACAATTTGTGTTTTTTTACGTAACACATACTAGAGAAGAATGTCGATAGAGCTAATAGTGATGCAGGTATCTCACCTGTGGGTTATACAACACTTATTATGTGCTACATGCGGAGCATTGGTCCGCCAACGTCATAGATTACAGCCCGATATTCATGCAGCATCCACATACCGGCAGTCATAGCTCAATGGTCAAAGCGTTGGCTTTGCAAGCCTAAGGTCGTGGGTTCGATCCCTGACGGTATTAAAAAAAAAAAAGGATTTTTAATCCATTTATGAGCTCTAAAATATCCCCGGTTGGTGTGAATTTGATCCATCACCCGTAAAATGCGTGAAGACCACCCATTCACAGTAAATTCCTGTAATAATAAGGATGATGCGTGAATCTCGGTCTGTAGTCTATGACGTTGGCGGATCAACACTCCACATGCAGCGTTTAGCCATATACACTATGGTAAGCGTCATAGAATTCCACAGATGAGACATCAGAATTACTATCACCGTCTGTCGGTATTCTCCTGTATGTGTTTACATAAAAAAATACATATTAAAGAAATTCAATATGAATTCACGGGATGACTTTCCTCTACCACAATTTATTAATAAATACGCTATGACTGTCATTTTACGTGTGACGGATCAAATCAACACCAACGCGGGTATTTACACAGCTTAGAAATCGATTAATTTTTTTTTTGTAATTTCCGTCGTAGATCGAATTCACGACCTTCGGTTTGGCAAGCAAACGCTATAACCACTAAACCATACCCGCCGGTATAACCGCACATTGTGATAAATATAATTTCTTTAGTTAAATAGTTAGTTGTTTGCTAATTTTTCTTAAGCGTAATTGGTAATTGCTGAAACAAGTACTTTGTAAATTAATATATGAGCAAAAACTGCTTGTAAAATGATTTATTTCGCAATGTCCTAATGCGGTTCTTTCTTTATTAAAATTGACATTATAAGTAAGATTACATCTTCACGTTTCCTACAGTTACATGTTTGCAGAACGCCCATCTAACATCCAAACATGTGACCTTAGGTTTTTTGTTGTTGTCTAATTTGAGCTAAATTAGTTCCGTTTTCATTTCAATCTCAGTGTTTTTAAGTACAATTGTAGACATAATGCCGGCGGGTATAGTTCTGTGGTTAAAGCGTTTGCTTGGTAAGCCGTAGATCGTGGGTTCAATCCCCGACGGAGATTAAAAAAAGATTATTTTTTTTATCCATTTCTACGCGTAAAAATAAAATAGAAAAATCAGAAAAATCGCTCCTGTGACGAAACCTAACGATATTTATTTACGTGATTTACAGATTCCTGTAAAGAGTACATGTAAGTTGATAAAGGGAATGACTGCAGTTCCAATTTCATACCATAGATGTCACTATGAGTACTGAAAGTAGAAAAAGGATATATCACGTCAACCGACATCAACAGTCAGGGAATCATTGACAACATATACCGACAACCGATGCGAAAGGGTTAAATGAGCTCTTCGTCGATGCCGTACTTTCTCTCTTACTTTTGTCAAGTGTTTGTTTATATTATCAGCAAAAGTTGTGACTGCTTACAAATGTATTCCTACTCAGAGACATGATTTGGATAATCTCGAGATTTTCAAGACAGAGATTTTCCATGATCAATAATGCCTTGACGAATAAATGTATGACATAGAGAAACTATTAAATATCCTTGTATATAAATAGTTTCTCAGCCGGAAAATATGCGGCACCAGTATAGGGTCGATCAGCCCGTTGTAATCAAGTGGATGCTGCCCTGAATGATGCATGCAGAGTCGTCACAGGCTGCCTCAAACCGGCACGCATTTCTAAACTATACCCCTTGGCTGGTATCGCATAACCAAACATAACACGGAAAGTCATATGCACCGAAGAAAGTTACACTAAGTTCTTAGCAATGTCATGTACAATGCACTGGTTAATTTGATTACGAGATAACTGTCAAGTATGCTAAAAGATAGAATCCGAAATGAGGATATCCTCAGAAGAACTCAAGTAGTGGAGGCTATACAACGACGGCACACTCAAGTGGCGATGGGCAGGACATATCTGTCAAAGAGACGATGGTCGATGGGGAAGAAAAGTATTGGAATGGCGCCATAAGAAGAATAGTGGGAGTGACCTGGATGCGGAAGGCGGAGGATCGAAGATGATGGAGACTCATGCGGGAGGCTTACGTTCAACAGTGGACGGATACAGGATGATGATGATACGGTTTATCCGCCAGAAATTGCATACAATATTGCCCTTCATAAAAGTAACATAGTTAATTTATGAAAACTTTTTATTAATCCAATAAAATGTGTAAATGTCGACTTTATTACAATTATTACCTATTAGTTCCTTATGATACAGGTGTTCTGGGACAAGGCATAAACAATCTGATCTTATAGAACTGTGAAACGGCAAGTTTCCGGTGTCCATATGTTTCAAATATATGAGCGAATATTGTAAAAAAATTGTTAATAAAATTTATTTAGTTAAACAGTCTCTAAACATTCTTTATTTCCTTTAATACATATAGTTATATCTATAATTTATAGTTATATCCTTAAACTTGGTGTGTTATATAGATCACGTCGGTATTTCAACGATAAACAACTTGTTCTTCTATATAAAGGACAAATCCGCCATATCCTTGAATACAGCAGTCACTTATGTGTTGAGACACTAAATACCTTCTAAACTTAATTGACTCAATTCAAAGAAGAGCAATTCGTTTATTAAATAATAACACTTTTACGTCTAACCTGCAATCAATGGAACACAGGCGTAAGATTGGTTCACTTAGTATTTTCTTCCGTTATTACCACGGTCGCTGCTCTTCGGAACTTAAAAAAACTAATTCCTCCTGCACCCACCCACAACCGACAAACTCGTCTTACACTTGCCGAACATCCAAACATGGTTCATGTGTGTCGACCAAGAACTGGCAGTTTCCAAAGTTCCTTCCTTAATGCCACCGGTAAGCTTTGGAATGCTCTTCCAGCGTTTGTGTTTCCTCATTTCTACAATCTGGATCTCTTCAAGAAACATATAAATATACACTTTCAATCTTCTCAAACAACACATAAACACTGACAAACACAACACATGTTTCCTGCATGCAGCGTCCAGCCTCCTTGACTGAACGTTATAGAGTGAACTGTTCACTACTAGTTGTGCTCTCCTGCATGCGATTACATAAAAAAACATTGAAACATTGTTTTTTTTCATAAATATTCAACTGATACACAAATTCACAGCAAACACCATCTTGTATGACATTTAACACATCAATTGATCGGAGAAAAATAAACGGCAGACGCTGGGGTTCGAACCGCGTATCTTTGCAACCTTGTATTCGAATCTCAGCGAATCCCGTGGATTTCCAGGTCCGCCAGTCAAGGCTCTTGCCAGTTGGGAGGCCTTCCTTTGGAGTAATGAAATCCTCTGATGCGACTTGTTGCTAGAGCTGGAGTCTCTCGTTTTCAGGGCCGGATGTGAGAGGTTGTGTGGATCTCAGAAAGCTGCTTCGCGACTTCAGTCTAGGTGTTGGGGGTATCTGATTAAACAAGCAGTGGGACGGTTGGTTGATTGCCTTACGCATCTCTTTGGCGCATATGACTTTGCGTGTTATGTTTGGTGGTGCGATACTAGCCAAGGGGTATAGTTTAGAAATGGGTGTTGACTTGAGGCAGCCTGTGACGACTCTGCAAGCATCATTCAGGGCAGTAACCACTTGATTACAATGGGCTGATCGTCAGTGGTTTATTTAGTATGATTTTTTTAACCATATCCGCTGTATGCCGGCGGTCATAGCTCAATGGTCAAAGCGTTTGCTTTGCAAACCAAAGGTCGTGGGTTCTATCCCCGACGGAGACTAAAATAAAAAATGATTTTTAATCCATTTATGATCTCTAAAATACCCCCGGTTGGTGCAAATTTGATCCATTACCCGTAAAATGCCAGTCATAGCCTATTAGTTTAAATTGATGGTAGACGAAAGTCGTCCCGTGAAGACCAGCAATTCATAGTAAATTCCTATAATAATAAATGTTGATGCGTGAATCTTGGGCTGTAGTCTATGACGTTGGCGGATCAACAATCCACATGCAGCGTTTAGCCATATACACCACCATCTGTCTGATGGTGATAGTAATTCGGGTGATGGATCAAATTCACACCAACCGGGGGTATTTTAGAGCTCAGAAATCGATTAAAAAAGCTTTTTTTTTTTTAATCTCCGTTGGGGATCGAACCCACGACCTTTGGCTTGCAAAGCAAACGCTTTGACCATTGAGCTATGCAGTCTGTATCTGGCGGTGTCTATATCGTAGTTGGCATTAAAGCCGCTGTAATTAGTGACTTTTTATTGTTTTTAATATTGTAATGTTGGCAAACAGCTGTGTTGATATGAGGAGAGCGCAATAAGCGAGAATATCGTCACATGGACACCACCACAACAGCCGCAGACGCTAACAAGGTGTAAAGCCGCTCTCACACTTAGCACGCATAGCCGGCGGATATAGCTCAATCGTCAAAGCGTTTGCTTTGCAAGCTAAAGGTCATGGGTTCGATCCCCGACGGAGATTAAAAAAATATATATTTTAAATCGATTTCTGAGCTCTAAAATGCTCCCGGTTGCTGTGAATTTGATCCCCTGTATCGTGCATTTGGAAAGTTGGAGAATCTTTTAACTCCATGCGCAATATCTGGGACTCGCAGCCTTAATCGATCAAAACTAAATGCCGTATATATAGCTTGTATTTCTTCAACATCAGAAAGTAGATGCTTTCGTAAAGATTATCATCATCATCCATCAGCCGGCGGGTATAGCTTAATGGTCAAAGCGTTTGCTTTGTAAGCCAAAAGTCGTGGGTTCGATCCCCCACGGACACTAAAATATATATATTTTAAATCGATTTCTGAGCTCTAAAATACTCCTGGTTGCTGAGAATTTGATCCATCACCCGTAAAATGCCAGTCAGAGCCTATTAATTAAAATTGGTGGTAGACGAAAGTCGTCCCGTGAAGACCACCCGTTAATAGAAAATTCCTGTAATAATAAGGACGATGCGTGAATCTCGGGATGTAATCTAATGACGTTGGCGGATCAAGAATCCACATGCAGCGCTTAGCCATAAGCAGCATGGTAAGCGTCATTGAATTCCACAGATGAGACTTCAGAATTACTTTCACCATCTGTTAGTATTCTCCTGTATGTGTTTACATAAAAAACATACGAGTATATCAAGAGTTTTTTTATGTTAACACTGTACAAAACAAATTATTTAAAATATACCACAGATACTACAGCTGCATTCATTCCAAGTCTCCAAGCTTCTGCTTTGGGAACCAATATTGTTGCCAAGTCGACATTCGGATTTAGACACGTCTGGGGATGAGACATGGACAATGGCAATTGACAGAATGATGTGGCAGCACTTTGTGGTGACCATATTTTCTTAATGTGAAATTTATATGGTGAATAAAACTGATGATGATGATGATGATTGATGCAATGTGCGTCTTGCTTTAGTTTTGTATACAGACCGTGGGAATGGCGACCGAGCGAATCTTGGCCAACTGATTCCTGACATCCCCACCAAGATCACACCACCACCACGACATCCACTAGTCCACCACCAATTCACCAATAACCACCGACGTCATTAACGCATATCGAAACTCGGAGTATAAGACCAGGGACGCGAACCTTAGCTCTTCAGTTGATACGCATACTCTGCAAGAATCTGATTTTATATTCGAAATATATATTTCTATGTAAGAATTACGTATTTAAAAATTTAAAAAATAAAATTTATAATAATGTTTTCATAATATTTTTAAATGCATTAAAATCGGTGTCACGACCTTTCGTTTAAAGACAATTCGTTCAGCTACTAATCAGTAACGACGTGGGGAGCACTGGACGTCTGGTGCACAGGAAATTTGGCGCACAGGACAACTGGTGCACTGACTGTCTCGCTAACCTAAGCTAACCTCACCAAACCTAACCTTACCTAACCTAACCTAACCTAACCTAATGATTTGTCCATTTCTCGTGCACAGATCCATAGGTCTCGTTAGCTCTCTGCAGCCCGTGAATGCGATTCTAATCTCTTTCATGGGTTTTTTTATTTTTATCACTTCTGTACAGTGGCCACAATTGTTCAGAGAGGACTTCCGTTGCACTTATTAGTTGCTAACTGATCATAATCTGAATGATCGCATCATCAAGGAGACTTAACTGTCCTCCGGTGGTGCGGGCGTGATGCGGGTAAAGTTTAGGTCTCGTTAACGAAATAACTTAGGTTAGGTTGAGTTAGGTTAGCGAGACATTCAGTGCACCAGTTGTCTCGTGCATTAAATGTCCTCTACACCAGATATCCAGTGTGCCTCACATCGTAACCAATGAGTCGTTGGACGAATTGTCTGTAAACGAAATGCGGCAGAACAATTCAAATCAATATTATTTTCAATCGAATAAATCGTAAATTGAAACTGTGTATTATATTATTTATTAATTTAAAAATAATTGTTTTTATTTATCAAATTAATTATTTAATTTGATATAAATAAATAAAATATTTTAAATCAATTAAAAATAATATCTCGATACAAAATCGTTTAAATTAAATTAAATTCAACGGACAATTGAGAATTTAAATATTTATTTAATTAAAAATAATAATATTTATTTTTCAAATAAAATCATTAATATAAAATTATCCGCGATGTATTTATATAATTGTCGGGATAAATAAATTATAAAATAAAGTATAATTTTAAATAAAAATACATTTATTTATTAAAATAATGAATCAATAATTATTTTAAATAAATATAACAATATGGATAATTATAATTAATATTACATAGTATAAAAATAAATAATTTGAAAATAATTTGAAAAATAAAAATTTAAGACTATATTTTGTAAATTAAAGATAATAACGCATTTATCAAATAAAATAATTTATTAGGAATTATCTGTGATAAATGTCGCACTGGACGCCTGGTGCATGGGACATTTAGTGCACGGGACAACTGGTGCATTGGATGTCTCGCTAACCTGACCTAAAAATTTGTCCAGTGAGTCTATAAGTCATGAGTGTATCATGAGTCTATAAGTCTCATGATATTGTGGCTTTTGGGTTTAGCCGTGTGTGGCGAATTTCTTCTTACCAATATTTCAACCGCCATTGCAGTGGTCTTCTTCAAGTCATCAATCCTTAAGAAGACCTCTGCAATGGCGGTTGAAATATTGGTAAGAAGAAATTCGCCACACACGGCTAAACCCAAAAGCCACAGTATCAAATCTGGCCGTGAAAACCTAAGAAGTTATCCATATGTCTCCTTAACGAAATAACTTAGGTAAGGTGAGGTTAGGTTAGGTTAGCGAAACAGCCAGTGCTCCAGTTGTCCCGTGCACCAGACGTCCAGTGTGCCTCATGTCGTTACCGATGAGTCGTTGAACGAATTGTCTGTGAACGAAATGCGGCGGAACCGCATATTAATCTCTATAATATTTATTTTTACAGAATTTTGCTAACTTTTAAAAATACTTTCAAATTTAATTATTTTGAATTCAAATAATATTCTATTGAATAAACAGTGTTAAAGAAAAAATGGAGTCTTCAAAGGTTTGCGGCGATTGGCAGAAGAGGAAGACGATGTTTTCAAGGAGGCTGCTGGCCACGATGCTCATCTTTGCTACAGTCACGGCGGCAACAGTAAGTTTACATTTTTTTCTTTCCATATCCCTTTCTTATTCGTAGTATCAATCCGATGGATTGGTTTGCAGCAACAAAATCTTGCATCTCGATCTACATTCCTCTCGGTCCTCCGCAACCCTCTTCAGCCCAGTATAACAACTACAACTCATGTCCTTGAACACTTGCTGTAAATACTCCCGTTTAGGACGCCCTCTACAGCTTTTCCCCTCAATCATGCCTTCCACAATGCCGTGAAGAAGACCATCGTGGCGCATGATGTGACCGATCGCCTCTCTGAGATGGTTCTTACTAGGTGCCTGTCTTTCTTGATTATCCTGAGAACCTTATTGTTCGTGACGTGGTCTCTCCAGAAAATTCCGAGAATTCTTCTGCATGACCACATCTCAAAGGCCTCTACTCTTTTTTTATCTTATTCAGATATGCATTATGTACTAGATAAGTTAATACTAGAAGAATATTCGTTAAATTCCTTAGTTTTAATATATCTTTTAGAGTCACTCCTCTCATGGATCTCTCCATATATTCTCACTCAAGAAGATATCATTAATACGAGTATCACTTTAACAAGGTAAGTAAATGTAATCAAATCAATGCCACCTGGAAAATTATACTGAAGGATCAAATATCACCTGCAGTGAATCAATTACTAAGGTCAAGAAATAAATTAAATACGAGTACTATATATTCAATTCAATCAAGGATGATAGGCACCTGGTAAAAACCATCTCAGAGAGGCAATCGGTCACATCATGCGCCACGATGGTCTTCTTCACGACATTGCAGAGGGGATGGTCGAGGGTAGAAACTGCAGAGGGAGTATTTGCAGCAAGTGTTTGAGGACATGAGTTGTAGCTCTTATGCTGAGCTGAACAGGATTGCATAAGATCGGGAGGAGTGGAGATCGAGATGCAAGATTTCGTTTCTGCAAACCAATCTACCGGATTGATACTACTACTACTACGAAGAAGACTTTATATAATAATTAATGATATATTGCTTGATCTCCGAGTATTTACTTTAAAAATGTTGTTTATTGTAAGTTGTGAAGTTTCACAGGCTTGTCACAAATAACCAATAGTTTATGCTTACTTTTATGGCTCCGCCGCATTTCGTCGCCAGACAATTCATTCAACGACTCATCGTTAACGACGTGGGGCGCACTGGACGTCTGGTACACGGGAGATTTGGTGCAAGGGACAACTGGTGGAATGAATGTCTCACTAACCTAACCTAACCTATGTTATTTCGTTAACCAGACCTATAGATTTCTGGACTCTAACGATCACTGAACAAATCCTTAGGTTAGGTTAGGTTAGGGAGACAGCCAGTGCACCAGTTGTCTCGTGCACCAGACGTCCAGCGCGCGCGCTACACGTCGTTAGCGATGAGTTGTTGAATTGTCTGGGGACGATTCGTCGTGACACCACTTTACATGCACCATATATGTAAAATATAAGGAAAGAAAAGAAAACAATGTTATTTCTAATTTCAATCAAAATTATTGCTGGAAAAGATCCATTTTCATTAATCTATATCTTCGTAAATATTGATCCTAACAAAAAATAAATAAAACATTCTTGTGTATAATTTTAAGTTTATAAATTTATTACGGGACATGTTTTACTTACAAGTAGTGGATTTGAAGTTTTAAAAAAAAAAACTATCAATAAATCGTTTGTACATATTCAAATTTTGATGAAAATTATCGTTTGTAAAGATCCTTTTTCTTTCTTCCATATCTTCTTAAATATAAATCCTAGCGAAAAAATACAAATTCACTATATTATCTAAAGTCTTATGTCTAATAATTTATTGGTGCATTACTCTTAGCAACAATCAGCGCTTTTCAAGTAATTAACAAAAAATCAAAAACTGTAAAAAGAATATTTTCCCACATTTGAATTTTAATGATAATTATTGTTTGAAACGATCCATTTTTATCCGCATCTTCTTAACCCTTCTCATCGGTTGTCGCTATATGCCGTCAAAGATTCCGCGACCGTTGACATCGGTTGACGTGATATATCGTTTTGCTACTTTCAGTAGTCATTGTGGCATCTACGGTAGGAAATTGGAAGTGCAGTCATTCCCTTCATCAACCTACATGTATTCTTAACAGGAATCTGTAAAGCATGTAAAATAATATGGTTAGGTTTCGTCACAGGAGCGATTTTTCTGTAAACCACATGTGTTAATGTCACCACATATATGGAGTTATATAATGAACATTTGTTAAATATAATAGTTTTTTATGCATCATCTGATAGCTAAAGAATAGAAGAACCAATGTGATATATGAAAATAGGTCAGATAAGTACATTTATGCTTCAAATTCTAGTTTTAAACAAAAAAAAATGTATTGAAAAATTCACGCCGTATTGACAGTGTAATTTGTATTCCACCGAGCCGTAACGAAAGGGTTAAATATTGATCCTAGAGAAGAACTATAAAAATACAATTTTATGTAAAATTAAGCGTTAAATAATTTATTACAACATTACTTTTGTGTAAAGTATGTAGTTTTCATGTAATAAACCAAAAACCATAAGTACATATTATTCCCACATTTTTTCTTTGCTACTCTTAATATTCAACCTTCAATAGACGTAGTGATTGATGACTTCTTCGGCCATTGCGATACCAGAGGATGCTTATGTAGTAAAGGTCACCCGTGGCTCATGCCGTGCAAGCTGCCCAACACCATGACCCTTGCATTAGCTCTTCTGTTGTTCTTCGTGTTACAATAAGAGTGTTATGACATTTGCGGGATGACCAATGCTTTTATATGTACTAGTATCAAAAGTATATTAAATACGAAATATGCTCGTACATTAGGGTGTCCCACGCTATGTATGGGATTTATTTTTTCGAAATGAAATCGGCTCACCCTCTATTTTTATGTGGTTTGGTCCTAGTAACTCACATAATAAATTTTATTGCTAGTGGAAAATGTTTTCTGATAGCAACTTGATGTTGAAGTTTTAATATAATTTTTTGTATGAAGGCCAAAAGGAGCTTTTGAAAACTTATTGTTTATTCAGCAAATAAAACGCTGTTTTATCTCTTTCTTACTAATATTAAGTATCTATAATGTAAATATTATTATCTATTACAGAAAATTAAAAAAAAATGCTTTTTATAATCAGGGTTCAGCTTTCGCGCGCCTTACAATTCTAGTATTGACATGTTCCGATGCAAGTCGCTATCTTTTCCCGTGGTTTTAATGGCGTGAAACTTTTTTTACAATTATTTGGACATCATTCACACAAAACGTACATGTAAGAGCAATGCCCATATTCGGGAAATATATATTTTTGTCCATAATTATGAAAGGGTTATTCATTTATTCACCATTTATCATTTTAGGCAACATGACGTTGTCACTTGTGGCTTTTGGGTTAAGCCGTGTTTGGCAAATAACTCTCCTCCAATACTACGACCGCCATTGCAGGGGTCATCTTCAAGGTTGATGACTTAGTGATGAGTTGGTGTCTGGAGGTAGTTTAGCGGTCAGCCTAACGTATCTCCTCGAGATCATGTCGGAGAGTCGTGTACGATGGGTATGTTCCAAGTAGTGTACCTCTACAAGCGTCATGTCGGACTGTTGTTGCCGTTGCTTGTCTGTGCAGGTTTTTGAGTATGTGCTAGAGGTGGAAGACATGCTGTTTTGACAATCAAACCGTCATCCCTGTTGATGTTGATGGGCTGTCTTTTGATTTCAATGGCTGCCATTCCTTAGAACATACTCACCATGATGCACGTGGAGGTACGTTAGGCTGACGGCTTACTTCCTCCAGACACCAACTCATTACTAAGTCATAAACCTTGAAGAAGACCTCTGCAATTGCGGTCGTAATATTGGAGAAGAGTAATTCTCCACACACGGCTAAACCCAAAAGCTAAGAAAATACGATAAACAAATCACTCAAAAATATTTGTTGGATAATGCTGTTGGCAAGCTCACGAACTTCTGCTGTGAAGGACGTCGGGAACTATACATGTTCTCAAGTGTTTTGAGGTGCAAATATGTCTTGGAACGATGCATAGGCAGTGGCAACTGACAGAACTGAGTGGCAGCAATTTGTGGTGACCATATGTTTCAGATATGTAAAGATATGGAAGATATATTTTTAAATTTATTTTGATACGCCTTGTATACTGAAATTCTCTCTATTGAAATGGAAAACCGACATCTAATATGTAATCGCACATAAAATAATTACCAAAATTGGTTCGAACCCGAGACCTTTACGTATCGAGGTCACTACTCAACAGCGCTTTTAAAACTGTAAGCGAACTTACCATATCCGTTCCATATCTGGAACATATGTTCAACACAAATTGCCGTCACTCAGTTCTGTCAGTTGCTGTTGTGCTTCATCCCGAGATATCTCTGCATTTGAAAGTTAACATGGCTACATATATGGTTCTTAACAACCTTCAGAGAAGCAAGAAGAGACGGCCGCTGTAGTATATATGTATTGGATGTTTTGTTAATCGGATTTTTGAGTGATATGTTCAGCTATATGCTGAATCCAACTTACGATAGGCGGTAAGCATCAGTCCGTGACTCAGTAGGTTCAAATGCGTACATTTATTGCCGACGGGTATAGCTGAATGGTCAAAGCATTTGCTTTGCAAGTCAAAGGTCATGTGTTCGATACCCGACGGAGATAAAAAAATAATAATTGTTAATCGATTTCTGAGCTCTAAAAAATACATCGGTTGGCGTGAAATTGATCTCTCACCCGTAATATCACAGTCTTAGCCTATTTATCAAAATTGATGATAGATAATAAATGAAAGTCGTCTCGTGAACACCATCCATTCATAGTAAATTTATGTAATAATAAGGATGATGCGTGAATGTCTGGCTGTAGTCTATGACGTTGGCGCATCAACACTCTACATGCAGCGCTTAGCCATATGCACTATGGTAAGCGTCGTTGAATTCCACAGATGAGACTTAAGAATTACTATCACCATCTGTAGATATTCTCCTGTATCATCATCATCAGCCTGCATCCGCCCACTGTTAAACGTAAGCCTCCCGCATGAGACTCCATCCACATCGATCCTCCGCCTTCCGCATCCAGGTCACTCCCTCTATTCTTCTTATATCGTCAGTCTATCTTGCAAGGGGTCGGCCAATACTTTTCTTCCCCATCGACCGTCGTCTCTTCGACAGATATGTCCTGCCCATTGCCACTTGAGTATGCCTATTCGTTGTGTAGCATCCACTATTTGAGTTCTTTTGCGTATTTCCTCGTTTAGGATTCGATATGTGCTTGCATAAAAAAAAAAAAAAAGTTTGAGAAGAGTAGTTTTTCTATGTAGATTGTATGTCGTTTAGATAAGATTGAAAAAGATAACATTTAGTTGTGATTGCTATAATTAAAGACGTATTTAATCGAGTAAACAATTCGACAAAAAAAATCGAATATCGTCCCACGTAATTATAGTTGGCATTTGTTACGTTGCGAGACTCGAATACTCGATTATGGCAATCGAGTTGTAATAACATTAAGATGGGTAATAACATTACTGCAATTAGCATTGTGTAATAAATCAAAATTAAACGATCTTTTAATAAAATTTATTAAATAAATACCATTAAGCATTACCAGTTGTCAAGGATCTAGTAAACTGAGCGCTTTCGGTGCCTCTTATAAGCTCATTAAATTCTTATCTTCTTAATTTTCCCAATGTAAACAATTCGTAGAATACGGTGGATATGAATCTCTCCCATTCTCTGCATATTCTGGAGTACCTCAAGGCACTGTTTTAGGTCCCCTTTTGCTTCTGGTGTTCTTCAATGATATTGTTGATTGTATTACTCATGACTCGTGACGCTGATGATCTTAAAATCTTCTCTTCCATTTCCTCCATCGAAGATATGCACAATCTGCAATCTGATCTTTAAAGTGTATCGAACTGGGTTGCCATATATAAGCTCACGTTTAGTATCAACAAATGTAACGTTATCTCTTTCTCCCGTTCTAAAAATCCGATTCTTCCCAAATACTACTTATCTGGAACATTGCTCGACAAAGTAGCAGTTGTCAAGGATCTAGGTATAACCAATGATTCATTCTTCACTTTCCATACTCACATAATTAATTTAATTAAACTTCTTGGGTTCATCACCCGCCAGGCTAGTCAATTTCGTAGAACTCTAATCTTTCGTACTCTCTATTTTTCACTTGTTCTCTGTTCTGGAATATTGGGAGCTTAGTTTGGAATCCCAATAAATCCAAATACATTATCATGCTCGAAAAAAATCATAAAAAAATTCTCCGACGGCTCTATTTTTATATTTACGTTAACTATCCATTCAATTCAATTAATTCCGAACACTACCCAACTCTTTTTCTTCTAGGGATGCTTTCTTTCCATTCGTTAGAGTCCCGGAGGAAAATTGCTGCTCTCAAACATTCATTCCTTCTTCTTCGCGGTGTAATTCACAACCCTGGGATTCTTGAATGTTTTAACTTCTATGCTCCAGATAGGTACACCCTAGCTCGTAGCCGTCCATTGTTTTTGATCCCAGTTGATACTTGTGGAGCTTCGAGCAATCAATTTGGTACAACGGCAATGGCGCTCCTAAATGGCCTACCAGCACATCTCGATCCTTTTCTTACATCCTTTTTTGTCGATGGTATTGTTCTCCTAGATCTCTGTGATCTTTGACACGTGACATCTTCTTCTTATTTTATGTTATTTTTATTTTTTATTATCTTCTGTATGTATTGTATGTTTATGTATACTCTGTGTTTCTTAATATTTGTACCTTGGAACTGCGGTTCTGTGAAATAAATAAATAAATTACCGCTCCATAATTGGAGCATACGGACACCACAAACTGTCGTATCACAGTTCTGTAAGCTCAGATTGTCTCATTCCTTGTCACTTGTATACCTGGTGGTCCACATGGGAACGGTTCCGCATCCGATTTCGTTCCCAGACAAACAGTTTAACGACTCATCGGTAACGACGTGGGGGCGCACTGGACGTCTGGTGTAAGGGACATTTGATGCACTGTATGTCTCGCTAAACTAACCTAACCTAAGTTGTTTTGTATCGAAAGTAGCAAAACGATATATCACGTCGACCGATGTCAACGTCGGGGAATCTTTGACGGCATATTCCGACAACCGATGCGAAAGGATTAAAAATTAAACAGCCAGTTCTTGGTCGACTACTCGACACACATTACCTGTTGCTCTTTGAAGAGATCCAATCAAATTGGATTTCGTTAAGTTTTGAAATTATATTTGATATTAACTTTGGTTGAAGCAATACAATAGAGAAGCAGTTTCAAAATACTGAGGGAATTTTTGTATGAAAAAAATCGTACGCAATACAATATTGCTAATTTGATATTTTTCTCATACAAAATATGTGCAGTACTTTATTTTTCGTCCAAAGTACTTGAAAATTCATGTACGTAACTTTAAACAATTACTTCCATGCAACAGTCTTGCCGGCGGGTATAGCTGAATAGTCAAAGCGCTTACTTGACAAGCCAAAGGTCGTGGGTTCGATCCCCGGGGATAGTCGCAGATAGTCATATTCTTGCTACAAGTGTATAGTTCACTTGCACCGGTCTATAGTTCATTCATGTTTCTTTTAATGTGTTTCAGTGAACAACTCTTAATGTTTGCAGTAAACTGATGTTGTTATCATAGATTTAGCCGGCGGGTATATGTAGTTCAATGGTCAAAGCGCTTACTTGACAAGCCAAAGGTTGTGGGTTCGATCTCCGACGGAGATTAAAAAAAACAATTTAATCGATTTCTGAGCACTAAAATACCCCCGGTCGGTGTGAATTTGATCCCTCACCTGTATTAATTAAAATTGGTGGTAGAGGAAAGTCGTACCGTGAAGTCTTGCTTTCAATAACTAGGTGTGTTATATAGATCACTGAGGTATTTCAACGATAAACAACTTCTTCTTCTATATAAAGGACAAATCCGACCTGTCCTTGAATACGACAGTCACCTTTGGATTGGAGCCCTAAAATACCTTCTAAACTTAATTCACTCAGTTCAAAGAAGAGCAATTCGTTTGATAAATAATGACACTCTTACGTCTAACCTGCAATCAATGGAACACCAGTGTAAGATTGGTTCACTTAGTCTTTTCTACCGTTATTACCACGGTCGCTGCTCTTCGGAACTTAAAAAACTAATTCCTCCTGCACCCATCCAGCACCGACAAAGTCGTCTTACACTTGCCGAACATCCATACACGGTTAATGTGTGTCCACCAAGAACTGGCAGTTTTCAAAGTTGCTTTCTTAATGCCATCGGTAAGCTATGGAATGCTCTTCCAGCGTCTGTGTTTCCACCTTCCTACAATCTGGATCTCTTCGAGAAACAGATAAATATACACTTGCAATCTGCCCAACCGCACGAAGCGTCCAGCCTCCCAGGCTGAGCGTTACAGAGTGCACAGGTCTTGACCGGCTGTGCTCTCCTGCATGCGATTACATAAAAAACACCCATTCATAGTAAATTCCTGTGATAATAAGGATGATGCATGAATTTCGGGCTGTAATTTATAAAAAATCTACATGTAGCGCTTAACCGTATGCAGCATGGTAAGCGTCATAGAATCCAAAGATGAGGCTTGAGTATCACTATCACCATATGTTGGTATTCTCCTGTATGTGTTTATATAAAAAAAACTTGAATTAGTAACTGAACAAAGAAATACAGGCCCTGTATCAAGTTGCCACATTATCAATTTAACATGATTTTTTAAAGATACATTATATTGGAATATGTATATATTTAATAAATTTGGAATGTACTCGCATAAAGTAGGTTCCGCCTTTGAAGGTTTCTGTGTGGACATGCGTTGGCAAATGTCAATCCCAGACCGTGGGACCTTCCTCAGGCTACAGACTGAACTGAAACCTTGCTGCGTGTGCGTAACAAAACGATGGATAAACTTCACCAAATACCATGGATGACGCAAACCATGGATGTGTCAAATTATGAGAAAAACACGAGAAAAATACGATATTCTTATTGTATATTTTATGTAAACACATGGAGGAAAATAACGACAGACGTTTAATAAGAAATCTCATCTTGCCATTTTTGGATACAGTCCGACAGTCAAGCATCATCCAAATTTTAAAAGGAACTCACAATGAAAGGTTGGTATATGATACAAAGTACACATATATTAGCCTTACGCTCCTGAAGTGTGGACCATTTGGTCCTAAAGAGCAGCTCAATCCGAGCAGCGACACGCAGCATTAACCCATCCAAGTTTTAGTTCGCGCCCAATTTTGCTTAACTTCGGTATTCTAACGAGAATCGCGCTTCCGACGAGCTATTGTCGCAGGACATATATTTTTAATACATGTGAATAACTGAAGAAGCTCTCATTGAAAGCGAAACTTCAGGTAAGTGCGTGGAAATTTGCCGGTATTAGTGGTTAAAGCCTTTGCTTACCAAACCGATGGTCGTGGGTTCGATCCCCGATGGGGATTAACAAAAATAAAAATAATCAATTTCTGAGTTCTATAAATATATAGTTGTAGTGAATTTGGTCCCTTACCCGTAAAATGTCAGTAATAGCCTATCAATTAAAATTGGTGGTAGACGAAAGTCGTCCCGCGAAGACCACCCATTCATAGTAAATTCCTGTAATAATAAAGGATGATGCGTGAATCTCGGGCTGTAGTCTATGACGTTGGCGGATCAACACTCCACATGCAGCGTTTAGCCATATACACCATGATAAGCGTCATAGAATTCCACAGATGGGACTTCAGAATTACTATCACCATCTGTCGGTATTCTCCTGTATGTGCTTACATAAAAATAAAAATAATTGTACTATGTATGTATCAATCGGTAAATTGTATTGTTTCAAAATTTAGCATCTTATCTTTAATTTACGACACATTTTATGCGTGTTTTGGACTTTGCGTGAATGCCGAGCGAGTATCTTACACACGGAGATTGCCTCGAATGAACGATTGCACTTCATCAAGGCGATTATGATCGAAATGTACGATCTTGCGTGAGAATTTCGTTTAATAATTAAATATTTCAATGGCGTCATAATACGTCGCAATTTTCACCCGATTTGAAACAATGCACTTCATAAATGTGAAATAAAAAAAATCAATTATATTTTTTAAATTAAACCTGTTAATCAGCGACAATAGCATATCGCAAGCGCGAATTTCGTTAGATGCCGAAATTAACCTTTCCGCATCGGTTGTCGGCATATGCCGTCATAAGATTCCCCGACCGTTGACATCCGATGACGTGATATATCGTTTTGCTACTTTCTTATAGAACAGTTTTTTTATGCATCATCTGATAGCTAAAGGATACAAGAACCAATGTGATATATGAAAATAGACCAGATAAGTACATTTATGCTTCAAATACTAGTTTTATAATTGACAGTATAATTTGAATTCAAACCGAGCCGTAATGAAAGGGTTAAGCAACAATAATGTGCCTATTCTTTGTGTAGCCTCCACTACTTGAGTTCTTCTTCAGATATCTTTAATTTGTATTTTATTTTTTAGACTTTTCTCTAATGGGTCTCTCCATGGCACGCTGGATTACCTTTATTTTATGAGTAATACTTGCTGTTAGGTTCCACGTCTCTGCACCATAAGAAGATGCATTGGTTAAACGCCTAAGTTTTAAGACATTGTGGAATTATCACTTTAAAAATATACTTAAGTTTTCCAAATGCTGCCCATCCGAGGATAATTACTGGCGGGATGCCAATACCACCCATACAGTACCTATGAAATTTCATCTTATAAATATGAGTTTGATAAAAGGCTGAACTTAGCAACTAGATAACCCAGACAACCGTGTGAGGTTGTGGGTGTGCCCCTGGCGGGCGGAGCTCCCTGTCGCAGCAGCAGCGAAGAGGCGGGGTGAAGTCCCAGTTGGTTTTCCAAATGCTGCCCATCCCAGTTGTATATGTCTATCGATTTCCTTCGAAAAGTTGTTTCGTCCTAGTTTATTATTACTTGTCCCAGATAAGTATATAAATTGGCATAAGATCGGCTCAAAGTCTGGGATATGTATATATTTATTTTATTTTATTTTATTTATAACACAGAACAGAAGTTCCGAGGTACAAAATAATAAGAAACAGAGCATAGAATATACAAAACATAAAAGATAATAAAATATTAAAAAACATAGAAGAAGAAGAAGATGACACGTGTCAAAGATCATAGAGATCTAGGAGAAAAATACCATCGACAAAAGAGAAAAAGGATGTAAGAAAAGGATCGAGGTGTGCTGTTAGGCCATTTAGGAGCGCCATTGCCGTTGTACCAAATTGAGTGCTTGAAGCTCCACAAGCATCAACTTGGATCAAAAACAATGGATGGCTACGAGCACGGGTGTACTTATCCAGAACATAGAAGTTAAAACATCGATGAACCGCGAAGAAGAAGGAATGAATGTTTAAGAGCAGCAATTTTCCTCCGGGACTCTAACGAATGGAATTATCAGTGCTTTAGTTGTTTTTATATTCCCTTTCGAACCAATTTTGTTCGAAATTTTTCAAATTTTAAATTGAAAATTTCATTACCAAACGTGAATTATAAACATAACGTAGATTTTGTTCTTCCCACGTTTACGTTTCGACACGTGCTTGGTGTGAGAAATGCGCCGTAGAGGGGTGGGGCAGTCATCTCGCACTAATTGCAGGTATTACAATCGCTAATTGAGTTTGCTTAAGCATGTGAGATAGCATCTTGATTACCTGTAAAATATAATAAATCATAAAAAAACTTGCTGAAATTTTATAATGCGATCATGGCACATCGTTAGCGCGGCTCTCGTTGGAACATCGAAGTTAAGCAATATTAGATGAGGACCGTAACTTGGATGGGCGCATTTTAGGAGAAAATTCTTCAAGGCAAACGACTGCTTATTCGAGGCATTTTTTTGCTTGAAACCCTCCCTATCCCGTCCTGTTTTTGGAGACCCAGATATGGACCCGTTACTGGACGCACGCAAAAAGCTACTTGTTAGAGAGTGGCTGAAGGCTTTCCCGTGGTTCTAGGTGCATCAGTAAGATGTCAAATAGACCTAAGTCTAAGGATGCGAAATTAGTATATTACAACGGGTCTCGAATTGACTTCTTTAAGATTTTTTGACTTTTTTAAGATCAAGAGGATCTCGAATTGATTAACCAATTGTTAATTGGACTATTTAAGGAGCTCGGATGATTAGATCGACGCTTCCAATGGTCGAAATGCTGATAAACCCAACCAACGACACGCGGTTAGCAAAGGGAGTAACTCTCCTATGTTTTGGTGCTTGTTAAATGTTGCTTAGCTCCACTGTGCTAAAAACATTCGAGAGCTCCGATGATATGTATTTTCTACACCATTCGAAAATGTCATTTAAAAACCGGATAATATGAATATTCCTAAATATTTTTGATTGACTATGGTTAAAGTTGATATGTAACCATTTTTGTAATGTAAGTATTTGAAGCTGCTATAACTGGCACAGTCAATAAATGCAGCGCGCATGTTGGCCCGTCCGCATCCAAATTCATACTAACGGAACGATCGCGAAGCCGTGTCTGTGCCCGGACAACAAGTTTGTCTTGTCTGCTCAGCCGCTCGCGCAGATGCATGACACGGCCTCGTGATTCCATCCCCGATTATTCCACAAATCATTTATTTCCATGGCTACAAATGAATAACTATATATTATTATAATTTTATTTAATACTTAATTATATTACGGAGGAATACAAATATTGTTCACTCAGTATCTATTGTATGTTATATGGATATTCTCATTATTAGAGTCCAATTGTAGGAAATACATATCATCGTAAAGCATTAACATGTGGAGAAGCGCAACTGAGGGGAATACTTGAATTGCCCCGAAAGAGGACCTAGGCTCTGGACACGATCAGGGATGGAATATATGGAGGTCCCTTAACAGACTTGGGACCGAAGTATGCAAGACGAGGACACAAATGAAAGCTTGGCAGAAAGAATGTGACTGCGGCGCGGAGCAGACCCTGTCACACCTTTTGGTGTGTGCGCTGTGTCCGAGTAGCTGCACCCAGGAAGACCTGACGATGGCCGGGAGTAGCGCCATCGACGTCCCACATCTGGGTAGACAAGATCTGACCCTGTTGTTTCCGACACGATTATATATATGTAAATTTCGGAAAGCAAGGGTTAAAATCGGCGATCTAACGAGAACCGAGGTTACGCTATTGTCATTTGTAATGAATATTACCACATTATTTTCTATTGGCTTTAAAGATAAAATCAAATTAAATTCCCTCTAATGTTGAAAATAAATCAAATAAAGTAAGTTGCTTAAACACTTCATTGTAAGATTTGTTTTTAATGTGAATTTTTCAATTTACTTGCGAAAAAAATCAAACATTTTTCTTTTTGCAACGAAAATTCACACGTAAAATAATGTCAATTGTTTTATCATAGAGATATCTAATCTGTGAACTATGTGACGCTTGCCATTTCGACAACGAACAAACACTGAGTGCGAAATGTTTTTTTTACGCAAACATAAATTACCGAAAGTACCAGTATGTACGAACTATTAGTTATTTGGGTTTGACATCCCTGTTATAAGAGGGCCACACCATTTCGCTGGGATCGTCATCGGGATGTGTGGTGGATGAATGAGGAGCAGGTCACAAAAAAAAGTAGAGAACTCACCGATAATAAACATTAGACGTTTATTTTCTGTTAAACAAACAAGACTTACGAAATTAGGTCTTGTGCCCGGGACATAGACAATAATGTTTACCTGACGGCACCCGGACGGAGACTGATGGCTGGCGGCAGTCACTGCGCCGAAATTAATATAGCCATCTATGGAATTAGTAGCTCTCACATGACATGGAGTGGCTGTCGAAACCCAAGAAACAAAATGGCGCATGCAAAGGCTGTGTCATTTTGTTAATACTCGTAACTTTAATCTTCCTTAGACTAACATTTTAAATGTGCGTGTCAGACGATCGAACAAAAATAAGAGACGAAAGATCGCGTTTCGAGACTTTTCGGCACCAGCCTGCAAGGGCTATATCGAATTGGTATCAACTGGTTCCATTGACTCTTGGTAAGATGCTGAGACTCGCAGACGTAAAGAAGAATATATGTAATCGTGTCGGAAACATCAGTGTCAGATCTAGTCTGCCCAGAAATGGGCGACGTCGATGGCGTTACTCCCGGCCATCATCAGGTCTTCCTGGGTGCAGCTACTCGGACACAGCACACACTACAGAAGGCGTGACAGGGTCTACTCCACGCCGCAGTCACATTCAGTCGATCCGCCGTACAACTGTCAGGCTTTCATTTGTGTCCTCGTCTTGCATATTCAGGTGCGAAGTCTATTAAGAGACCTCCTTATATTCCACCCCTGGTCGTGTCCAGGGGCTGGGTCCAAGTATTCCCCTCAGTTGCGCTTCTCCACATGTTCAGCCGCAAGGTGGCCTCAGATATCACCAGATCTGTTGTCGACTGTAAGAAATATCTTGTTGATTTGAGCCGTGTGGGTATCTTAAATGCAGACGATACAGGCGCCCATAGTTTTCAAATATATTCATTGTTATTCTATGTCTAGTCCCAGCAGGACGATGTGACCTACAGCAGCCAGCAGACTACGCTGGACTTGCCCGTGTATCCCACGTACAACGAGGTGCCTAGAGGACTGCAGTTCAGCTGCAAGGACAAGCCTCCAGGCTACTACGCCGACCCTGAGACCCAGTGCCAGGTGAGACTCCTACCTTAGCTCAGTATATGACTAGTCCCAGCAGGACGACGTCACCTACAGCAGCCAGGAGACAGTCCCAGGTGAGGCTAACGTTCTGCTTTAACTAAAA
The DNA here is from genome assembly GCA_022606575.1 of Glossosoma conforme. Taxonomy (NCBI): domain Eukaryota; kingdom Metazoa; phylum Arthropoda; class Insecta; order Trichoptera; family Glossosomatidae; genus Glossosoma; species Glossosoma conforme. Next base: position 401,517 of record JAGTXR010000343.1, on the reverse strand, counting down.
AGAAATTTTAACTACTTTAAGGAACTTGCCAAAATATTTGTTTGGAGCATCTTGATGTACGGCTGTGAGACTAATGCTTATCTGAAAGTGATAAAAAAAGACAAGGGTCCTTTGAGATGTGGTCTTACAGAAGAATTCTCGGAATTTTCCTGGAGAGACCACGTCACGAACAATGAGGTTGTCAGCATAATCAAAGAGGATAGGCACCTAGTAAGAACCATTTCAGAGAGGCGATCGGTCACATCTTGCGCCACAATGGTCTTCTTCATGATATTATGGAAAGGATGGTTGAGGGTAGAAACTGCAGAGGGAGTATGTGCAGCAAATGTTCGAGGACGTGAGTCGCAGCTTTAATGCTGAGCTAAAGAGGGTTGCAGAAAATCAAGAAAAGTGGAGATGGATTGATACTTTGAAGAAGAAATATAAACAGTGCTCAATTTAATCCATGTAATAAGAATATAAGAAGCATTTATCTGTTAGTTACACAAACTAATAGTTAATAGAGGAGATATAGTGTCGTAGTTTGTGAGCAGATCGTTAAAACTTTGTGCCTTGAAAGCTGGATCACGATTCCCTTCCGTTAGTGGCCCTGCGTTGGCGAGCTTCATCAGCGTGGTGTTGTCACATATAATCACATATTAATTAATTGATGTTAACTTTTATAATGTTGTGGTTTCAGGTGTGGCACTGGTGCGTCCCCAGCGGCCAGAAATACTCTTTCCTTTGCCCCAATGGGACAGTATTCAACCAAGCAGTTAGAGTGTGCGACTGGTTCTATAACGTGAGTATTCACTAACCAATCTTAACCTCATCAAATTTCACACAACCTAAATAGAACTAACGTAATCCTACTTAACACATCATGGAATCAAATACGTAAAATAAAGGTCGCCCAACGTGCTATGGAGAGATCCATGAGAGGAGTGTATCTAGAAGATATAATCCAAAACTAGGATATCAGAAGAAGAACTCAAGTGGCAATATCTGTTGGAGAGACGACGGTTGATGGGGAAAAATGTGTTGGAGTGGCGTCCAAGAACTAACGAGTGTTTGTCGACACAATGCAAGACGGACTGACAGCATCACTTTAACAGCGGGAAAATCATGTATGCGGAGAATCGAGAAGGGTGGAGACTCATGCGGGAGGCCGACGTTCAATAGTAGACGGATACAGGCTGATGATAAGGTTAGGAAATGTTAGGTTAGTTGCTAGCTAAATAAGTAAGAGTAAAAATTGACTATAACTATGTGTCATTATGTTAAATGGCGTTAGGTCAGGTTAAATTGCGGTGGGCTGAGGTTTGAGAAGGATGGAGACTCATGTGGGAGGCTGACGTTAATCAGTGAACGTACACAGGCTGATAATAAAGTTATGCTAGGTAAGGTTAGGTTATGTGCTTACTAAATAAGTGAGAGCAATGACTCACTGTGGTAGATTAGGTTAGATTGCGAAGGACTAGAAGGATGGAGACTCTTGTGGGAGGCCGACGATCAACAGTGCACGGACACAGCCTCATGATATACTGGTATATCGTCCCATGTTTTCTCCATATCTGGAACATATGGTGACTACAAATAGTCTTGATAAAAACAACGCTTAAATTGTAACATCCTCAAAGCATAATAAATGTAACTGATTTATTTGTGACATTTATATCTTGACACCGCCGAGACTTATCGCGATCTGCTACCGATATTTCATGTTCTCAACACAACAAGGTGTTCTAAATATTGATAACAAGCCTTGTAGGTTACATCACTTGCGAGGGGCCACCAATTAGCACAGTTCCCATGGAAAATTACTCTGTAATTACTGTGTATTGCTCTTCACTCTCGATTTTACATGAGCTTGTCGACAGTTCAACGAATTATCCACGTGTCAAAATTAAACAAGGTACCGCCTGTTTTTTGAGTGATCAATTATTAGAGTATTTTTAACATGTTCGCATCGGTAACTGATATATGCCGTGTAAGATTCCCCGACCGTTGACATCGGCAGCCGTAATATATCGTTTTGCTGCTCTCTGTACTCATTGTGACATCTACGGTATGATTGAATTGAAGAATTGGAAGTGCAGTCATTCCCTTTATCAACCTTTATGTATTATTAACAGGAATCTGTAAAGCATGTAAATAAATATCATTAGGTTTCGTCACAGGAGCGATTTTTCTGTGAGCCACATGTGTCAATGCCACCACATGTATGGAGTTACATAATGAACGTTAATTAAATATAAAAGTTTTTTATGCATCATCTGATAGCTAAAGGATACAAGAAGCAATGTGATATATGAAAATAGACCAGATAAGTTCATTTACGCTTCAAATACTAGTTTTATAATTTATATAGACAGTATAATTTGAATTCCACCGAGTCGTAATGAAAGGGTTAAGGAGATCGGATGTTAAGCTCCACGCTCTAGAGGCATCGAATTTTTTTTGTTTTGTCCTGTGGGTGGCTCGACCCTACTGTGGGCACGTATGGAGTCTAGATTCAATTAAATCTATTTAAGAAAATCAAGCTTGGTCGGGATACGAACCGATGGCGTCTGAGTGAGAAACAAACGTTTTAACTACACCTATACAGCACCTATATTATCCCCATTCTTTTTTACGGCTGTGAATCTTGGCATCTCACCAAGACCCAATGTAGCCGTATGATGGGTTTCCAAAGCAAATGCTTTTGTAGAATACTGGGGGAACAGATGTTATTCGGTTCGCAATATCTGGGACTCGCAACTGTAATCAATCAAAACAAAGTGTCGATTGTACAGCGCCTGTGTTGTCTTCATTCTTCTTTGTGGCTATATTTTTTAGCATCTCACCAAAAGCTACTGCAGCCGTATAATAACATAAATATATTTAATTTAATATAATTTGGATGCCTCAAGAGAGCATAATTATTTTTTATTTGTGTTTTGCGTATTTAAAAATATGTATATATTATTTTAATTTGTAATTTTTCAGGTAAATTGCCAAGAGGCGACATCTCTGTACAGCATCAACAACGACCTCTACAAAGACAGCGAAGGGAACTTCATCGCGGGATAAACTAAAGCGGCGCTGATCTCGACTAACACGCAACTTAGGGCGCTTTCACAACTCAAAAAACAATAATAATATTTAAAATTGAACTATTTATAAAATAAACTTCGCATTTCCCATTACTTGGAGTCAATCTTCCTTCCACTATTTCTAGCGTACCTTCTAAATATCTATTTAAAGTTTTACTTGGGTATATTACCTTATATATTTATTATATTTTTTGCACATTTTTGGTAATAGGTGTTCACTTTTTAAGCGGAAGAATGACAAAAGTGATAAAACACTAAACACTTGGTTGTTGGCATTCTTATATATATATATATATATATATATATATTTTCCATTTTCCATATTTTATATTTACTTATATTATATACTAACTTATATCCTAACACATATATTTTATTATTTATATCTTGGTAAGTCGGTGGGTATAGCTTGATAGTAAAGCGTTTTTTTTTATTGATTTCTAAGCTTAAATAAATACGCCATATTCATTCTTGAGTCAAAGAATATTTTTTTAGGGCTCCACAAGCAACTTGCCAAAACACTTGTTTGGAGCATCTTAATGTACGGCTGTGAGACATGGTGCTTATCTAAAAGTGATAAAAAAAGACTAGAGGCCTTTGAGGTGTGGTCGTACAGAAGAATTCTCGGAATTTCCTGGAGAGACCACGTCACGAACAATGAGATTCTCAGAATAATCAAGGAAGATAGGCAACTAATAAGAACCATCTCAGAGAGGCGAGCCCGATGGATTGGTAACATCATGCGCCACGATGGCCTTCTTCACGATATTGTGGGGGGATGGTTAGGGTAGAAACTGTAGAGGGCGGCCTAGACGGGAGTATTTGCAGCAAGTATTCGAGGACATGAATTGTAGTGCTTATGCTGAGCTGAAAAGGGTTGCGGAGGACTGAGAGGAATGGAGATCGAGGTGCAAGATTCTGTTGCTGCAAACCAATCCACTGGATTGATATTACGAAGAAGATTCATGTGAATTTGATACCTCTCGCGTATGATGCCAGTCGTAGCCTAGTAAACAAAAAAATAAAAAAGACGAAAGTTGTCTTGTAAGCAGCACGCATTCATGGTGAATTCCTATTACATTAGATGAAACGTGAATTTTTTACGCGTTTAGTCTATGATGTTTGCGGATCAAAATTCCATATGCCAAATTGACATACAAATGTAAAGTTGTAAGCGTTATAGAATCCAATGATGATGTTTCTACATTACCGTTTTATAGGTATTCTTCTGTAAGTTTTTACGTTAAAAAATAATATATTCCACACCAACTTGGAGCCAAAATGGAGCATTAAGCTATAACAAGACACTAAAGATATTTGTCCACTATTGCTTCCTCTCTAACACGTGCAACCTATCATACTTATTATTATTAATACTCGCATTACCACAGTACCGGCTCTAGACCCTGCGGCACCCTAAGACATTTATTTTTCTGGCGCCCCATGTAGCTTATATTTAAAAATTGTTAGCAAGGTTAGTTGCCCTCAGCGCCCCTAGCTTATTCAACGCCCCGGGGCGCCGATCCATTTCGCCACCCCTTAAACCTGCACTGCATTACCATTACTAACAATTTTATATTATACTTTTTTATTTATTATTCTTATTTAACTTCATCTTTGAACTTAGCAATACATCCACAACCGACACACTCGTCTTACACTTGCCGAACATCCATACACCGTTAATATATGTCGACCAAGAACTGGCAGCTTTCAAAGTTCCTTCCTTAATGCCACCGGTAAGCTATGAAATGCTCTTCCAGCGTCTGTTTTTCCTCCTTCCTACAATCTGGATCTCTACAAGAAACAGATAAATATACACTTGCAATCTCCCCAACCCACACACAAACACGAACACAATACACGTTTCCCGCTTGCAGCGTCCAGCCTCCCTGGCTGAGCGTCATAGAGTGCACTGGTCTTGACCGGGTGTGCTCTCCTGCATGCGTTTACATAAAAAAAACATTTAAATAATTTATGAAAGTACCCTTATCTTCTATTTAAGCAGCGAACCAGTATTAAATAATAATTTATTATTTATTTAATTTATTAACTACTAACGATATCTATCAAAAAGCATAACATCTATCTTTGTAAAACATTCAATATTTCATACTTATATATACATTATATTTACAATGTATTTTTTTTATTGAATCTAATAATTATTTATAATATTTTGTGAAAGTACCCCAATGTCCTATCTAAGCCGCGAAACAGTATTAAATAGTAATTTATTATTTATTTAATAAATAATTTAATAACGACATCTATTACGACATAACTAATTTATTATTGTATAATTTTACTCTCTGCTTTACCGACATGGTCGGTATATATTTTTGTGTTGCATTTATTTATTAATTTATTTAATTTAAATTATACTAAACATTAATTTACAGATTGTATTTTTTGAAAATAAATAAAATATTTTAAAAACCACAAACCTACATTTATTTTGATAAGTAAGCATCAATTAACAATATGTATAATATAAATACATATTTTTTTCCAGGGCATAACTTAAGCGCGGTTCTTGTTAAATCACCGAAGATAAGCAGCATTGGGCGCGACCCAAAACATGGATTAATTTTGGACCCTTTGGACCAAACGGTCCTCGGGAGCGTCGGTCTAATCCTCTAATCACTCGATCTCCTTAAAAATGTGAATAAGATTTCACCGAAAATATGCCTCAGATACTACCGCTACCTAACTTAATCTAAGTTATTTCGTTAACGAGACGTATGAATCTCCGGACTCTACAATCACTGGACATCTTTAGGTGAGGTTAGGTAAGGTTAGATTAGCGAGGCATCCAGTGCACCAGTTGTCCCGTGCACCATACTTCCAGTGCGCCTCACGTCCTTTACCGATGAGTCGTTGAACGAATTGTCTGTGAACGATAGGTCGTGACACCGTGGCAAACATGTGAAACATTAAAATATGTAATAAATATAAATTATTTAAGTTAATACTTAAGAATCCCGAGATTTATGTCCATACAACGTACTGGAGATATCAACGCAAGGTAAAAACGAAACCTCATACAATATTGTATATACATATACGAGTATTTTTTGTAAACAGTTTTGTACAATCTCTTACTCTCTCATCATCATGTCAGCCTCATTGCCTGGAACATATGGTCATCACAAACTACTGCCACAATGCTCTATGATCCGCCATGCTCCTCGCCTCATCCAATGTCAGTTCTGCTTCCCGCAAATACATTCCGAGTAGTGTTTACGATGTCTTTTTAGGAAGACGCGACCCCAAAGGCTTTAATAATATTTAGCTGTGATTTTAGCAGCACAAAGCTTTACTTAAAAATAGCAAGCATCTTAGATTTCATTCGTGAAAATTTTCTATTACCACCTGTTGGTATTCTTTTATATCTTCTTCACAGTATCAATCCGGTGGATTGGTTTGCAGCAACACAATCTTGCATCTCGATCTCCGCTCTTCTTGATCCTCGGCGAGACTTGAGATGCAATAATGTTTTGCTGATAAATGGGATGTCGTTTAGACCTTTAACGTAGTGTTTTCCCCTTTTTTCCACATCCTAATGCCGGTGACCATAAAGGTTCATCCGCTTTAGAAGATCATTTACTACCTCCAGGACTATAAGCTAGCTTGATCTGATGAGGTAAGATGGGTTTCATTGCGCGGCTGCATTAGCTCCATATTAAATTTCCGTATTAAAAATTCCGCAATGTCTTAAAACTAAGGCGTGTAACCAATGCATCCTCCCTGTATTAACTTATGGCGCAGAGACGTGGAATCTAACAGCAGGTCTTACACATAAAATAAAGGTCACCCAACGTGCCACGGAGAGATCCATGAGAGTAATGTCGCTAAAAGGTACAATCTCAAAATGAAGATATTCGAAGAAAATCTCAAGTAGTAGCCTCCACTATTTGAGTTCACAAAGAATAGGCACACTCAAGTGGCAATATCTGTTGAAGAGACATAGGTCGATGGGGAAGAAAAGTGTTAGAGTGGCGCCATATAACTGATAACTGAGTGTTGGCCAATGCAAGATGGACTAACGACATCATCTTTATAGCGAAGAGAAGAATGAAGACTCATGCGAAAGACCTACGACTGCTGGTCGCTCCCCCACTTGGTCGCCTGGTCTGTTAACCCATTACGCGGCTGCATTGGCTCCGTTTGGCGGTATAGATTTCAAATCGCGGCATGTGAAAGTATTACGCAACTTCTGGCATGTCTCAAGTCGGCTGCAGACGCGTATACTGCGTTCAGGGAGATCATATGTAAACTGTCTTATAACACATATGTTGAGCCGCCCCTTAGGACCAAATAATTCATGACCAGAGAGCACCGGGCTAATCAGACGATCTTCTTAAAAATAAATCTCTTTTAACAATATCGGGAATCATTCACGATTGCAGGATCTATGAGTGCAAAGAGATGTCTTTGGGCGAGGTATGAAAAATGGCAACTGTTGTTTTATTTACTTTTTTATGTAAACACATACTGGAGAATACCAACAGATGGTGATAGTGACGCTGAAGTCTCATCTCTGTATTCTATGACTCTCACCATGTTACATATGGTTAAGCGCTGCATGTGAAGTGTTGATCCGCCAACTTCATAGACTACAGCTCAACATTCACCATTGCAATTATTAGAATGAATGGTTGGTGCTCGCGGTACTACTTTCGTCTAACATTAATTTGAAAAAATCGGCTATGACTGGCATTTAACGGGTGAGATATCAAGAGCTTAGAAATCGATTGAATTTTTTTTTTAAATTCTTTGTCGAGGATCGAACCTACGATCTTGCGTTTGGCAAGCAAACGCTTTAGTCACTAAGCTATACCCGGTTGATAACCATGTGTTGTTCTTTGGATTGAGCCATCATTTAGAACTAGATGGTCCAGTTCTTAGAAGTGCGGCGTAATCATACGAATTGCTTAAAAATAACGATTACGAATCACCTAAAATAAGCGTCGGATAGATGGTAATAGTAATTCTTAAGTTTTATCATCTGTGGATCCTATGACGCTTACCATTTTCACATATGGATAAGTGATGCATGTGCCAACGTCATAGAATACAGTCTGAGATTCACGCATCATTCTTTATTACAGGAATTTACTATGAATGGGTGGTCTTCACGGAACAACTTTTTTCTACCAAAATTTTTGATTGTTTTTGCCTTTGAATGTTATTTTTCGGGTGAGAGATAAAATTCAAACCAATGGGGGGGGTGGGTATTTTAGAGCTCAGAAATTGTTTGAAAACTTTTTTCAGTTTTTTTAATTCCCGTCGGCGATCGAACCCACGACCTTAGGCTTGCCATACAAACGCTTTAACCACTGATTTATACCACCCAGAAATATACTTTTTTATTGCTAATAATTAAATGAAAAAAACAGAAAACTAACATATATGATAATATGGCCACCATATATGTTAGTTTTCCATTTTATGGGTTACTCATCACTATCGCTATCTGTCGGTATTCTCCTGTATGGGTTTACATAAAAAATAAAAATAGCAAGCTGCACAAATCTTTGAATTAGTTACTGAACAAAGAAATACAGGCCAAATTAAACACTTTTATTACGGTTTTAATACAAATTATACTGTAAATTATAAAACCAGTATTTGAAGTATAAATGTACTTATCTGGTCTATTTTCACATTGGTTTTGTATCCGTTAGTTATCATATGATGCATACAAAACTATTATTTTTAACAAACGTTCATTATGTAACTCCATACAAGTGGTGGCATTGACACATGTGGCTTACAGAAAAATCTCTCCTGTGACGAAACCTAACGATATTTATTTAAATACAGATTCCTGTACAGAATATATCTAGGTTGATAAAGGGAATGATTGCACTTCCATTTTCCTACCGCAGATGTCACAATGAGTACTTAAAGTAGCAAAACGATATATCACGTCAACTCAGAATCTTATGACGGCATAAGCCGACAACCGATGCGCAAGGGTTAAACAACAAATATTGGCCCCGTTATTGCTGGTTAAAATTTCATGTGCATGAAATTATTATGAAAAATGCAAATACATTTATAAAAAATATATTTCCTAGTATAATTTTGATTGTTTTAACCTTCAGAACGATTGATTTTTGTAATTAAATAAAATGTCTGAGCCAAAACCTGTATTGCGAACAAAGCGACTATTAAATTACTCAGAAATAAACAAACAGGTGAAAAAAAATCATACGTATCGCATTGATTTGTCGAACCGAGCGTACGACTGCCTTTCTACAGCTCTAGCCTGCACAGTGAAGTCAGTTCTGGCTGGAAAGCCGCGCCAAGTGGTAGTCCGGCAGCGTCTCGTGAAATTAGCCGCCATCTTGCTGACAAAACTTGTAAAAAAAACGCAAAAAACGGGAAAAAACGAAAAAAAGTGCATCAAAATCAGTGCAATTTGAGTGTACGTAAGCAATCAACAAAATATCACGTAAATTTTAAAATTCACGCATTTTTCTTGTCGTTTAGGTTTTTTAAATTTATTTTTATTTTATGCGCGTACTGCGTGTGTTTTCTCTCCGAGTTGTTTCAAATATTTCTTTTGATAGCTGTTAACAATACGATCATCACGATCGCCACTCTGCGGTAACCCATTCATGTTTTGGTCAGCGTTTAATATTGCTTAACTTCGGTGATCAAACGAGAGAACTGCGCTCGCATTGTGCTATTGTCGTTGGTCTGTATTACTGTATTATAATTTTTTACACATAATTTACATATCTGCTTACATACGGTCACTACAAATTTCTGCCACTCAGTTCCATTTAGTTGCCATTGTTCGTTTCTCGTACCAAGACATATCTTCACCCGAAGCACCACCTGGAAACATATACAATAATCGATTTCTGAGCACTTTAAATAGCCCCCGGTTGGTGTGAATTTGATCCCTCACCCGTAAAATGCCAGTCATTTTATATTATTATATATATTCCAAGAGTACAGCTCAGTGGTTAAAACATTTGCTTGGCAAGTTAAAAGGTAATGGATTCGATCCCTGACGGAGATTAAAAACAAAAAAAAACGATTTCTGAGCTCTAAAATATCCCCGGTTCGTGTGAATTTGATCCCTCACCCGTAAAATGCCAGTCATTTCTATTAATCAAAATTGGTGCTAGACGAAAGCCGTCCCATGAAAACCACACCCATTCATAGTTAATCCCTGTAATAATAAGGATGATGCGTAAATGTCGGGATGTAATCTATTGACGTTGGAAGATGAACACTTCACATGCAGCGCTTAGCCATATGTAGCATGGTAAGCGTCATATAATCCACAGATGAGACTTCAAAATCACCATCACCATCTAGAGATCTCTGCAGCCGAATGTGCGGACCTATTAACTATATTATATAGATCACGTCGGTATTTCAAGGATACAAAAAAATCTTCTTCTATATAAAGGACAAATCCGACCTATCCTCGAATACGGCAGTCACTGTGTGTTGAGACACAAAATACCTTCTAAACTAAATTGACTCGCTTCAAAGAAGAGCAATTCGTTCGATAAACAATGACACTCTTACGTCTAACCTGCAATCAATGGAACACAGGCGTAGGTTTGGTTCACTTAGTCTTTCCTACCGTTATTACCACGGTCGCTGCTCTTCGGAACAACAGACAAACTCGTCTTACACTTGCCAAACATCCATACACGGTCAATGTGTGTCGAACAAGAACTGGCAGTTTCCAAAGTTCCTTCCTTAATGCCACCGGTGAGCTTTGGAATGATCTTCCAGCGTTTGTGTTTCCTCATTTCTAGAATCTGAATCTCTTCAAGAAACAGTATACACCTGCAATCTCCCGAACCCAAACCCACACACAAACACGAACACAACACACGTTTCCCTCATTCAGCGTCCAGCCTCCCTGGCTGAGCGCCATAGAGTGCACTAGTCTTGACCGGCTATGCTCTCCTGCATGTTATTACATAAAAAAAACTGTCAAAATATGAGTCGTAAACAACAGGCGGTGACCCATCTATGTTTTGGTCTGCGTCCAATGTTGCTTAACGGTGTTCTAATGATAACTGAATTGAAAATGTTCAATTGCCGTTGGTTAAAGTTGTTTAAAAATTCAAATTATTTTCTAAAGTGAAACTTTCTTGTTTAGATTTAAAATGTATCAACAGTAGCGGTGAATTTTTATTTTCTTATGTTATTTTATTCCATGGATTTAATTTTTTTTATTAAAATATTTTTTCAGTACTCTAATCTTCTTTTATAGATCATTGACTATATTTCAATATTATTAGTAATTTAGTACACACATACAATTATACATAAAAAAATTATACGCATAAATTAATTCAGAAAAATATCGGCAGACGCGGGATGCGAACCATGAGCCTTGGAACCAACCTTTGTTTCTCATCCATTCAATCTATAGTTCGGTTCAAGATAAGTCGGATTTGTGATTTATATCAAGGGTGATTTTTAAACTATTTTCTTTTTGGCAACACTGATTTTGACAGCTCACGTACGTTTCGTGTTTTGTGTCACTATCAAACATCTTCAGTTTGGTCTATAATTCAACCATGAATCGTCTTACAAACGAAAAACGCTTGCAAATCATTGAACTTTATTATCAAAATGCGTGCTCTGTTAAGAAAGTTCATCGCGCGCTTCTTCCATTTTATGGTCAGTTTAATGGACCCACTGAAGCGGCTATTCGGGCTATTGTGACTAAATTTCGCACCAAATTTACATTGTTGGACATTAAATCACCAACACGCTTACGTACAGTGCGAACTGAAGAAAATATCGCGGCTGTGTCGGCCAGTGTTAGTGATGATCATCAATTATCGATTCGGCGCCGTTCGCAGCAATTGGGCCTCTGTTACTCAACAACGTGGAAAATTTTTCGGAAGGATTTAGGTGTGAAGCCTTACAAAATACAGCTGGTGCAAGAATTGAAGCCGAACGATCTACCACGACGCAGAATTTTTGGTGAATGGGCTCTTGAAAAGTTGGCGGAAGTACCATATTTTTATCGAAAAATTGTGTTCAGCGACGAAGCTCATTTTTTATAAGAAGAAGTTGTTTATCGTTGAAATACCTCAGTGATCTGTATAACACACCTAGTTTTTTGGAAGCGAGACTGGCTTTATACTTAATTGACTTAATTTATATGTACAAGACGCGTAGCAACGCGCGCCCGGTGTTTGCTCGCGTATTGTAACATGTTGTATTGGCAATTTCAACATTGGCATTATTGCCATACTCGTATTGGTATATTTCCAATAAGCGGTACTCGTTCTGGATTGCGTTGCCCGTGTTGCGTCCTTGGAGTCTATGCCTCACAGCCAAGTCTGAACGCAGAGTGCGGAGCTACGTTGTGACACGAAACAGGTTCTGTGCGGCGTTAACATCAAGCAAAAATAAAGCATTTCATTGAGTTTACTTGCATGTATTTATTTAGCGACGAACGACCATTTTATTTGCGTGTACACACGCGGAACAATACTGACAGATGCTGATAGAAATGCAGAAATATCATCTCGCTTGGTGAAAACTACGGTGGAGAATTGTAAGTGCAGTCATTCACTTTATCAACCTACATGAATTCTTGACAGAAATCTGTAAAGCATGTAAATAAATATCGTTAGGTTTCGTCACAAGAGCGATTTTTCTGTAAGCCACATGTTTCAATGTATGGAGTTGCATAATGAACGTTTGTTAAATATAATAGTTTTTAACGCATCATCTGATAGCTAAGGATACAAGAACCAATGTGTTAAATGAAAATAGGTCAGATAAGTACATTTATGCTTCAAATGTTAGTTTTAAGCAAAAAAAAATGGTTTGAAAAATTCACGCCGTATTGACAGTATAATTTGTATTCCACCGAGCCGTAACGAAAGGGTTAATACCGTCTGTCGGTGTTCTCCTGTATTTGTTTACATAAAAACTAACTTTCTATTTTTATCTTTTCCGGGCTGCATAGCCCATTAGTATAAAATTTAAAAAAAGCTTTAATCATATGTAAGCTGTATACAAGAGGATGGAGACTCATGCGGGAGGCCTACGTTCAACAGTGGACGGACACAGGCTGATGATGATGAAGCTGTTTATAAGTCCCTGATAGGGTTGAGCCATCCCTTAAGTACAAAAATTTGTCCAGGACCTTAGGAGAATTAAAAAGGCTCTTTTTATTTCAAATATAACACCCAAATGTTTCTCTGGTACTACAGCCGTAGTCTTTGCAAATTCACGGAATCTTGCCCTGGAGGCTCCCGGGAATCATCTATGTTTCCACATATACAGGTGTTCTGGGACCAGGCATATACAATATGAGCTTACAGAACTGTGAAACGCCAAATTGCGGTGACAATGTGTTTCAAATATGGAGCAAATATGGTAAATTTTCTGACGTGTATAGCTCAATGGTCAAAGCTTTGCAAGCCAAAGTCCGCGGGTTCGATCCCCAACGGAGATTAAAAAAAAACAAGGAATTTTAATCGAAATCTGAGCCCTAAAACACCCCCGGTTGGCGTGAATTTAATCCCTCACCCGTAAAAACGCCAGTCATAGCCAATTAATTAAAATTGGTGGTAGACGAAAGTCTCCCCGTGAAGACCGCCCATTCATAGTAAATTTCTGTAATAATAAGAATGATGCGTGAATCTCGGGCTGTAGTCTATGACGTTGGCGGATTAACATTCCAAATGCAGGGCTTAGCTATATGCACTATAGTAAGCGTCATATAATTCCACAGAAGAAACTTCAGAATCACCATCACCATCTGTCTGTGAGAATATTTTCGTGTTTGTCTATAGCACAGTTTCTATCTAGACGTTATATGAGAGTTATTTGTTATATATAATATCAAATGTCAAATCTTTTTGTCGTACTTGTTTCCAAGGTGTATTGCAATAATACAATAATAATAGCCTGTTATATTACTTCATAATTGATTTCAATTCTTGAAGTTATTGCATTGAAACTATTATTGGTTTCCAACAATCTCTTTTGGTTGTCGTTGTCAGTAATGGTAAAACGGATTCAAAATTTAACATCATCATCAGTTTGTGTGCGTCCACTGCTGAACGTAGTCCTCCTGCGTGATTCTCCATCCTCTTCGACGCCTTCCGCATCCAGGCTTTCTTCAAATGTCGTCGTCCATCTTGCATTGTGTCAAAAAACACTCTTTTTGCCAGATCTTGGACACCACTACAACACTTTTCTTCCCTTTCGATGTCTCTTCAACAGATATTGCCACTTGAGTGTGCTTAAACATTGTGTAGCCTCCATTACTTGAGTTCTTCTGCGTATTTCCTGGTTTCGGATCCTCTCATGGATCTCTCCATGGCACGCTGGGTGACCTCCATGCTCGGAGTGCTGCTAAAAGATAGTATCCGAAACCAGGAAATACGCAGAAGAACTCAAGTAGTGAATAGGCACACTCAAGTGGCAATGGGCAGGACATATCTCTCGAAGAGACGACGGTCGATGGGGAAGAAAAGTATTGGAATGGCGGCTAAGAACTGGCAAACGTAGCATTGGCCGACCCTCTGAAAGATAGATTGACGACATAAGAAGAATAGCGGACCTGGATGCGGAAGGCCGAGGATCGAAGAGGATGGAGACTCATGCAGGAGGCTTACGTTCAACAGTGGACGGATACAGGCTGATGATGATGAAACATGACAAACCGTAAAGCTAGTGCGTTCTGCGAGTACGTGATATTTTTATTTTAGCGATTAGCGTCTAGTTTTGGCGTTCGATACGTTACATGTTGTATTTTAGTTTGGCAAAATAAGGCGCACTGGTCGCTATAGAAATATCAAATTGACATCAATAAAAAATAATAGAAAATGTGTTTGTTTTTGCTTTGTCCGAGCGTTCAGCTCCAAGAGTGGTTTATGCAAATATCTGAACGTATATAACGAGCGGAGTTGCAGTGCTAACAGCTACTTGCGAATAATTGTGGTCAGCCAACAACGAAAACACTCTAAAGCCTCCATTTTCGCTTATAAATACTTCTTTTTTAGCCTAGACATTTCCCATCATCTGGGGTCGGCTCTCCTTGTGAACATTCGTTGTCCTGCGTTGCATTCTCGGTCAAACCCAGAATTTTCAGATCCTCGTTTATAGTTGCAGTCCAGGTTGCCTGTGGTCTTCCAGGTCTTAGCGTGAGTTTGTTGAGGGCTCTCTTCACCATGTGGTCCTCATCTTTCCGTGTCACATGCCCATACCATCCTTAGGCGGTTTTACCTAATATTTTCAGGTATGGGGGCCACCCGAAATGAGCCCCGAATATGCTCACTTGGAACTCTGTCCACTCTAGTCACACCGCCCGCCCACCTCAGAATCTTCATCTCTGCCAAATAAATCCTATCCAAGTCACATTTCAGCGGGGCTTAACACTCCGATCCGTAGAGCATAGCTGGCCTTTTTTGCTTAGAAATACAATATATATTTAATTATTCTAGTAAGTCTAGCATTTTTTCTTGCGACGCATGTCCATTTGATCCAGGCATATAACAGACAGTGAGACACTCTGCAAGATTTTGCCGTAGGGTGTAGCTTTGTAGGCGGGTGTACTGTGAACTCACTACCTTCGGGTTATCAAGCGTTCGCTTGATAACCCGAAGGTAGTGAGTTCGATCCCCGACGGAGATTTAAAAAATGATCACTTGGCGAGTTTTTCATAACAAGTGATCACCAACAGTCGCCCACTCTCACTGCTCCGACCACTTTTGCTGTTTTGTATTTTTTCTGTAACTTCTTTGGTGTAACTTGGCTGGACTGTCGCTGCAGTTTTTGTCACCTTTTTTGCTGCCATAGACTCGCCACTGACAGTCGCCAGCGATCGACAACCAGTTTACTGACGCATACCTTTTACAAACTACTATTTGGATTATTTTTAATTTTTATTAGAATATTTTTCAATGTTCTTATTTTATTTTATAGATCTATCTTTTAATATTATTTGTAATTAAATACACACATACAATTTTACATCCATTTTTTACGCATCAAGCCATCCAGAAAAAAAAGGCGGAGAATGGTCGTGTGGATAACGTGGTGTATATAGGACAGAGCAAAGGTGAAACGCTCGAGGTTCCAATCCCGCGTCTGCCGATATTTTTTCTGAATGGTTTGATGCGTAAAAGTTCGATTTAAAATTGTATTTGTGTATTTATTTACAAAATATTTATATATATTGTATGTATTTTTATATTTATTTCATGTTAACAAATAACAGTCCAGCTGCAGTAAGACTGTGTAAGCACGGCTCTCAGAATAAATAAATTAAATCACTGACGTTAAGCAACGTTCTACAAGGCTAAAATATGGATGGGTCACCGACTGTTGCTCGCAGCGTGACGTTTATCGGTTTAAGTCGCTTTTTATGACCAAATGGTCAATGCCTCAAATGCATCGGGATAATCATTACATCTTCTTAAGAAAGAAATTTGTGAAATATGCCCTAACTATGCTTTGGATACTATAGCTTCCATCCCAGGCTTCTGACCTCAAGTCGTCGGGAACCGTATACGTTATATGTAAATTAAAAAGGGCTTTAATCGATTTCTGAGCTCTGCAATACCCCGGTTGGCGTGAATTTGATCGCTCACCCGTAAAATGCCAGTAATAGCCTATTAATTAAAATTGGTGGTAGATGAAAGTCGTCCCATGAAGACCACCCATTCATAGTAAATTCCTGCAATAATAAGGATGATGTGTGAATCTTGGGCTGTAGTCTATGACGTTGGCGGATCAATACTCCACATGCAATGCTTAGCCGTATGTTACATGGTAAGCGTTATAGAATTCCACAGATGAGACTTCAGAATTACTATTACCATCTGTCGGTATTGTCCTGTATGTGTTTACATAAAAAAAAAGTTCCCAGGTGGAACCACGAGACACAAGTTTCTGGATTTCAATTATGTCAGTTTCTATTGTTCTTACCTTGTGCCAAGACATCTCTGCATCCAAATGTTCGATTGTGGTGGTTGTCGGGAACCATATATACGATTATGTTCCAGGGTGATTGAGCTATGACAATATAGCATTCCTGCTTGAAGAAAAGGCATCTGTAGTTAATGTTCTCCACAGCATTCGTAGTCTCGACCAGGTACCGCGCAGTATGGCTCAGATGCAGTTCGAGGGAATCGCCTCGGCTCTATGGGGCATGCAGATTTGTGGCCACTAAATAAAAATTCCACGCATTTACAATTTTCGTTCGTATTTTCGGAGACAGAATCTATCTTCGATCTCCATCTTTTTACAACCCGTGAATGCGATTAATATCTCTTACACGGGTTCTTTCTTTTAGCACTTCTGTGCTGTGGACACCATTGTTCAGAGCGGACTCCCACTGGACTTATCAGTCGCTAACTAAACATAATCTGAATGAGCGCATCATTAAGGAGATGGTGTGATGCGGGTGTGAGGCGTGTAAGGTCCAGTCCAGTCTTCACTACTAAGTGCCCGATCTGCATCTCGACAGGCGCTATTGCACAGCAACTGGGAAAAAGGCAGGAAACGAAATTTTATGTCTCTGTTTACGAATTGATTTTTTTAACTACTTGTGTATTCGAAGGAAAGAATAGCCTTGTGGAGGCGGCGGAGCGTGTCAGTGGTCCGCGTGGGTGACTCAACGTCTGTGTATAATTGAGACGTCGTCGCGGATCTGTGACATTCAGATTATATGGAAATGAGAAACTCGGCGGTTG
Organism: Glossosoma conforme; assembly: GCA_022606575.1. Lineage (NCBI taxonomy): Eukaryota > Metazoa > Arthropoda > Insecta > Trichoptera > Glossosomatidae > Glossosoma > Glossosoma conforme. The sequence goes on along the minus strand of JAGTXR010000343.1, from coordinate 383,726 downwards.
CGAAAGATACCATCATCAGATGGTTACCCAACGCAGGCATTACTAAAAACGAAACATTGAAATAAAAAATAATAGATGATACTGATGTCAAATATATACCTGTAACTTACATTAGTATTAACATATCTGGAATATATCATGAAAACAATATCAATAATAACTTATGGCGCCGAAACTTTTTTTATTTTTATGTAAACACATACAGGAGAATACCGACAGACGGTGATAGTAATTCTGAAGTCTCATCTGTGGAATTCTATGACGCTTACCATAGTGCATATGGCTAAGCTCTGCATGTGGAGTGTTGATCCACCAACGTCATAGATACAGCCCAAAATACGGGAATCTACTATGAATGGGTGGTTTTAACGGGACGACTTTCGTCTACCACAAATTTTAATTAATAGGCTATGACTGGAATTTTACGGGTGACGGATCAAATTCACACCAACTTGGGTATTTAAGAGCTCAGAAATCAATTAAAAATCATTTTTTTTTAATCTCCGTTGGGGATCAAACCCACGACCTTTGACTTGCAAAGCAAACGCTTTGACCATTGATACCCGCTGGCATTAACATATCTTGAATACGGAAGTGTTTGTCGATACAATGCAAGATGGACTGATGACATCAGAAGAAGAAGATAGCGGGAGTATCCTTGATGCAGATACTTAAACTTAAAAGAAATCAACAGGCGTATACAACTGGGATGGGCATCATTTGGAAAACTAAAGTACATTTTTAAAGCAAAAATTCAGCAATTTCTTAAAACTAAGGCGCTTAACCAATGCATCCTACCAGTTTTAATTTATGGCGCAGAGACGTGGAATCTAACAGCAGGTCTTACACATAAAATTAAGATCATCCAACGTGACATGGAGAGATCCATGAGAGGAGTGTCTCTAAAAGATACAATTTCAAAATGAAGATATCGTGAAGAAGAACTCAAGTAGTGGAGGTAATACAAAGAACAGACACACTAAAGTGGCAATACCTGTTGAAGAGTCGAAGTTGCAAAATAAAAGTGTTGGAGTAGCGTCCAAAAACTGACAAACGGAGCGTTGATCGTACAAAGTACATATTGTTATAATATTATCAATAATAAAATATTGGGTTTCGCGTCTAGCCTACTGCTTGAGTCTCCAGTACATTTTGAATAGTCTTTTGTAATGTTTACTTTATATGAGATTTTTTTGATGAGATGTTTATAATATAATTTATGGGCTAATTATATTTCATCATCAGCCCATTTTCGTCCACTGTTGAACGTAGGCTCCCCGCATGAGTCTCCATCCTCTTCGATCCTCTGCCTTCAGAATCCAGGCCACTTTCGCTATTCTTCTTATGTCGTCAGTCCATCTTGCAGGGGGTCGGTCAACGCTTCGTTTGTCAGTTCTTGGGCGTCACTCCAATAATTTTCTTTTCCATTGACCGTCGTCTCTTCGACATATATGTCCTGCCCATTACCACTTAAGTGTGCCTATTCATTGTGTAGCCTCAACTACTAGAGTTCTTCTGCGGATATCCTCGCTTCGGGTTTGATTACATTTATTACAATATATATGCAATGATATTGTGGCTTTTGGGTAAAGCCGTGTGTGGCGAATTATTTCGTACCAATACTTCGACCGCCATTACAGTTGTTTAAGCCTAGGAAGCAATGTTTCCAGCTTTATAAAAATATTATTCGATACAGAGTTGTAGTATGAGTTAACAAATAAAAATAAAGAAACAAATTGTGTTAAAAAATAAGTCCACACCACGGTATTTTAATTTAATTTTTCCTAGATTTTGTGTTATTCTTTGAAAAATTATCTACGGAAAGGATTTCTAAAAACAGAAATTAACAAATCTCTTAATTATTATTCATCTTTGTGAATCTCTTTCGAAACAAAAGACCGCCGGATCGAATCTATGCTAAGATGCATATCAATCTTTAGCTCAACTCTTAGCAATAATCAGCTTAAATTTGCTAATCAAGTTACGTTTTTAGTTTATTAGATATGGTTAATTTTATTGTAAAAGAAATAATTTGCATCGCAAATGATTGCCGTTTTTAAATCTCTATTTAATTTTCGACATAGGTCATTGCTTAGTGGGTAAAGCGACTGCTTATGAAACATTATTTTTCAGGTTATATTTTTCATCTAGACTTAAATTTACCCGCCTCACACTTGCATCACACCGCAGGACAATAAGGCTCCTTGATGATACGTTCATTAAAATTAATCACTTAGCAAGTGATCGAGTCCTCTGAACATTTTTGCCACTGCACAGAAGTTCTAAAGAGAAAAAACTCGTGATCGAGATGTGAATCGTAGTGATGAGTTAAAAAGAGATGGATATATATATTATCGTGTCGGAAACAACAGGGTCAGATCCTTTTGCCCAGAAGTGGGCGACCGATGGCGTTACTCCCGGCCATCATCAGGTCTTTCTGGGTGCAGATATTCGGCAACAGCGTACACTCCAGAAGGTGTGACAGGGTCTGCTCCACGCCGCAGTCACATTCAGTCGGTCCGCTGTAAAACTGCCAGGCTTTAATTTTTGTCCTCGTCTTGTATACTCCGGTCCGAAATCTGTTAAGGGACCTCCATATTTTCCACCCTTTGTCATGTCCAGGCGCTAGGCCTTCATTCGGGGCTATCCAAGTATTTCCCTCAGTTGCCCTTCTCCACATGTTCAGCTGCAGAGTGGCCTCAGGTATTACCAGTTCTGTTAGACGATATATTGTCTTATCGAAAAATACGAGGAAAAATTGTAAATGTGCGGATATTTTTAGCCACAAAGTCTGCATGCCCAATAGGGCTGTGGTACTTTTCTAGAATTCCATCGAAAAGAAACGCTCTTTCTAACAAAAGGGACTGAAAGTTCTTGATAATGTGCTCTGAAGTCTGTAAAAGGCAGAAATTAAATTAAATGAGTTTTATAATAAATTATAGTATAATAAATTTAAAAAGGAACTAAGCTTAGTGAAGAGCTTTTGAATTCTACAATATAATTTCAGGGGAACGATGGTTCGACTTTGTGAAGAATGATAAAGTGAGTTATTCGACAAGGCAAACATCAATAGTACAGTCGGTCAAGAAAAGAATATGGACCTGGTTAGGACACGTATATTGGATGACGCAGGAGAGCAAAAGCTACAACTGCTGTCCTGGAAGGAACTTATAATGTAGATCACTGATGTATTTCAACGATAAGCAACTTCTTCTTCTATATAAAGGACGAATCCGACCTATCCTTGAATACGGCAGTCACTTGTGTGTTGAGACACAAAATACCTTCTTAATTTAATTGATTCAGTTCAAAAAAGAGCGATTCGGTTTGATAAACAACGACACTCTTACGTCTAACCTGCAATCAATGGAACACAGGCGTAAGATTGGTTCACTTAGTCTTTTCTACCGATATTATTTAACTAACTTAAAGGTCTAATTTTTCCTGCACCCGCCCACAACCGACAAACTCGTCTTACACTTGCCGAAAAACCATACACGGTTAATTTGTGTCGACCATGAACTGTCAGTATTCAAAGTATTCCTTAATGCCACCGGTAAGTTTTGGAATGCTCTTCCAGCGTCTGTGTTCACTCCTTTCCTACAATCTGGATCTCTTCAAGAATAAGATAAATATATACTTGCAATCTCCCCAACACACACACAAACACGAACATTACTCACGTTTCCCGCATGCAGCGTCCAGCCTCCTTGGCTGAGCGTCATAAAGTGCACTGGTCTTGACCGGCTAATAGAGCTTTGTGGCGGCTCTTGTGACAAACATATACTCCCCTTAGGTAGCGTATATGGTGATGATGAAGATCAGAAGATGTAATTAGTAGGTTACAACGAAAAACTCACTTGTCGCATTATACACTCTGCTTAAGAAATTTAAATAATTCGTTTTAACATATGTACTCAGTGAAATTCCAGTTTTCCCTCGGTGTTGCCAGTGTCTTATGGAGTGCTGTGGGTAAGCAGGTAAATAATAAACCCAGCCAGGTGTTACATAACGTCGTTAGGTAACCAATAATATAATATCAGAATGTCGGCAGAAACACGCTGCAGCCTTTAATATCTGTGTCAATAGAAATTATCATTCAAACACTGGTCAGCTTTTTCTAGCAGCTGTTACGTAAACTTATCAATTATTGCAGTGATTAATGAGCGCTAATTATGATTAAAATGTCTTCTAGACATCAAGAGGCGTGGCCTAGAGCTGCGATTGTTGAGCACTCAGGCTCTTTACTCGATCAAAACTAAATAAAGATTATACAGCGCATGAATTGTCCCCATTTTTCTTTACCACTTCAGATTCCCTTCATGTGAATGCTAGAGCGTCTTTAAGCCCTTTAGACCACTTACAAAGTACTAACGCAGCTCAGTTATCTCTTAGCAAGAGAAGGATTGAGATAGGAAACAAGACAGTCGAAACTGCAGTCTCCTAGGTAAATAAATAAATATTTATAATTTATAATTGATGCGAATGCTGAAACCATTGAAAACATTTAAACCCTTTCGTCAATACGGCGTGAATTTTTTAAACCATTTTTGTTTGGCACTTTGTTTTAATAGAGTCAAGCCGCTTTGTTATATAATCGTGTCGGAAACAACAGGATCAGATCCTGTCTGCTCAGAAGTGGGTGGCAGGCGAAGTGGCGTTACTCCCGGCCATCATCAGGTGCAGCTGGGTGCAGCTGCTCGGACATAGCGCACACTCTAGAAGGTGCGACAGAGTCTGCTCCGCGCCGCAGTCACATTCAGTTGGTTCACTGTAAAACAGCCAGGCTTTCATTTGTGTCCTCGTATTGAATACTGGAAGATTCGAAGTCTGTTAAGGAAGGAACTTTTTATATTCTACCCGTTTTGTCGGCTGGGTTAGGAGGAATTAGTTCTTTAAGTTCCGAAGAGCAGCGACCGTGGTAAAACGGTAGAAAGACAAACCAACCTTACGTCTGTGTTCCATTGATTGTAGATTAGACGTAAGGGTGTCATTGTTTATCAAACGAATTGCTCTTCTTTGAACTGAGTCAATTAAGTTTAGAAGGTATTTTGGGGCTCCAATCCAAAGGTGACTGCCGTATTCAAGGATAGGTCGGATTTGTCCTTTATATAGAAGAAGAAGTTGTTTATCGTTGAAATATGCGATATTTTGTCACTTAATTGGGTCGTAATATTTGACATTATTCGATATTGATAATCCAAGCATGTTGGTCTAAGTTAAATTAAAGTAACTATAAGACCCGGCGCTTACAGCCGCAATCTGTCTTAAAAACCCTGATCATGAATACCCAAATATTTCTCTGGTACTATAGCTGCAGTCTATGCTCGTTCGCGGCTCTTGCTCTGAAGGCTTTCGGGAACTATCTATGTCTCCATGTGGAACTCCGGGTATACGGTAATACACAACAAACAATATTAACTTACAAAACTGTGAAACGACCATTTGTGGTCCATACGCTTCGATTTTTTCGATTTTTCAGTATGAAATACATACTGTTTTGAATGAAATTGTTGAAATTATTGGTATTCGCTCTACTGTGAAATGTAGTCGGTGAAAAGGAATGCTGCTGAGCTGTGACGGATGCCAGGGTCTCTGAGACACGCGATCTGCGGCTGCCATAGCCAGTAATTACCTTACAGATGGTAGAATACTTGTATTTGCAGATACGACTACAGAAACATCAGATTTATGTGATACCTGCAAATATACGTGAGATTGGAAAGCAATGATATGTTTAATTATATACTACAGCGGCCTGCGTAAATAAATCATGGCGATACAGCAAAAAATAATGTATCATCATCATCAGCCTGCGTTCGACCACTGTTGAAGATAGGTCTATCGCATGAGTCTCCATCCTTCTCGATCCTCCGCAGTGTAACCTTACCTAACATAACCTTACATAATCTAACCTAACCTAATCATCAGCCTGTGTCTGTGCACTGTTGAACGTAGGCCTCCCGCATGAGTCTCCATCTTTCGCGATCGCATCCAGGCTACTTCCGCTATTAGGACGATGTTGTCAGTCCATCATCATCAACTTGTGTCCATCCACTGTTGAACGCTCTAGTATGAGTCTCTATCGTCTCCGATCCTCCGCCTTCTGCATCTAGGCCACTCCAACTATTTTTCTGTTGTTAGGCCATGTGCACTGTGTCGAAAAACACTCTGTTTGCCAGTTCTTGAACGCCTCTCGAACACTTTTCTTCCCCATTGAACTGTCTCGTCAATAGATATTGCCACTTAAGTATGCCTATTCGTTGTGTAGCCTCCACTACTTGAGTTCTTCTGATACCTTCATTTCGAATGCTATCTTTTAGAGAAACCCCTTTAATGGATCTCTCCATGACACGTTGCATGACCTTTATTTTACGTGGAAGACTTGTTGTTTGATTCCACGTCTCTGCGCCATAAGTTAATACTGTAGAGATGCATTGGTTAAACGCTAATGATATATTTTCGCATTTTTACTACAAAACATTAAGCATTCTTGTTTATTTAAAAAATGCGTATAAATAACTGTTTATTTTATTTTATTATTTTGACATTCGTTTCGATTTTAATAATTTTTAAAATGTGCGTGGGTAGGTAGGTATGTTAAACTTGAGTTTGCGTGGGACACAAAAAGTCACGCGCCGGCCTCCCGCAATTATTTTTTAAAAAGCAACAAGAGCAGTTGGTAGCCTTGATTTTTAAATAAAGGAATGCTCCGTGGTGCGCGGACAGTTGGCACGCTTGCTAGGTATAAGATATAATAGACAATGGAACAATTATAATGATTAAGGTAACTAATAACAACTGTTTAGGTACACAGATATTATCGGAGAATAAGTAAGCATTGATTGTTTGTTCTGCTTAGGAAAAATTAAGTAATAACTTACCAGAGTCTTTGCCTTTTGAGAGAGTGATCAGACTGGTCAATCATGTCGAATGTTGATATATTCCACGCGAGAGAAGCCCAGTTCAGACACGAGCTCCACTAATTTGTTCGATGAAATAATTTCGTGGAGTCTTCTGCTTAACGAGCTTTGGGGACTTTCTAGTGTATTTCCAAACATTTAAATTATTATCTTTTGATATAAAATTTATAATATTCACTTATGGAGATACTGCGGAGATTTTTTCATTAGAATGTTTTTAAAAGTAAAAAAAAAAATTTGAATATTTGAAGATACACATTATATTATTTTGGCACACTTATTAAACATAACCTCACCTAATCTAACCTAACTTTACTTTTCGCAATATTACCTAAAACAATCTAACCTAACCTAACATGAAACACAGATGATTGGTTCACTTAGTTTTTTCTACCGTTATTTCCAGAGCTACTGCTCCTCTAGACACAATTAATTAATTCCTCCTGCACCCACAACCGTCAGACTCGTCTTACACTTGATGAACATATATACACGGTTAAATGTCAACAAAATAACTGAAACTTCCAAAATTCATTTCATAAATACGACCGGTATGCTTTTCAATACTCTTCCAGCGTCTGTGTTTCCTCCTTTATACAATCTGGATCTCTTGAAGAAACATATAAATATACACTTGCAATCTCAGCAACCCACACACAAACGCATGCAGCGACCATTCTTTTTGACTGAGCGTTATAGAATTTAGTGGTCTCTGCCTGTTGTAAAAATAATATCAAAATTTATTTATTTAGCCACCAGTGCCATTATCAAAATTTTACACATAATAATTCCAGGCAAACACAGAATTAATCTAAATTTAAATCAAACAGAATAGAAAGAAAATATAAATCGTCATGTAGACATACACCACATTATGATTATTGTACTACTCAATGAGTGGAGCACCGAATCCCCTCTGGATGGTCACGTGAAGGCGCATCCAGTGCCCCTCCAACCGTGAGTCCCACCTATCCGCCCACACAGTTATGATCTCTTCTATCCACTTTCATATAAAACAACCTAATATATTGATACTTGAATCAGTTATTGTAGTAAGCGTCATATAATTCACACAAAGACTTATATCATCAATAGGATAATTCATTTTTCTTTTTATGTTTTTGTTTACATAGAAATAAGTAAACAGCCTTGATTTGAAAAAAGGAATGTCCATAGAGAATGCGCGGTTGGCACGCCTGCTTGTTAGGTACATAATAGACAATAGAACAAGAGTAATGACTTAGGTATTTATAATTATTTACTCAATTCAGGTAGGCATGATAATAATTATTTTATGGCAACTATATTATTGTCAGTATTTATTTTAATTAATGGGCAGCAATTATATAGAAAATGTTCAGTAATAAATGAAAATCTACGTTTTATCGGCTGCATTGGTATTTAATACGATCCTGAAATAAGATATAACACAAGAGAAACAATTTATAAATACAGGTATTTATGGTTATTAACAACAATTATTAATAAGTCCCGAAGCTCGCTTTAAATTCGAAATTACTTTGATAAATAAATTCGTGGAGCTCATGTCGAAACTGGGCTTCTCTTAAATGGAATATATCAATATTCGAGGCGATATGGTTGAACAGTCTGATCACTTTCTTAAGAGGCATAGTCTCTGGCAGGTTTGTATTACCTTTAGGAAGAGCAAACAACCTGTACCTCCTTATCCTTAAATAATGGTCAACAAGCAAACCGATTTCCAACAAAATATCTGTATTTCTGAACACGCCGCGCACTAGCTGAAAGAAATGCATACTCAAGCACACATCTCTTCTATAGGGTCTGCCAAATAACTTTTTTTTTTTTTTGAAAAACATCGCAAAACAACGAGTGTAGCTTCGGCTGTGTGGCACGTAGCGCCATCCTGTTGAAACCAAATGTTGCCAATATCTTTCTCTTCAATTTTTGTGAACAAAAATGGCCCCGGCAACGATCGCCATTGACTGTAACGGCCACTCCTTGCTCATTTTCGAAGAAAAATGGCCTGATTTTAAAAGTAATGTCGCAATATTTTCCAGCGTTGTTCAAGCGTATACACAGCCATATTTGTTTAGCAGAAATATAAAACTAATTATCTGTCAAATCAGACATGAGCTAAGTGTTACCATTCACGAAATAAGTACTAGTTGAAAAAAAAACGTTAGATGGCGGACCCTATAATTCTCAACTCATTGTATCCCAACATACCCCGTATAAAGTTAGATGTGTACAGCCACGGATAATATCCATACATCCTCATGTAAAGAAAACTCAAAAATTTCTTCTAAACTCTCTCCAATATGAGGTCATATTTATACTCGTGGGGAGCCCGAATAATTGATTCACAGCGTACATTACAAAAGGAACAATACAGACACTGTATACTGCGATTAAAGCTGCGAGTCCCACATATTACGCAAATAAAAACCATTTTTTTATATTTTTTAGATGTTTCTCGAAAGAATTCTCAATTATATTCAAATATTTTGTGAAGCTGTTAAAGATATATTTCTTATATATCTTAAATTTTTAATGTACGTATTATTGGTGTACATTATCGTGTATTATTACATTAAGTACAGTTCTTCTTAATAGTATCAATCCAGTGGATTGGTTTGCGGCACCAAAATCTTGCATCTCGATCTACACTCTTCTCGATCAACTGCAACACTCTTTAGCTCAGCGTAAGTGCTGCAACTCATGTCCTCGAACACTTGCTGCAAATACTCCCGCCTACGGAAAATACACAAGTGAGTGAAATTAAGTACTAAATCATCAAGTGATAACTGTACATGAACTAATGCTTAAAAATATAAAATCCAATATTGAGTGACTAATATATATATATTAATATTTGTATGAATAAATATGATTTAGTTAAACAAACTATTCCGAGGTCTCGGTCCCGAAATTACGGCGTCAGTAAATGGTGACGTCGGAATACGACAGTACAAGTCCAAAGTTACTTTACTTTCAAATTACTTGATAACATATTCCTTTTTATACCTTAGTGTACAACATGAGTAGGCATTCTGTATTTTATAAAATTGATATTAATAAAATTATTTTCGTACACCGCAAATTCCTCGATACCTGTTGTTTTTGACCTTGATCCATTCAATTTACATAGAGTGGCAGAATATTGTGATGGTCAATGCCCTGTGTCGTACCCGACTGTAAGAATCGACAATTTCGGCGGGTATAGCTCAATGGTCAAAGCGTTTGCTTTCCAAGCCAAAGTTTGTGGGTTCGATGCCCGACAGAGATTTAAAAAAAATATTTTTGATCGGATTGTGAGCTTTAAAATACCCAGGTTGGTGTGAATTTGATCCCTCACCCGTAAAATGCCAGTCATAGCCTATTAATCACAATCGATGGTAGATGAAAATTGTCCCGTAAACACCACCCATTCATAGTAATTTCCTGTGATAAAAATGATGACTGTAGTCTATGACGTTGGCGAATCAACACTCCACATGCAGAGCTTAACCATATGTAACATGGATAGTGTCATAGAATCCATAGATCTATAAACATTCTCCTGTACGTGATTACATAAAAAAACTGAGTGGCTCTTATTTGTGGTGACCATATCGTTAAAGATAATTGAAATATCACCCGTTGAGACCATCACCGACCAGGCGGTGGACATTCAAGTTTTGGTACTCGCACAGTGTTGCTTAACTTTGATGATTTAACGTGAACCGCGCTGACGATGTGCTATTGCCGATGGCATAAAAATCTATGTTACAAGTAATATAATGTTTGTTCTATTTTTTTTTGCAGGCATAACAATTTAAAAAGTGAAAAATCTTTGTGAAAGTTAAGTTTGTGGTTTTTTATAAAAGTTTTGAAAATTATTGAAGAAAGAAAACTTTGCAGAACAACAACTTATTTCAACCATCAAGTAAGTAAATTTTGTGTATTTTAATTTTCTATTTTATGCTAGCTGACCCGGCATACTTTGTACTGCTTTAGAATTAATAAGAAGAGTAATTCGTTTGATAAACAATGACACTCTTACGTCTAACCTGCAATCAATGGAACCGCTTTTACCACGGTCGCTTCTCTTTGGAACTTAAAAAACTAATTCTTCCTGCCAAAAATAAATATAGTATTACTCCTACAAAAATGGGTTAGACCACTTACTTTAGCAGCTCAGTTATCTCTTAGTAAGAGAAGGATTGAGAAAGGCTATGAGTTAGTCGAAACTGCAGTCTCCTAATAGAGAACTTTTGTTACGTGATCTATGTGAAAACAAGGTAAATAAATAAATAATTATAAAAGTATTTTTCATCGATTTCTGAGCTCTGAAATATGTTGGTGTGAATTCGATCCCTCGCCCATAAAATGCCAGTCATGGCCTTTTAATCAAAATTGGTGGTATACGAAAGTCCTTCCGTGAAGACCACCCATTCATATAAAAGTCCTGTATTAATAAAAATGATGCGTGAATGTCGGGCAGTCTATGAATTTGCCAGATCAACAATCCACGTACAGCAAAATCCGTATGCAGAATGGTAAGCGCCATAGAATGCACCGATGAAATTTTAGAATGACTATCACCATCTGTCGGTATTCTCTTGTACGTGTTTACATATAGTGAAAAAATATATAATTATAGTCGATAATTGCGAAATAACTTTCACCGTCACATTTTCCTAGTAAAACAAATTTAAAGAGACCATGCAGGCTATGGAATGCACTCTCAGCAGCAGTGTTTCCTCTATTGATGATGATAAGTGACAGATGGTTATAGTGATGCTGAAGTCTCATATAATGATTCTATGGAGCTTACACATAGCTAAGCGCTGCATGTGGAGTGTTGATCCACCAACGTTATAGACTACAGTTCGATATTCACGCATTATGTAATTAATACAGGAATTCGGTGCTCACGGGACGACTTTCATATATGTATTATATTTGTCCTTTATATAGAAGAAGAAGTTGTTTATCGTTAAAAATTACGCTTAGATTGTCGGGAATAGAACCCACGGTCTGTCGCATGGTGAGCTGACTATCTAGGTCATTGCCAAGTCATGCTGCTGATGATGATGAGAATTAGTTTTCGATAATTTGCGATCATCAAGTACGATGATTTTGTATTAAAAAATAATATCAAGAAATTTTTGTATGTAACTGGAACATATGGTCGTCACGAATTACCGCCATGAAGGTCGATTATGTTACCGACAGCCGGTGGGTATAGCTTAGTAGTTAAAGCGTCTCTATACCAAAACAAAAGTCGTGGGTTCGATCCCCGACGGAGACAAATTAAAAATTCAATCGATATGTTAGCTCCATTAATACCTCAAGTTGATGTGAATTTGATCCCTCACACGTAAGATGAGAGACATAGCCTATTAATCAAAATTGAGTTTGTGGGTTCGATTCAGACGGAGATTATAAAAAAAAAACGATTTGTGAGTTCTAAAATACCCCCGGTTGGTGTGAGTTTGATCCCTAACCCGTAAAAAGCCAGTCATAGCATATTAACTAAAATTGGTGGTAGACGAAAGTGGTCCCGTGAAGACCACCCATTGATAGTAAATTCCTGTAATAATAAGGATGATTGATGAAAGATGATATTCTATGACGTTGGCGGATCAACACTCCACATGCAGAGATTACCCAATATGAATCATGGTAAGCGTCATATAATTCCACAGATGAGACTTTAGAATTACCATCACCATCTGTCGGTATTCTCCTGTATGTGTTTACATAAAAAAATATATGATTCAGTGCAAGAAATCGATTACTTTTCGTTTCATCATCATCATCAGCCTGTGTCCGTCCACTGTTGAACGTAAGCCTCACGCATGAGTCTCCATACTGTTCGATCCTCCACATTCAGGACACTCCCGCTACTCTTCTGAAGTCATCATTGCAATGTGTCGACAAACACTCTGTTTGCCAGTTCTTGGACACCTCTCCAACACTTTTCTTCCCCATCGACCTATGTCTCTTCAAAAGATATTGCCACTTGAGTGTACCTATTCGTTGTGTAGCCTCCACTACTTGAGTTCTTCTTCTGTTATCTTCATTTTGAGATTGTATCTTTAAGAGACACTCCTCTCATGAATCTCTCCATAGCACGATGGGTCACCTTTATTTTATGTGTAAGACCTGCTGTTAGATTCCACATTTCTGCGCCATAAGTTAACACTGGGAAAATGTTTTTTTTTTTAAAAATCGCTTTAAAGATGTACTGAAATTTTCTTAATGCTGCACTTCCTAGTTGTATACGCCTGTCGATTTCTTTAGATAGGTTGTTTCGTCCTCGTTGGATTGCTTGTCACGCATAAGACTGTCGTCTACAATAGATGTATGGCTCTGCGTCGGTATTCTCTTTTGTGTGCTTACATAAAATATAACGAAAACGCACCATCATCCATATGCTTGATTGCGATCTACATGACTAGTATAAAACGTTATCCATTCATTAGAACAATATTATTTATTTTTATTTTTCTATGTTCTACTTATAAATCGGTACCATCACGGACGATGGTCTTATTAACTTTCTCAATCCATCCCACCACCAGGTATAAACACGCAAACTCCTTAAAAAAATATTAATGTAAGAATAAACCTTCATTTACAATATTCTTAGTACTTTATAAGGCGATATATATAAATATAATCGTGTCGGAAACATTAGCGTCAGATCCTGTATACCCAGAAGTGGGCGACGTCGATGGCATTACTCTCGGCCAACTTCAGGTCTTTCTGAGTGCAGCTACTCGGAAACAGCGCACACTCCAGAAGGCGTGACAGGGTCTGCTCTACGCCGCAGTCACATTCAGTCGGTCTGCTGAAAAACTGTCAGACTTTTATTTGTGTCCTCGTCTTGCATGCTCCGGTCCGAAGTCTGTTCAGGGACCTCGATATATTCCACCCTTGGTTGTGTCCAGGCGCTAGGTCCTCTTTCGGGGCAATCCAAGCATTCCCCTCAGTTCAGCCGCAGGGTGGCCTCAGTTCCGTTGTCGACCGTAGGAAACTTCTTCTTTATTTGAGCCGTGTGGTCATCTCTTGATATCAGATTACTGAGCAGAAATAATTTGACGTCACTGACACGAAGAAGAAAATAATGGAACTATGTATGAAGATTCAGCAAGTGTGAGACGAGCTTGTCGGCTGGGAGAACAATGAGTTTCTTTGAATTCATATCAGCAGTGGTTAAAGTAAATAAGATGGAAATGACTAAATGAACCAATCTTAGACTTGTGTTTCAAGGATTGCTGTGTAGATGCAAGTGTCGCATTATTTATTGAACGAACTGTTTTTCTTTATGAGTTTCAATCAAAAATTATATTTTAATGATATTTTAGAAGTAATTAGTGTTGGTGAATGAACGAGCGTCTCATTATCAAACTCTAATATCCGGCTGCATTAGCAATCGATTGTTGTAATCTTTATTACGATCTAAAGTGATCATTTGTAAATTATCTTTAGTTTACTGTAATCGTAAATTTAAAGCTTTTTTTAGAATAAATGTCAATTAATTCATTTTAAATGTCAAGTAATTAGCATTGTTATGACAATCGATTACGTGCGGTTAAACAATTGATCAATAATCATGAAAATCGTTACAAAATATCATTAATTTGAATCGTAAAGATTGATTAAAAAAATATTACTTAATGTTTTTTATTTGGTTTCAAGATCTGATCTACGACCTCAATGAAGCGTCGAACAGAATGGTTCTTCCGCAATCTAGCCTAACCTAACCTAACATTATCATCAGTCTATGTTCGTCCACTGTAAAGCGTAGGCCTTCAGCAACAGTCTCCATTCTTGTCGATCCTCTGCTATCCGCACCCAAGCTACTCTCGATATTCTTCTGATGTCGTCATCACTCTCTTTGCTAGTTATTGGTCGCTACTCCCAACACTTTTCTTCTCTATCGACCTATGTCTCTTCAACATATATTGCCACTTGAGTGTATCTATTCTTAGCCTCTACTACTTGAGTTCTTCTTCTGATAACTTCATTTTGCGATTGTGTCTTTCAGAGACACTCCTCTCATGGATCTCTCCATGGCACGTTGTGTGACCTTTATTTTATGTGTAAAACCTGCTGTTATATTCCACGTCTATGCGCCATAACTCATAAGTTAATACTGGGAGGATGCATTGGTTAACCGCCTTAGTTTTAGGACATTGCGGAATTTTCGCTTTAAAAATATACTTTAGATTTCCAAATTCTGCCCATGCCAGTTGTATACGCCTGGATATTTCTTTTGACAAGTTATATTGTCCTAGTTGTATTACTTGTCCCGGAGAGTTATATTCATTTACAACATCTATTTGTGAAACTCCAATGGAAATCGGTTCTAAATTCTGGGAAATATGACTTGGCTTTTTTAAGACCAATTTTCTTCGGTGTCACAATCTATCGTCACTAGACAATTCGTTCAACGACTCATTGGTAACGACATGGGGAGCACTAGACGTCTGGTGTACAGGACATTTGGTGCACAAGACAACTGATGCACTGGATGTCTCGCTAACCTAACCTAACCTAACCTAAAACATGGATAAAACTAAAGCCTTGATAAATAGTCACATTTCCCAGACTTTTGAGCCGATTTCCATTAGAGGAACACAAATAGAGGTTGTAAATGAATATATTTAACTGGGAGAAGTAATACAACTAGGAAGAAAAAACTAATCAAAAGAAATTGACAGGCGTATACAATTGGGATGGGGAGCATTTGGAAAAATTAAGTACATTTTTAAAGCGAAAATTCCGCAATTTCTTAAAACTAAGGCGCTTAACCAATGCATTCTCCGTGTATTAACTTATGGCGCAGAGACCTGGAATCTAACAGCAAGTCTAACAGCATGCTATGGAGAGATCCATGCTCGGAGTGTCGCTAAAAGAAAGAATCCGAAACGAGGAAAATACGCAAAATAACTCAAGTAGTGGATGCTACCCAACGAATAGGCTCACTCAAGTGGCAATGGGCAGGACATATCTGTCGAAGAGACGGCGGTCAATGGGGAAGAAACGTATTGAAATATCACCCAACAGCATGTTTTACACGTAAAATAACCCTTTTATCAGCTGCAGGGTATTTCAACTTGCACTGAGTGTCTCAAATGAGCATAAAAACAGTGTGTTGATGTCGTTGGTAATGCCTAAAGGCCGTAAGCATCAACGTTAAATTTGAATGTAAGATTCTAATTGAAACGTTTCGTAATTATGAATATTTGTAATTATTTTGGATAGTCTTCATTATCAAATAATGATATTATATAAGAGCTTACAGCACTGTTTGAATAAATCACTTTAATTTGGAATTTTACGCGGTAAAGACATTTGAAATTTAAATTTTTCAATTAACTCGAATTCTTTTATAGACTACTTTTTAAAGTATTCATTAATGACCGCTTGCTAAATAAAAACTGACTAAAATTGAATTGTATACTGCCAGAAAAATATGTGAATAAAAATAAATAAATATTAAAATACTATAAACTTGTTTTAGTGATCGACAATCCACTGTTCGATAAAGGCCTTCTTTAATATATTTCATGTAAGTTTATTGCAACAATATTTTCTTTTTTAAAGTTTTTGTATAGGTAGAAATTAACAACTTTTTATTCCATCGACATGGATTAAAAGAAAAACATTTTTTTTTCTTTTAACCTCCTTCGAGGATTGAACCCACGATCTTTCGTTTGCCAAGTATACGCTTTAACCACTGAGGTATGCTTGCCGTCGTGATCTCAGAGAATTTACCTTAATAAGCGCTCTTTTTGGTCGTTTTTTAGAATATATATAAATATTGTAAATTTTAAATCTTTTCAGATCCTTACCAATATTCAATATATTGATACAATTATACAAATTAAAAGCAAATATCATCCTAAATAACATTTATTTTCATTTAAATCGGGGAAAAACAAACAGCAGACTCTGGGACTATGGATATTCAAGGATATGTAACATGTTAAGAGTCATAGAATCCACAGATGAGATTTCAGCAATAATATCACCATCTTTCGGTATTCTCCTGCATTAACACCCCTTCCAAAAAGGGGTGTTAATGCGTCGCGTGAAGGCAGGATGAGGAGCACGTCAGCAAACAAAGTTTTTCCTTTAGAAGCACATTGATTAAATTTACTTAAAACTTTACAAGCTTCCGGCCAAGCGGGATGACATGCCGCGCGTCCGTAATGCAATCTTGTCTCGCTAAAGGGCGGGCACTGACTACCGATCTTCGCGCTCGGTCTCGGCTTTCGACCGCGCAACGAGCGATGGTGTTCATTACTAACACACCCGTTAGCGGACCCGTCCAAAATGACAACGTGGCGCACATAAATGCACGACGAGCGACCAGGAATAAGAGACGAAAGATTGTAAATCTAAGTTTTCGGTAACAGTTAGCAAGGACTGCATCATGCTGATGTCAGTGTTTACATCAATATATCATTTAACTTACTGCCAAAACATTGAACTAGTTACTGAACAAAAAAATACTGACAATTTTAAAATACTTGACAATTTAGTAGCTCCATCGTGCAAGTCTTCTTCGTAGTATCAATCCGGTTGATTGATTTGCAGCAACAAAATCTTGCATCTCGATCTCCACTCCTTTTCGGTCCTCCGCAACCCTCTTCAGCTCAGCATAAGAGCTACAACTCATGTCATCGAATACTTGTTGCGAGCATTACCCTATAAGGCACCCTCTACAGTTTCTTCCCTAAGCCATCCCTTCCACAATGTCGTGAAGAAGACCATTGTGGCGCATGATGT
This sequence comes from Glossosoma conforme, assembly GCA_022606575.1. NCBI lineage: Eukaryota > Metazoa > Arthropoda > Insecta > Trichoptera > Glossosomatidae > Glossosoma > Glossosoma conforme. Next base: position 366,033 of record JAGTXR010000343.1, on the reverse strand, counting down.
GACCGACCCACCGGGCTCGCCTCTCTGAGATGGTTCTTACTCGATAAGAACTTACTTAGGTTAGGTTAGGTTGACTTAAGACATCCAGTGCCACTCCACGCTCTTACCGATGAGTCGTTGAACGAATTGTCTGTGAACGATAGGTCGTTACACCTGGAATACTTGACAATTTGGTAACTCCATCGCGTAAGTGAATGTCCTTTAAACAATGAAAAAATAAAAAGCATTTGTGGTTTTCCTTGAGCATGAGCATAATGCAGACTTATATTTGGTATTCGTAAGTCGATGGGCTTGGCTGAGATGTTAAAACGCACGACTGCTATGCGAAACAGTTCGATACGCAGATTCGATCACTTTTTTTTGTAAGGGAATAGTTCAATTGATTTCATGTAAACACACACATAAGAATACCGACAGATGGTGGATAGTAATGCCGAAGTCTCATCTGTGGTTTTGATGAAGCTTACCGTTGTACATATGCCTAAGCACTGCATGCGGAGAGTCACCAAAGTTAAGCAACACTGTACGAGTACCAAAACTTGGATGGCTACCGTCTGGTCGGCGATCGTCTCAACGAGTGAAATTTCAATTATCTTAAACGGAACTATCTGCTGCTAGGGAATCTCTGGTGGAGAAGATGAACATGTCTCTTGAAAGGGTTTCACGATGGGGCGACCTCAACCTCGTCAGTTTCAACATTTACAAAACCCAATCATGCACTTTCTCCACCAAGAAGACTGCTATGGATCCTGTATCTTTCAACGGTTGTTCTCTTCCGAAAGCAAGCTCCATCAACATGCTTGGATTATCAATATCGAATAATGTCAAATATTACGAGTCAATTAAGTGTAAAGCCGGTCTCGCTTCCAAAAAACTAGGTGTATTATATAGATCACTGAGGTATTTCAACGATAAACAACTTCTCTTCTATATAAAGGACAAATCCGACCTATCCTTGAATACGGCAGTCACCTTTGGATTGGAGCCCCAAAATACCTTCTAAACTTAATTGACTCAGTTCAAAGAAGAGCAATTCGTTTGATAAACAATGACACCCTTACGTCTAATCTACAATCAATGGAACACAGACGTAAGGTTGGTTCTCTTAGTCTTTTCTACCGTTATTACCACGGTCGCTGCTCTTCGGAACTTAAAGAACTAATTCCTCCTGCACCCACTCACAGCCGACAAACTCGTCTTACACTTGCCGAACATCCATACACGGTTAATATATGTCGACCAAGAACTGGCAGCTTCCAAAGTTCCTTCCTTAATGCCACCGGTAAGCTATGGAATGCTCTTCCAGCGTCTGTGTTTCCTCCTTCCTACAATCTGGATCTCTTCAAGAAACAGATAAATATACACTTGCAATCTCCCCAACTCACAAACAAATACGAACACAACACACGTTTCCCGCATGCAGCGTCCAGCCTCCCTGGCTGAGCGTCATAGATTGCACTGGTCTTGACCGGTTGTGCTCTCCTGCATGCGTTTACATAAAAAAAAAAAAAAACGACTCGGTCACCACAAAGAACCGCCATTCATTTTTTTTGCGTAATCACATACAGGAGAATACCGACATATGTTGATAGATCTGTGGATTCTATGACACTTACCATTTTATATATGGTTAAGCGCTGTTTGCGGAGTGTTGATCCGCCAACGTCATAGACTACAGCCCAAAATTCACGCATCATCCTTATTACTACAAGGGATTCACTATGAATGGGTGGTATTCACAGGACGACTCTCGTCTACCATCAATTTTGATAAATAGGCTTTGACTGGCATTTTACGGGTAAGAGATCAAGTTCACACCAATCAAGTATGTATACAGCTGAAAAATTGATTTTTTTTAATCACCTTCGGGGATTGAACCCACGACCTTTGTTTTGACAAGCAAATGCTTTAGCCACTAAGCTATGCCCGCCGCATTGATCTTAACTCACCGCCATCTTTCGGTGTACTTTTTCAGTTTGTTATTCTATAGAGTCTGTCGATTGCTTCACTGTCCGGCAATGCGGCGATTGATACGCTATGACAGCAGAGTTGTGCCCTCCTGCATGCGCGTCACGTTCGCTCACTGTAGAGAAAGAAAGGCGCAGCGGCACGTTCCATCACTAACTGAATACTAATGACTCTACTTGCTGAAGCCTTTCGTGATTTTTTTGCTGGCGGGTATAGCTAAGTGGTAGAAAAGTTTGCTTACCAAACTGAAAGACGTGGGTTCGATCTTGATAAAGATTTAAAAAAATATTTTTATTAAATTTATAAGCTGTTCAAATACATGATCGGTGTGAATTTGATTCGTAGCCCGTACAATTTGAAATAACAGTCATAGCCTATTAATTCAAATGGATAGTAGATAATTTGAATTGTGCCGTTCCTTAAGATCAAACAGTCCGACTACGTAATCCGATCCCCTTAAAAAAAACACAGTTGCCGTGTCTTCAACTTCTCGGGCTTCTGCCATGGAGGTCGTCGGGAGCTATACATGTTCCCAGGTGGATCATTGTGTGCAGACTATTTGCGTAGACACATGGAATCTAACAGCAGGTTTTAATCAATAAAATAAAGGTCACTCAATGTGCCAATGAGAGATCCATGAGAGGAGTGTCTCTAAAAGATAGAATCTCAAAATTAAGATATCGAAAGAAGAACTTAAGTAGTGGAGGCTACACAAAGAATAAGAACACTCAAGTGACAATATCTGTTGAAGAAATATAGATCGATGGAGAAGAAAAGTGTTAGAGTGGCGTCCAAGAACTGGCAAAGAAAGACTTCGAAACTAAAAGAACTAATTCTTCCTGCACCCACCCACAACCGACAAACACTTGCCGAACATCCATACGCGTTTAATGTGTGTCGACCAAGAACCGGCAGCTTACAAAGTTCCTTCTTAAATGTCACCGATAAGATTTGGAATGCTCTTCCAGCGTCTGTGTTTCCTCCTTCATACAATCTGGATCTATTCAAGAAACAAAATACACTTGCAATTTCCTGAACTGGCACAAAAACACGAACACAATACACGTTTCCCACATGCAGTGTCCTGCTTCCTTAGCTGAGCGTCATAGAGTGCACTGGTCACGATCGGTTGTGCTCTCCTGCATGTGATTACATAACAAATAAGACTCGTAACACATAGGATTCATAACAATATATACAGTAACAATTATGGCACTTAGCGCCTTTTTTCGTTACATTGGGGTAAAAGTGACAGTGAGCGACACTGACAGTAACTGACACCTGTCAGAAATAAAGATTCCAATTATTTATTGATCATCTCTTGTTGAATATCGAATAACTGTGTGACAGGATGCAGGAGCAGATTGACAATGCAAAAAACTTGTTTTCTTTTCACAATTCGCGTTTATTTATCTAACACTTGCTTTTTCGTCCACCTGTTATGGCGATCGCCATTAAGCGTTCCCATAACGGTCGCGAGCGAGCTCCAACTGGCGGCGCGCTCTGACGTCTAGCGCTACCAACACTCGCAGCAGAAAAAGCGAATTAAAGACGACAGTGACACCAACATAAAATGGACCAGCTGTCAAAACAAATAAAATGGCGTATGCAAACACCGTGTATAATTATATAACTTAAATTTACATTATTAGATGCATGACAGGCGAGCGAACAAAAATAAGAGACAAAAGATCGTTTTTCGAGGCTTTACGGCATCAATCTAAAGGAGTTAAGTCAAGCTGATATCATTATATTTTAAATTTATTTTATTTTCCATATCTGCAACGTGTGGTTATCACAAATTGCCGCTTCTCAGTTTTATCATTTACCATTGCCCATGCCTTGTCCCAGGACGTCTCTGCACTTGAAAGCGAATCTGGGAGCATTCACGATTCCCAAAGACCTCCAGTGCAGTTGTCTGGGGACTTGAAGAGAAGGCAGCTGTAGTATTTGAGGCATTTTTGGGTGATCGGATGATTACGTAAACGGACCATTTGGTCCTAATAAGCGGCTCTATCCAAATTACCTACCAGCAATATATAAAATGTAGCCAGCGGATAAAGCTCAGTGGTAAAAGCATTTGCTTGGCAAGCCGAAGGTCGTAAGTGCGATCCCCGACAGAGAAGTAAAAAAATATTTTTAATCTATTTCTGAGCTCTAAAATACCCCTGAATGCTGGTGTGAATTTCATCCCTAACCCGTGAAATGCCAGTCAGAAATTCCTATTCATAAAAAATCCTGTAATAATGATGATGCGTGAATGTCGGGCTGTAGTCTATGACATTGACGGATCAATGTTCCACATGCAATGCTTAGCCATAAATAAAGTGGTAAGCATCATACAATCTACAAATGAGATTTCTCCTTATCCATTCCCACGTATTTCGTGGTTAGAAACCTGTTACCAAAGAAGGCAATTCGAGACTCGCTGTAGTATACTAATTTCGCAGCCTTAGACTGGGGTCTATTTGACATCTAACTGATTCCTCTAGAATCACGGGAAGGCTTCAGCCACTCTCTAACAAGTAGATTTTTGCGTGCGTCCAGTAACGGGTCCCTATCTGGGTCTCCAAAAACAGGACGGTACAGGGAGGGTTTTTTAACCTAGCGAGAAAAAAATTAGATTTCTGCGTCACTATCGCCATATGTCGGTATTCTCCTGTATATGTTTACATAAAACGAATACGTTTTTGTATGATGTACATACGTATGCCGAGTAATCAGTGACTGTTTCCTACACTCGTAGATTGCGCAAAGTACCCCATAGAGGTGGAAACCGCAATCACTTTCTTCTGCAGAACAATCCGTGAAAATGTTTCAATTACGACATAATTTCGCTTGTATCGTGTATGACATCAAAAAGTGAAAGAAATCTGAAACATGAAACGAATTTTAGTTGAGTTAACGATCTGTTTAATATTCAAGGTTATCATCACAAGGAAACATTACTTTTTTATGTAAGCACATACAGGAAAATACCGACAGTGATATCTCATCTATGACGTCATACTTTTTTATATATACCTTCACGCTGCATGTGATATGTTGATCCTCCAACGTCATAGACTGCAGTCCATCATTCAAGAATCATTTAAAATACATTTCAAGCAATAATTCATTATGATTGGGTGCTGTTTTCGCGATGAATTTCATATGTATGTGTGCTATTGCATCGACAACAAATTTTAATTAATAGGCTATGGACAGGCATTATATGATGAAGGGTCCAATTCACAACAATCAGTGGGTATGGCTAAGTGGTGAAAGCTTATCAAACCGAACGTCATGGGTTCGATCCCTGAGGGAGATTAAAAAAAAATGTATATTTTTAATTTACTTCTAATCTCTATAAATACCCCCATCTGATCGAACCCACGACCTTCGGCTTGTCAAGCAAACGCTTTAACAACAGAGCTATACCCGCAGGCATATTTATATTATTATTTTTTATGTACACACATACAGGAGAATACCGACAGATGGTGATAGTAATTTTGATGTCTCATCTGTTGAATTCTATGACGCTTACCATGGTGCATATGACTAAGCGCTGCATGTGGAGTGTTGATCCGCCAACGTCATATACTACAGCCCGAGATTCACGAATTATCCTTATTATTACAGGAATTTACTATGAATGGGTGGTCTTCACGGGACGACTTTCGTCTGCCGCCAATTTTAATTAATAGGCTATGACTGGCATTTCACGGGTGAGGGATCAAACTCACACCAACCGAGGGTATTTTAGAGCTCAGAAATCGTTTTTTTTTTTTTAAATCTCCGTCGGGGACTGAACCCACGAACATTGGCTTGCCAAGCAAACGCTTTAACAACTGAGCTATAACCCACCAGCATATATGTAGAAGTATATAAAATACACAATTGATTGTATTGAATATAATACTAGTTGTAGAGTATGTGAACAGAACTGTGCATATTTAGTATTAAAAAGAATACTTTCTCAGCATTTTTTAACAGACAATTACTTCATAGTGGTTTTCTCATGCATATCAGACAATACACACGATTGCTATCAACAACAAACGTATATATCAGCCGCAGGGACGATTACTTTAACGTTTAAGACTCTGATGAGTCAGAAAGTATAATTATCATCATTTTCAACTTGTGTTCGTTCATTGTTGAACGTAGGCCTTCAGCATGAGTCTCCATCCCTCTCGATTCATCGCAATATAACCTAACCTTAGCTAACCTCATCATCAGCCTGAGAGAGTCCAGCTCTGGCAAGAAGTCGCATCAGAGGATTTCACTACTCCAAAGGAGAGTCTCCCAACTGGCAAGAACCTTGACTGGCGGACCTGGAAATCCCTGAACAGATTAAGAACCGGAGTTGGTAGGAACAAAGGACAACCGGAGGAATCATTATTGTGTGACTGTGGAGACCTGCAGATCGCCTCACACCTAAGATCCTGCTCCATGTGCCCAACAAGCTGTACATCTAAGGACCTTATGCTGGGCAACCCACGGGCTATCGATTTCAAAGCGTTTTCTTTGCAAGCCAAAGGTCGTGGGTTCGATCCCCGACGGAGATTAAAAGAAAAAGGATTTTTAATCAAATTCTAAGCTCTAGTCATAGCCTATTAATCAAAATTGGTAGCAGGCGAAAGTCGTCCCATGAAGACCACCCGTTCAAAGTTAATTCCTGTAATAATAAGGATGATGCGTGAATCTTGGGCTGTAGTCTATGACGTTGGCGGATCAATCACTCCACAAACGCAGCGCTTAGCTATATGCAGCATGGTGAGCGTCATAGAATTCCACAGATGAGACTTCAGAACCACTATCGCCATCTGTCGATATTCTCCCGTATGTGTTTACAAAAATAAAAATGTCCCAGCCAGGTCCACCTTCGCTTCTTGATACTTTTTAGTATGATGCAAAGATTTACAGACGCAAAGAAGAATGGGGACGATACAGGCGCTACAGATACGGAACAAATATGCGAAGAACAATATATACCAAAGAAATGCAAGCGTTTGCTTTAAATTTAATAATAGAGATCACATTTCTTGGTGAAATCGCGATGAGTGAACAATAGGCTATGACGGGTGAAAATAAAAGTACAGACAGGTCCACGTACCGTCTGCCGCGCAAAATTTGCACAATTTTCGCATTTTTGTTAATGAATGCTAATTTTACTATTCAACAGTTATGTCAATATGGCGGAGCGAACAGAAAGTGAAAATACGTTATGCGATTGTGAGGTCTTTTATGTAAGCGTATGATAAACAATGCCACACTTACGTCCAACGGCCAATCCTTGAAACACAGACGTAATATTGGTTCACTTAGTTTTATCCGGCTTCGCCGCATTTCGTTCCCAGACAATGCGTTCAACGACTCAGTACCGAAGTAGAGCGCACTGTACGTCTGGTGCACGTGACATTTGGCTCACGGGACAACTGGTGCACTGGCTGTCTCGCTAACCTATCCTAACGAGATGTGGTCTTACAGAAGAATTTTCGGTATTTCCTGGAGAGACACGTCACGAACAATGAGGTTCTCAGCATAATCAAGCATGATATGCGCCTATGTTGTATACCTTGGGAAGAACCATCACCTGGGATGGCAGAACAAAAAGAGAAGTCAACAGACGCATACATCAAGCAAGGCTAGGGTTCAATAAATAAACAACAATTTTTGAGTTAAAAAATATTATTTTAAAGCTCCGCAAGCAACTTGCCAAACATTTGTTTGGCGCATCTTGATGTACGGCTGTGAGACATGGTGCTTATCTGAAAGTGATAAAAAAATACTAGAGACCTTTGAGATGTGGTCATACAGAAGAATTGTCGGAATTTCCAACAGAGACCACATCACGGACTATGAGGTTCTTAGCATAATAAAGGAAGATAGGCACCTAGTAAGAACCATCTCAGAGAGGCGATCGGTCACATCATGCGCCACGATGCTCTTCTTTACGACATTTTGGAAGAGATGGTTGAGGGGAGAAACTGTAGAGGGCGCCGTGGACGGGATTGTTTGCAGCAAGTGTTCGAGGACATGAGTTGTAGCTCTTATGCTGAACTGAAGAGAGTTGCGGAGGACCGAGAGGAGTCGAGATCGAGATGCAAGATTCTATTGCTGCAAACCAATCCAGCGGATTGATACTACGAAGAAGATTTTGCATTTGCTTGATTTATTTTAATGCCAAATCGTGCCCTCTTCATTTCTAAGTACTTTGTCTTTATTATGCTTCATTGCTTCACAGCTCTTCACGAGTTATTGAGAAATGTTGTATGAGGATTTATATGCCGTAGAAACACAATGCAGGTGCCTGCTTTCAACAAGTGTACAAGGTTGCTTGTGGAGTGTTGCTCCGTCAACGTCATAAACTACATCCCGACATTCATGCATCATTAATTTATTATAGGAATTTTTCAATGAATGAGTGGCGTTCACGGGACGGCTTTTGTATGTTATTTACTGCCAATTTGTAATAAATAGGCTATGACTGTCATTTTACGGTAGACGGATCAAATTCACTCCAACCGGGGGTTCATAAATCCAGTGATTTGTCCAGTGATCGTAGAGCCAGATAATACTTAATTGTTTCTCTTGTATTATATATTATTTAGGGATCGTATATATTTATATTTGTAATGTTTCTGAATGAAATAAATAAAATTTAATAAGTCAACCGGAAGTCTTTTTTCTTGATCTTGTTGACACTCTGATGCTGGTGGGTAGGTTATGGTATGCTGTCTCAAGACCATCAGCTTTCTACTCAGAAGAGTGATGATACTCGTATATATCTTGACAAAAGTTCAATGAAGATTGTATCGATCGTGATCCAACAGAGATGGATCAGTGTAGTACTATTAGAAAATAACACCAATAGGATCCAAAAACAAAGTTTTTTTTAATGTAACCGCATGCCGGAGAGCACAGCTGGTCTAGACCAGTGAACTCTATGACGCTCAGCCAGGGAGGCTGGACGCTGCATGCGAGAAACGTGTGTTGTGTTCGTGTTTGTATGTGGGTTGGGGAGATTGCAAGTGAATATTTATCTGTTTCTTGGAGAGATCCAGGTTGTAGGAAGGAGAAATCACATATGCCCGAGAAACATTCCAAAGCTTACCGGTGGCATTAAGAAAGGAGCTTTGGAAACTGCCAGTTCTTGGTCAACACACATTAACCGTGTATGGAAGTTCGGCAAGTGTAAGACGAGTTTGTCGGTTGTGGGTGGGTACAGGAGGAATAAGTTCTTTAACTTCCGAAGAGCAGCGACCGTGGTAATAACGGTAGAAAAGACTAAATGAACCAATCTTACGCCTGTGTTCTATTGATTGCAGGTTAGACGTAAGAGTGTCATTGTTTATCAAACGAATTGCTCTTCTTTGAACTGAGTCAATTAAGTTTAGAAGGTATTTTGTGTCTCAACACATAAGTGACTGCCGTATTCAAGGATAGGTCAGATTTGTCCTTTGTATAGAAGAAGAAGTTGTTTATCGTTGAAATACCTCAGTGATCTATATAACACAAAAATTTCTTTGGAAGCGAGACCAGCTTTATACTTGATTGACTCGTAATATTTGACATTATTCGAAATTTATACTCCAAGCATGTTGATGGAGCTGTGTTGTCACCCACTCTCTTCCTTCTGGATGTGAATGATTTGCTTCAATGCGCAAACATTCACTGTTATGCCGACGACAGCACTGTCCATGAGAGTATAATCTTCCATAAACCTCCGAAACATTCGGAACTATCTGCTGCAAGGGAATCTCTGGCGAAGAAGATGAACATGTCTCTTGAAAGGGTTTCACGATGGGGCGACCTCAACCGCGTCAGTTTCAACATTTCCAAAACTCAATCATGCACTTTCTCCAACAAGAAGACTGGTATGGATCCTGTATCTTTAAACAGTGGTCCTGTTTCAAAAACAAGCTCCATCAACATTCTTGGATTATCAAGCTATGGAATGCTCTTCCAGCGTCTGTGTTTCCTCCTTCCTACAATCTGGATGTCTTCAAAAAAAAGATAAATATACACTTGCAATCTCCTCAACCCACACACAAACACGAACACACTACACGTTTCCCGCATGCAGCGTCCAGCCTCCCTGGATGAGCGTCATATCTCCTGCATGCGTTTACATAAAGGAAAAGCTTGCTTTTGGAAGAGATTCTGGACGTATTAAACGTAAAAAGAAGTAAGACTTAATTTTTTATAATGTCTATTACGACTCTGTTTCTATTGATCTATGGCTCCACCTACAATACTTAAAAAAACTCTTGTCGAAAGGTCACCAATTTAATTTCTTTTATTGACTTTCTTTATCTTGTGAATCACGCGGCTGATGACGGAGTAGACAACGTCCATTATTTGTGGATTCTATGACATTGCATAACGTAATACATACGTGAGTTAAATGAAGAAAAACTAAACTTTTTTCATTGTTTTCGGCATTCACTTTGAGATCCATTATAAGTAAAAAATATTTATTTATTTACCTTGTTTTTGTATGGCCTCTGTTTAGGAGACTTTTGCGCCATTGCAGGGCTCTTCTTCAGGGTTGATGAATTGGTATCTGGAGATAGGTTAGCCATCAGCTTAACGTACCTCCACGAGGTCACGTCGGAGAGTCGTGTACGGTGGGTATGTTCCAAGAAGTGTACCTCCACGAGCATATTATGTATGATCAAAGGAGCATAGAACTTCATGTCAGATGTGGTTGTATTTGCTTGTCTGTGCAGGTTTTTAAGTATGTGCTAGAGGTGGAAGCTATGCTGTTTTGAGAATCAAACCGTCATCCCTGTTGATGTTGATGGGATGTATTTTGATTTTAACGGCTTCCCTTACTAGGCGTGCATTCGAGCCACGACTTCCGGTTTGAATGAAAACTTAAGTCCCGTTAACATCAACAGGGATGACGGTTTGATTCTCGAAACAGCATGGCTTCCGCCTCTAGCACATACTCGAAAACCTGCGCAGACAAGCAAGGACAACCACAGTCCGACATGACGCTCTATACTCCTTAGAACGCTATACCTCCGCCGGCAGGTATAGCTCAATGGTCAAAGCGTTTGCTTTGCAAGCTAAAGGTTATGGGTTCAATCCGAAGTTAAAAATAAAAACGAATTCTAATCTCTAAAATACGCGGTTGGTGTGAATTTGATCCCTCTACCGTAAAATGCCACTCATAGCTTATCAATTAAAATTGGTGGTAGACGAAAGTCGTCCCGTAAAGACATAGTAAATTCCTGTAATAATAAGAATGATGCATGAATCTCGGGTTGTAGTCTATGACGTTGGCGGATCAACACTCCACATGCAGCGCTTAACCATATGTGACATGGTAAATGTTTTAGAATCTACGGTTGAGAATTCAGCATCACTATCACCATCTGTTGATATTCTCCTGTATGTGTATACATAAAAAAAAACACGGTAGAGGCACAAGCCCGAGTAATTGAAGAAAAGGCGGCTGTAGTTTATATTCTCCTCGATATCCACAGAACATATTCCAACCAAGTCTATCTTTGCCTCTTAAGCCTATTATACGGCTGCATTGGCTTACGGTGAAGTGCCAAAGCTTTTATCGAAACATCGGCGACAGTCAGTTACTAATTTATGTAATTCGGTTGTGAGGAAATGAGCAGCGTGTATGTACTGACATCAATCGGAATGAGCGCATCATCGAGGAGACTTATACGGCTTAAGGGCGTCCCAGTTTAGCAGCACGTACACTGGCGAGCGACATAAGAGCCATTATGGCGCGGTTATGGCTCAGTGCAGCGCAATATTTAATACTCGTAATGAAATTATTTGAATTTGGAACACAGCTATTTAAAACGGAAGTGATGGTCAACGTGAGCACGCGAGCCGGAAATAACATTAGGCCTGTATTTATTTGTTCAGTAATTATTTCAAGGTTTTGGCAGTTTTTTTTTATGTAAACACATACAGGAGAATAACGATAGATACTGAAAGTAATTCTCTTTTTGACGTTTACTATGGTGCATATCGCTAAGCGCTGTATGTGGAGTCAACGATCTGCTTAATATAAGTTATCGTCACAACGAAAGATTGCTTTTTTTATGTAAACACGTACACGTCATCTATAACTTTGACTTTTTTACATGTGTGATATGTTGATTCGCCAACGTCATAGACTACAGCCCAAGATTCACGCATCATCCTTATTATTACAGGAATTTAATGTGAATGGGTGGTCTTCACGGGACGACTTTCGTCCAACACCAATTTTAATTAATAGGCTATGACTGGCATTTTGAGGGTGAGGGATCTAATTCACACCGACCTGGGTATTTAATAGCTCAAAAATCAATTAAAATGATTTTTTTAAATCTCCGTCTGGGATCGAACCCACGATCTTCGGCTTGCAAAGAAAATGCTTCGACCATTGAGCTATACCTACCGGCTAATTGGCAGTAAATTTAATTAGTCGGCAATAGGTTAAATACATTGGCGGTATCCACTTAGTATGAATGTGGTCAGATCAGTCATTAGATTTCAATTCAGAGCACGTTCTCTGGGACTGTCAGTTCCTCTCGTTAGAAAGAGGAATCCTTTTCGATGCAGTTCGAGGGAATCGCCTCGGCCCTGTCGGGCATGCAGACTTTGTGGCCACTAAAAAAAATCCACGCATTCGCAATCTTTGCTCGTATTTTCGGTGAGAGAATCTATCTTCCATCTCCGTCTCTTTACAACCCGTGAATGCGATTCTAATCTCTTTCACGGGTTCTTTCTTTTAGCACTTCAGTGTAGTGGCCACAATTGTTCAAAGGGGACTCCCACTGGACTTATCAGTTTCTAACTGATCATAATCTGAAACAGCGCGTCATCAAGGAGACTTAACTGTCCTCCGGTGTGATGCGGGTGTGAGGCAGGTAAAGTCCAGTTCGTCAGCCTAATGTTCAGAATCAATGCAGTATTCTAATAATGAACATTCATACACGGCTAATATGGTTTTCGAACAACCGCTATCTTGGTTCTGTTACGTATATACGGTGTCCCAAACCACGTATATTAGAACCATGCTATTACAAAGTTACGCAGTAATATGCGGCTGAATGGTTAGGACATGCAGTTATAACGTTGTATAACTGAGTTTCAAAATTTCTAAGCAATAATTATTTGGTTGAATTTTTTCGGTCATAAATTTGATACTTTTCAATACATTGGTCAGAATTCCTATTTCATTGGTCAGAAAATGATTTATTATTACTTTACCGGTGGGTATAGCTGAGTGGTTAAAGGATTTTCTTAGCAAGCAGAAGAAAGATTTTCAATTGATTTATGAGCTCTAAAATACCACCGGTTGGTGTGAGTTTGAACCCTCACTCGTATATTACCAGTCATAGTCTATTGATCAAAATTTGTGAACGAAAGTCGTCCCGTGAAGACCACCCATTCATAGTAAATTCCTGTAATGATAAGGATGATGCGTAAATGTGGGGCTGTAGTCTATGACGTTGGTGGATCAACCCTCCACAGGCAGCGCTTTGCCAAAAGCACATGGTAACGTCATAGAATTCCACAGATGAGACTTCAGAATCACTATCACCATCTGTCGATATTGTCCTGTATGTGCTTACATAAAAAAGAGTATAGCTGAGTGGTTAAAAGATTTACTTAGCAAGCCGAAAAAATATTTCAAATTATTAGCTCTAAACTACCTCCGGTTGGTGTGAATCTGATCCCCACTCGTAAAATACTAGTCATAGCCTATTAATAAAAAATTGTGAACGAAAGTCGTCCCGTGAAGACCAACCATTCATAGTAAATTCCTGTAATGATAAGGATGACACTCCTCGCATGGATTTATCCATGGCACGTAGTGCGACCTTTATTTTATGCAGGAGCAGATTGACAATGCAAGGAACTTAATTTTGTTTCACAATTCGCGTTTATTTCTCAAACATTTGCTTTTTCGTCCACCTGTTACGGCGAACGCCGTTAGGCGTTCCCATTACAGTCCCGGGCGAGCTCCAACTGACGGCTCTGACATCTAGCGCTGCCAGACAGTCGCGGCAAAAAAGCGAATTAAAGATGACAATTGCACCAATATGAAATGAGGCAACTGTCATAGTAAATAAAATGGCGTATGCAAACGCCTGCGTAATATTCTATACTTAAATCTAACATTATTAAATGTGCATGTCAGGCGAGCGAACATAGATAAGAGACAAAATATCGTTTTTCGAGGATTTACCGCATCAGCCTAAAAGTGCTATATCAAGCTTATATCAGTATTTAAATACTAATAAAATGAAAAAGCATTGAACTTGTATACTTGATTTGATTAATGTAATGCAGCCTTCGCTGATGGAAAAAAATGATTCAATTTGATTGCATACAAATGTCGGAAATGCAAATTTCACTTCCACGTCTTATAATCCAAAATGCGGGGTCACCATCCGAAGGCGAGCCGCTGTCAACGACCAATGAACCTACTAAACAGGTGGTTTTGTGCGCTACAATAATATAAATACGATTTCACATCTAGTGTAGTGGTAGTAGCATATCGTCAGTGCGGTTCTCGGTAAATCACCGAAGTTAAGCAACATTGGGCGCGGACAAAAACTCGTCGCTGGTCGTGTTGAGCCGATCATCATCATCATCATCATCATCATCATCAGCCTGTATCCGTCCACTGTTGAACGTAAGCCTCCCGCATGATTCTCCATCCTCTTCGATGCTCCGCCTTCCGCATCCAGGTCACTCCCGCTTTTCTTCTTACGTCGTCAGTCTGTTTTGTAGGGGGCAAGCCAATGCTTTGTTTGCCAGCTTTTGGGCGCCATTCCAATACTTTTCTTCCCCATTAACCGTTGTCTCTTCGACAGATATGTCACATTGCTACTTGAGTTCTTCTGCGTATTTCTTCATTTCGGATTGTATCTTTTAGCGATACTCTGAATGGAACTCTCCCAAGCACGCTGGGTGACCTTTATTTTATGTGTAAGACCTGCTGTTAGATTCCACGTTTCTTCATCATAAAACATAATACTGGGAGGATGCATTGGTTAAACCCCTTAGTTAGAATTTTTGCTTTAAAAATGTACTTTAGTTTTCCAAATGCTGCCGATACTTAGGACCAAATAAATCCAGGGCTCGGGAGAGACTTAAATAATTGTCAGGGACAAACAAACCGATTTCTAACGAAATATCAGGATTTCTGAACACACCGCGCACTAGCCAAAAAAAATTTGGATGCCCAATAAGCAGGTTCTTTTAAATGATATCGGGTGATTAGCACGATACTCCCACAGGAACATTAATCTGACCGATATTTGAAACGGATCTCAAAGTCAAAGTTTAAAATATAAATTACACATACAATTCATTGCATCTTTGTGTAGAGTTGTTGCAGCAACACAGTGCAATACATTTGTCTCTGCGTATTGCAACATGAACTGGTTATTTAGGCCCTGGCTATTCGTCATTCTTTGCAGAGACTTCCCGACGACCTCGCACCGAGGTACAATCTCTCAACAAGTGACAATGGAAAGTGATAAATGCAGGAAACTACATTTGCCTGCTATCACTTTACTTCATATACATTATATCAATGCTATTATTACGTGTTTATTGTTTTATTAGATTCCCAGTGATTTTTCAGTGTAAGACACGTTTGATTCCATGAATGCGTACATTTTTGTAAAGTTCAGACTTTTACCTATTTTTTTACATAGTCGCAACTGAGGTCAATGCATTTTTGCATGCGGTATACGAGCTTTTGAATGCTCGAGTCAAAAAAATCTGCCGCCAAGCCACGCAGATACCTGAGAACCGCTTCTTCCAGGTCTTCTCTGTCGCCGAAATGAGTTCCACCCAGGTGTTTCTTCATGTCGGGGAAGAGATGGTAGTCACTTGGGGCTAAGTCCGGGCTGTAGGGTGGGTGTTTGACAATACACCATCCAAATTATGCAATGAGCTCGTTGGTCAACATTCTGGCACCCACATCGCGCAAGCCTTGGCATACCCTAGGGCCTAGAATCTAGATGATCCGTCATAATCTTGTTAACAATGAGGTTTTGCAGGGATCATTTCGGATAGCTTACGAACCGTCACTTTTCGATCTGAGATCCATTTTCGCGATTGCTTCTTCAGAAACAAATGGCCGCCCGGAACGCTCCATCATGGACGTCAGTACGCCCGTTCTTGAACAGCTTTCTTCACTTTTCAGGACTGTAGAAGTATTATATAGATCACGTCGGTATTTCAACGATAAACAACTTCTTCTTCTGTATAAAGGACAAATCCGACCTATCCTTGAATACGGCAGTCACTTATGTGTTGAGACACAAAATACCTTCTAGATTTAATTGACTCAGTTCAAAGAAGAGCAATTCGTTTATTAAATAATAACACTCTTACGTCTAACCTGCAATCAATGGAACACAGGCGCAAGATTAGTTCACTTAGTTTTTTCTATCGTTATAACAACGGTCGCTGCTTTTCGAAACTTAAAGAACTAATTTCTTCTGGACCCACCCACAACCGACAAACTCGTCTTACACTTGTCGAAAATCCATACACGGTTCATGTGTGTCGACCAAAAACTGTCAGTTTCCAAAATTCCTTCCATAATGCCACCCTTAAGCTTTGGAATGCCCTTACAGCGTCTGTGTTTCCTGCTTCCTACAATCTGGATCTCTTCAAGTAATAGATAAATAAACACAACACACGTTTCGCGCATGCAGCGTCCAGTCTCCCTGGCTGAGCGTCATAAAGTGCACTGGTCTTGACCAGTTGTACTCTCCTGCATGCGTTTACATTTAAAAAACATGTATACCCGGAGGTCCACATGAGAACATAGATAGTTCTCAGGAGCCTCCAGGGCAATAGCCCGCGAATTTGCGTAGACTGCGGCTGTAGTACCAAACAAATATTTGGCTGTTAAATCATCAGGGTTTTATTAAGATGATCAGACGATTATCTAACTTCAAACATCAGTATGTATGATACGAGCAAAGAAACTTTGTTAATACAAAATTGCTTACCTAATAACTTAACACGTCCAAAAGCATTTGCTTGGGATGCACGAAATGTTAAGAGTGGCAATAGGAATGTTGAAATTTGCAAAATGGCACATTGCTTATTGTCGTTTCGATATTCCACCTATTGCTTATATTGTGTTATTTATTTCATTACGTAAGCACATACAGAAGAATACCAACAGATGGTGTGATAGTGATTCTGAAGTCTCACCTGTGGAATTCTATGCGCTTACCATGGTGCATATGACTAATCGCTGCACGAGGAGCGTTGATCCGCCAACGTCATGTCCTGCAGCCCGAGATTCACGCATCATCCTTATTATTACAGGAATTTAAAATGAATGGGTGGTCTTCACGGGACGACTTACGTCTACCACCAAATTTAATTAATAGGCTATTATTTAGATTTTTTCGATCGATATTTCTTGGTGGAATTGACGTCATGTTCGTTCTGGCACATTTCAACCAGGTCGGATGGCCAAGAAACAAGTCGTCAAAAAAAAATATGTGAAATAAATTCTAAAGAATCCTTTATTTTATATCTGATAATAGGCTATGACTGGCATTTTACGGGTGTGGGATCAAATTCACACCAATCGAGAGTATTTTAGAGGTCAGAAATATATATTTTTTTACTATTCTAATCGAACCCACGACATTTGGCTTGCAAAAGTTTTGATCACTGAGCTATACCCAGCCGTCAAATCTTAGAAATCGTTTGAAGTTTTTTTTTAATTTTAATCTCTGTCCAGGATCGAACTCACGAATTTTGCTATGGTAAGCAAACGCGTTATCCACTAAGCCGATATTGATGTTGAAATTTGCAAAAATGTCACATTCTTATGATTGGTGTTTCGATATTCGCCTTGTTGCTTACGTCATATAATGTTTATGTTACTCATATGTGGGAAAGCCGCCAACTTATGGATTTCATAACAAACCTTATGCAAGTTATGATAAATCTAAATTGGGTAAACTTCTACTTTAGTGCATTAAAACTCTAAAGTTCAAAATGTCGCGTTCGTTAACATATTGTCTGATAAAGAATAACACTCTAACGTCTCACCTACAACAAGAAAAAAAATTTAGTGGCCACAAAGTCTGCATGCCCGATAGGGCCGAGGCGATTCCCTCGAACTGCATCGAAAAGGACTCCTCTTTCTAACAAATGTAACTGACAGTCCCAGAGAATGTGCTCTGAGGTCTGGAAGGGGGCGCCGTCCCTGTCCCACCTTCACTGTGTCCGAGCACCTGCGCCCAGGAGAAAGATAGATTATCTCATCGAAAATACGAGCGAAAATGGTCTTCTTCGTAATATCAATCCGGTGGATTGGTTTGCAGCAACAGAATCTTGCATCTCGATATCCACTCCTCTCGGTCCTCCGCAACCCTCTTCAGCTCAGCATAAGAGCAACAACTCATGTCCTCGAACACTTGCTGCAAATACACCCGTCTAAGGTACCCCCTACAGTTTCTACCCTCGACCATCCCTTCCACAATGTCGTGAAGAAGACCATCGTGGCGCATGATGTGACCGATCGCCTCTCTGAGATGCTCCTTACTAGATGCCTATCTTGCTTGATTATGCTGAGAGCCTCATTGTTCGTGACGTGATCCCTCCAGGAAATTCCGACAATTCTTCTCTACGTCCACATCTCAAAGGTCTCTAGTCCTTTTTTATCACTTTCAGATAAGCACGAAAATAGTAAATGCGTGGATTTTTTTGTTGCTTAAAATGTGGTGACTAGATTCTTGACTTATCGGGTTACGCAAGTGACTTTTCAATGGCGAGCTGCTCATCGGCGGTTATGTCATGCTGAAGCAACGCGAGTTACTTAAAAACTGGTATCTAAAGGTTAAATCGTAAAACACCTTACCAGTGCGATCTTACACTTTCTAGGTCAGGTAACCAAGCAAACATTTCTTATATATCACCATTTTCATAACATATTCGCTCCCTTAACTGGAGCTAGTTCTTGGACGTCTCTCCAACATTCTATTTTACAGATAAGTACACCCGTGCTTGTAACCATCCATTGTTTTTGATCGCAGTTGATATTTGTGGAGCTTCGAGCACTCAATTCAGTACAACGGCAATGGCGCTCCTAAATGGCCTACCAGCACACCTCGATCCTTTTCTTACATCATTTTCCTCTTTTGTCGATGCTATTGTTCTCCTAGATCTCTGTGATCTTTAACACGTGTCATCTTCTTTATCTTTTATTTTATTTTTATTTTTTATTATCTTTTCTATGTATTGTATATTTGTGTAAACTATGTTTCTTATTATTTTGTACCTTGGAACTTAGGTTCTGTGAAATAAGTAAATAAATAACACTTTTCTTCTCCATCAATCGTCTCTTAAACCGATATTGCCACTTGAGTGTGCCTATTCTTTGTGTAGCCTCCACTACTCGAGTTCTTCTTCTAATATCTTCATTTTGAGTTTGTATCTTTCAGAGACACTCCTCTCATGGATCTCTCCATGTCATGTAGTGCAACCTTTATTTGATGTGTAAGACCTGCTGTCAGATTCCACGTCTCTGCGCCATAAGTTAATACAGGGAGGATGCATTGGTTAAACGCCTTAGTTTTAAGACATTGCAGAAATTTCGCTTAAAAAATGTACTTATGTTTTCCAAATACTGCCCATTCAAGTTGTATACGCCTGGAGATTTCTTTCGAGAAGTTATTTCATCCTACTTGGATTACTCATCCCAGATAAGTATTGACATCAGCATGATGTAGCCCTTGCCAACTGGTACCGAAAAGCTCGACATACAATCTTTCGTCTCTTATTTATGTTCGCTTGTCATGTCCGCTAACGGGTGTGTTAGTTATATATATGTATACACTGCTGCTCGTGGCGCGGGCGAGAGTCCATCCCGAGCGCGGGGCGCAGTCGTGTCCCGCCCGTCGGCGAGAGCATATTGTATTGTGGCTCGACCTTATGCTGTGAATAGAGTCGAGCCCTATATTTGTATTGTTTTATTGTAAATATACATCAATGTGCTTCTGAAAAAGTCTGTGTTATCAATCTGCTCTTAATCCTGCCATCAGGCGACTGAATAACATCCTTTCGAAAGAGAGGAGGATGTTAGTATATTGATTAACAAGTTATATTTATATTCCACTAAAGGAAATAGGCTCAAATATCTGAGAAATATGACTATTTATAATGGCTTTAGTTTTAATGTTATTTTGTAGTACATTTTAGTGTATATTATTTAGTATGGACGCTCTCGTTCCCTTGACCTCTAAACGCTAACGAATTCATTGTTCGTTAACGTTTTTTGTGCATTGTTTTGTCCCGTGAGACATTCTCACTTTTTAACGATTACCAGCACTCTCTATTATCTATGAAAAATCATTGTTTCGATTAAATTTGGCTGTAAATTTCATAATAAATAAGTAAAACAATGTAATTACACGTAAGACAATATGATTCCTGAGTTTCCAGCATTCTCTTTGAGATTGTAATAGGTGTACCGGTCGTTTTTTCAGCTGTGCTTCGGCTGACGAACTTTTACAACGTGTTCTGTGTTGTTTCTCTGACTACGTATACCTGGAGTGTACTAGGACTTAAACAAAAACAAAAAAATACAACTATATACAATAGAGAGCTTTGTACCGAATGAGGAATTTATTCTAAATCTTTATTATTTCATGAAGAAAGAAAGTACAGCATGTGCTACAAATTTGTGATTTCCTGGAAGATATTTTGAATGTTCGTAAATGACAGAGGTGGCTTAAAAAATTAAAATATATATATACATATTGACATCAGCATGATGTAGTCCTTGCTTACTGTTACCGAAAACCTCGATTTACGATATTCCGTCTCTTTATTTCGGGTCGCTTGTCGTGCATTTAGTTGCGACGTACTAACGGTTCCGCTTTCGGAAGCCGGGACAGCGCGGAGATCGGCAGTCCGTCCTCAACCTTAAGCGAGACAAGGTCAGCGTTGCGGCCAGCGGTATGTTTCCGCTTGGCCGAAAGCTTGTAATGTTTTTAAAGTGAAAGTGTTTGTCTTCTGACCTGCTCCTCATCCTGCCCTCACGTGACGTAATAACGCCCCATTGTGCATTAAATATATAAATATAATTTTATAATATAAATATATATAATCAATTACATTTATGTTTATTAAATGTGCATTTTTTTTTAATTACAAATACGACATTCTTTTCCGGTACATCTAATATATCACGACCAATCGTTCCCAGACAACTCGTTCAACGACTCATCGGTACCGAGATAGGGCGCACTGGAAGTCTGTTATAGTGTATGAAAAGATAAGATTTGCTAATACATACTATTATGTACTAGTTGCTTGGTCAATATCGCCTGTATATACATATGTTGTAAATATGTACTGTGGTGAAATGTTGTCGGCCTTCATATACGCTACTACATGAGCGACTTGCTTATATACTTATAAAGGTAAATATAATAAAAGTATTTTTATGTAAACACATACTGGAGAATACCGACAGGTGATACAAGTGATTCTGAAGTCTCATCTGTGAATTATATGTCGCTTACCGTGTTACATATGGTTGAGCGCTGCATGTGAAGTGTTGATCCACCAACGTCATAGACTAAATCCCGGCATTCTCGCATCATTCTGATTAGTACAGGAAATTACTATGAATGGGTGGTCTTCACGATATGAATTTATTCTTCCACTAATTTTAATTAATAGACTATGACATGGAATTTTACAGGTGATGGATCACATTCACACCAACCGGGGGTATTTCAGAGCTCAGAAATCGATTAATGATCTTTTATATGACGCTTATCGTTGTACATATGGATAAGCGCTTCGTGTGGAGTGCTGATCTGCCAACGTCATGGACTACAGCTTGAAATTCACGCATCATCCTAATTATTACAGGAATTCACTATGAATTGGTAACAAAAAAACTAATGCATCCTCCCTGTATTAACTTATGGCGCTGAGACGTGGAATCTGACAGCAGGTCTTACACATAAAATAAAGGTCACCCAGCGTGCTATGGAGAGATCCATGAGAGGAGTGTTGCTTAAAGTTAGAATCCGAAACGAAGAAATACGCAGAAGAACTCAAGTAGTGGATGCTACCCAACGAATAGGCACACTCAAGTGGCAATGGGCAGGACATATTTGTCGAAGAGACGACGGTCGATGGGGAAGAAAAGTATTGGGATGCCGCCCAAGAACTGGCAAACGAAGCATTGGCCGACCCCCTACAAGATGAACTGACGACATAAGAAGAATAGCGGGAGTGACCTGGATGCGGAAGGCGGAGGATCTAAGAGGATGGATACTCATGTGGGAGGCCTACGTTCAACAGTGGACGAACACAGGCTGATGATAATGATGATGATGAAATTAGTAACAATAATAACAAAGAATGCATTATAGAAGGGTTGGACTGTATTACAAGTTAAATAGCATTCCTAACGTCTAACAATCTATTTTATTGTATCTTTTTACACAATAATCAATATACATGACCTTGGTGTGAAGGCTGCTTAAGAAGAAGCCAATGCAACCGCGTAATGGGTTTTGAGAACAGTGAACTTTCTAAGAATAATGAGTATGATTTATTTTCTGAGGAATGACGATGTGAGCAAGAAAGCATTCCACGCGCAATATCTGAGACTCTCAGCTTCACTCGACCAAAACAGAACTAAAGTCGTGACTTTACAGCGCCTTTATCGTCCACATTCTTACTTATTATTATATAAGTATTTGTATAGCGCTTTTTTATGACCTGCGGCTGAACATGTGGAGAAGCGCAACTGAGGGGAATACTTGGATTGCCCCGAAAGAGGACCTAGCCCCTGGACATTACCAAGGGTGGAATATATGGAGGTCCCTTAACAGACTTCGGACCGGAGTATGAAAGACGAGGACACAAATGAAAGCCTGTCAGTTTTACTGAATGTGACTGCGGCGTGGAGCAGACCCTGTCACACCTACTGGAGTGTGCGCTGTGCCCGAATAGCTGCACCCAGGAAGACCTGATGATGGCCAGACGTAACGCCATCGACGTCGCCCACTTCTGGGCAGACGGGATCTGACCCTGTTGCTTCCGACACGATTATATATAAGACCTGCTGGTCATTCTGGCAGCGCTTCTTTGCCTCTCTGAGTAAAACGCTGGGTCTTGAGTCTGCTTCTGAAGGATGACTCCGCTTTAGGAGAACTTATGCTTTCCGGTAGCGAGTTCCAGGCAATTGGTGCCGCGTAGCTGAAAGCACGATTGCCAAAGAGCGTGCTAGGACTACCACCCGTCAGCTGAATGGTTCTTCCATTTGCTCTGGCTGATCAGTTCTGTCAAATATCCCGGTGCAGTTCCGATGAGTGCCTTATAAGCTAAGAGGCATAGCTTTGAATCTAGCCAATGCAGCCGTATGATAGTTTTCGAAAGCTTCCAAAAGATATGTATCGAAGGTATTTATAATGCTTAGAAATCGACTTACAAAAATATTTTTATTTTAATCTCCGTCGGGGATCGAACCCACGACTTTTGATTTGGCAAGCAAACGCTTTAACCACTAAGCTATGCCTCCCGGCAACTGCGACCAAATGTTCTAGATATTGAATAAAAAATAATATATAAGTAACTTAGGTTTTCACGGCCAGATTTGATATTGTGGCTTTTGGGTTTAGCCGTGTGTGGCGAATTACTAATTTCCAATACTTCGACCCGCTTGGTGACCCAGATGGGGACCCGTTACTGGACGCACGCAAAAAGCAACTCGTTAGAGAGTGGCTGAAGGCCTTCCCGCGATTCCCAATATTTCGACTGCCATTGCTGGGGTCTTCTTCAGGGTTGATGACTTAGCGAAGAAGACCCCTGCAACGGCAGTCAAAATATTGTAAATCAGTAATTCGCCACACACGGCTAAACCCAAAAGCCACAATATCAAGTAATATATATTTTAATTTAAAAAGGTTTCCAACTACTTCTGAAATAATATTCGATTGTCAATACAGATGCATAAAAATTCGAAAAGCGATAAAGTTCAAAATCGCTTGCACGTCTTTCTGAGCTCTTAAGTAATTTGTATTGTATTTTAATACTCGGGAACAAGCGCCGCATGCTAATTTGGACTTTAAGAGCATAAGAAAAGGTACTTTAATCGGAGAAAGTGATAGTAATATTGCAATGGTTTAACAAGTAGACTAAAAATTCGATATTGATTTAATGAAAGTTATATTTTATATTTATTTAAAGCGTATCTGCGCTCTAATTGGAGCATATCGCCGTCACAAACTAACGCCAGACATCATTATTAAGCCTTATATCACGTTTTATTTTATGTAAACACATACGGGAGATTACCGAAAGGTGTTTTTTTATTTTTATGTAATCGCATGCAGGAGAGCACACCCGGTCGAGACCAGTGTACTCTATGACGCTCAGCCAGGGATGCTGGATGCTGCATGCGGGAAACGTGTGTTGTGTTCGTGTTTGTGTGTGGGTTGGGGAGATTGCAAGTGTATATTTGTCTTGAAGTAGGAAAGGAGGAAACAGACGCTGGAAGCGCATTCCATAGCTTACCGGTGGCATTAAGGAAGGAGCTTTGGAAACTGCTTGTTCTTGGGCGGTATATATTAACCGTGTATGGATGTTTGGCAAGTGTAAGACGAGTTTGTCGGTTGTGGATGGGTGCAGGAGGTGATAGTAATTCTGAACTCTCATATGTGCAATTATATGACGCTAAGCATGGTGCTAAGCATTGCATGTGGAGTGTTGATCCGCCAATGTCATAGACTGCAGCTCGAGATTCACGCATCATCCTTATCATTACAAGAATTTACTATGAATGGGTGATCTTCACTGGACGACTTTCGTCTACAACTAATTTTAATTAATAGGCTACGACTGGCATTTTTACGCGTGAGGGATCTTATTTACATCAACCGGGGGTATTTTTAAAACTCAAAAATATATAGTTTTTTAGTCCCCGTCGGTGATCGAACTCACGACCTTTGGCTTGCAAAGCAAACGCTTTGACCATTGTGTTATATCCACCGGCAGTTCTGACTCCCGCGAGTGCATTACATATTGATATCCTCCTCTTCCATTTAGGACATCGATTAACTGGAGGAAGGATGCAGGATCAGGTTCACAATACAAACACTTGTTTCTGTTTCACATATTATTTATTTATTTGTCAATAACGTCGCCCGTTATAGGGACGCCTTTCGGCGTTCCCATCACGGTGGCGGGCGCGTTTCGACTGCCTGCCCGCTCTGACATCTCGGCGCTGCCAACCGCAAAGATGACAGTCATACCAACAGCAAATGGACCAACTGTCTTTACAAATAATTTTGGCATATGCAAACACCGCTTAACTTATACAATTAATATAATATGTGTATGTCAGGCGAGCGAACAAAATAAGAGACAAAATATCGTTTTTCGAAGCTTTACGGCATCAGCCTAAAGGAGCTATATCAAGCTGATATCAATATATAGTTCCCAACGCAGGTGCCTTGAAGAATACGCTGTAGCTTATGATCTGTGATATTCGTAGTACATGTCCCAGCTAGTTACATCTCGGAATAATTTATACGAAAATCGAAAAAAAAAAAATATTGGGCCGCATAGCGTCCATTTGCGAAGCTCCTTGATTTCAACGTTACTTATCATGCGGCATTCATGCGTAACAATAAAACCTCTTAGAATCCATTAAACATTCAAGCGGCGAAGACATACAGACCACGAAACACACTTTCAGTTTCTGTAACGCCATACGAATCATAATTAACCAAACATTGCGGCGTCTATTGTTGGACTAAGTTACGTTCAATCATCATTCATCATCATCATCAGCCTGTATCCGTCCACTGTTGAACGTAAGCCTCCCGCATGAGTCTCCATCCTCTTAGATCCTCCGCCTTCTGCATCCAGGTAACTCCCGCTATACTTCTTATGTCGTCAGTTCATCTTGCAGGGGGTTGTCCAATGCTTCGTTTGCCAGTTCTTGGGCGCCATTCCAATATCCTTTTCTTTCCCATCGACCGTCATCTCTGCGACAGATATGTCCTGCCTAGTAAAATAACTAATTCCTCCTGCACCCACCCACAATCGACAGATTCGTCTTACACTTGCCGAACTTCCATTCACGGTTAATGTGTGTCGACCAAGAACTGTCAGTTTCCAAAGTTCCTTCCTAAATACCACTGGGAAGCTTTGGAATGCTCTTCCAGCGTCTGTGTTTCTTCCTTCCTGCAATCTGGATCTCCCCAATCCACACTCTGCCGGCGAGTATACCTCAATGATCAAAGCGTTTGCTTTGCAAGCCATAGGTCGTGGGTTCGATCCCCGACAAAGATTAAAAAAAATAAATTTAATCGATTTATGAGCTCTAAAATACCCCCGGTTGGTGTGATTTGATCTATCACCCGTAAAATGCCAGTCAAAGCCTATTAATTAAAATTGGTAGTACACGAAAGTCGTCCCGTGAATACCACACATTCATAGTAAATTCCTGTAATAATAAGGATGATGCGTGACTCTCGGGCTGTAGTCGTTGGTGAATCAACACTCCATACCACAGCGTTTAGCCATATGCACCATGGTAAGCGTCATAGAATTCCACAGATGAGTCTTCAGAATTACTGTCACCATCTGTCGGTATTCTCCTGCATGTGTTTAAAGAAGAAAAAAAACAAACACGAACACAACACACGTTTCCCGCTTGCAGCGTCCAGCCTCTCGAGCTGAGCGTCTTAGAGTGCACTGGGCTCGACCGGCTGTGCTCTCCTGCATGCGATTACATACATAAAAAAAATCTGTCATGGAGAGTTTATGTCGACAACGTCATCAACGTACTCTAGCATTCATTTAAATATGTCCGAATGGTGTAAATATGCTGTATTATATCGCCGAAACTCCCAGCAGTCTATTGTTGTTCGTTAATCCTTCCCAAAGTACCATTTATTCTTCAAACAATGCACATATCGATGGCGTGGCATTTCTTAATACGTTACAAGGTCTTCAGTACTATATTTTTTGTTTGAATAAATAAGATTTACTGCTGCGTACAACCATAGTCGTAACTATTATATGAATGTAGCAACATGGAGGTCCCTTAACAGACTTCGGACCGGAGTATGCAAGACGAGGACACAAATGAAAGCCTGGCAGTTTTACAGCGGATCGACTGAATGTGAGTGCGGCGCGGAGCAGATCCTGTCACACCTTCTGGAGTGTGCGCTGTGCCGAAATAGCTGCACCCAGGAAGACCTGATGATGGTCGTGAGCAATGCCATCGATGTCGCCCACTTCTAGGCAGACAGGAGTTGACCGTCACTATTATATATATAATATAGCAACACTACTAATATCAATAAACAAGCGTATACAACTGGTATGGGCAGCATTTGGAAAACTTACGTACATTTTTAACCCTTTCGCATCTGTTGTCGATATATGCCGTCCAAGATTCTCCTATCGTTGACATAGGGAGCCGTGATATATCGTTTTGCTACTTTCAGTACTCATTGTGACATCTACGGTAGGAACTTGAAACTGCAGTCATTTCCTATACCAACGTATGTGTATTCTTTACAGGAATCTGTAAAGCATGTAAATAAATATCGTTAGCTTTCTTCACAGGAGCGATTTTTTCTGTAAACCACATGTGTCAATGCCACCACATGTATGGAGTCACATAATGAACGTTTGTTAAAGATAATAGTTTTTTATGCATCATCTGATAGGTAAAAGATAGAAAAACCAATGTGATATATGAAAATAGACCAGATAAGTACATTTATGCTTCAAATACTAGTTTTTAGCAAAAAAAAAATGGTTTGAAAAATTCACGCTGTATTGACAGTTTAATTTGTATTCTACCGAGTCGCAACGATAAGGTTAAAGCGAAAATTTCGCAATTTCTTAAAACTAAGGCCTGTAATCAACGCATCCTCCCTGTATTGACTTATGGCGCAGAGACGTGGAATCTAACAGCAGGTCTTACACATGAAATAAAGTACACCCAACGTACCATGCAGAGATCCATGAGAGGAGTGTCTCTTAAACAATCGAAGACAACGATATCCGAAGAAGATCTCAATTGGTGGAAGCTACACAATGAATAGGCACACTCAAGTGGCAATATCTGTTAACGAGACAGAGGTTGATGGGAAGAAAAGTGTTAAGATGGCGTCCAAGAACTGAAAAATGGAATGTTTGTTGACATAATGCAAGATGGATTTATAATATTAGAAGAATATCGAAAGTAGCTTAGATGTGGAGGATGAAGCTTCGATGAAGATGGAGACTTATGCGGGAGAACTACGTTCAACAGTGGAATGGACACAGGCTGATCATGATTATGAGCACCTTTATAGTGATCTTAAGCAATTTACAATCTCAAAATGAAGATGTCAGATTAAGAACTGATGTAGTGGAGGCTACACAAAGAATAGGCACACTCAAGTGGCAATATCTTTTGAAGATGCGATTGATGGGGAAGAACAGTGTTGGAGTGGTGTTCAAGAACTGGTAACAGAGTGCTTACCAACACAATGCACTATGGACTTACTGAAAATAGCCATGTTTCGGAGTGAGGAGGATCGAGAAGGATGGAGAATCATGCCTACGAAGAAGCCCTCTCGCATGCTCTACTAGAAGTGTTTCAGTGAAGTAATGAAAGTTTGCCATTTTACCGTTATTTGTGGTGCCCCTATGCGCTTTCCACGCATGGATGAAGCCCGGAACAATGGCTGTTTATGCAAACAAAGAGACGAAATAATTGTTTTTATGTGTAAGAAATATCTGTTGATATATTTACCATATTAGAGAATGATAAAAAAGTGAATTTCGTAGTACTTTTAGCAATTCGCCACACACGGCGAAACCCAAAAGCCACAAAACGGTTAAAGTGCGTCGACCAAGATCTGGTAATTTGCGAAAATCTTTTCGAAATACTATCGGCCATCTATGGAACGCTTTTCCAGCGTCTGTGTCTCCTCCTTCATACAATCTGGATCTCTTCTAAAAACAGATAAATATACACTTGCAATCTTCCCAACACTCACAAACACAAATAAAATATACGTTTCCCGCATGCAGCGTCCAGCCGTTTCAACTGAACGCCATAGAGTACACTATTCTCGAACGGTTGTCCTCTGAAATAAAATAAAAAACCCCGGCTGTTGTGAATTTGATCCGTCACCCGTAAAATTCCAGTCATAGCCTATTAATCAAAATTGGTGGTAGACGACAGTCGTCCCGTGAAGACCGCCCATTCATAGTAAATTCCTGTAATAATAAGGACGGTGCGTGAATCTCGGACTGTAGTCTATGTCTTTGGCGGATCAACACTCTAAATGCAGCGCTTAGGCATATGCAAAATGGCAATCGTCGTGGAATCCACAGATGAGACTTCAGCATTACTATCACCATCTGTCAGCATTCTTCTGTGTGTGCTTACATGAAAAGAATTGAACTTAATACACGCTATTGCATTAAAAAAAAGGGATCGAATCTGTGAATCAGCCAAGCCCATCGCCTTAAGAATACCGAATACAAGTCTGCATTATATTCATGCACAAGGAAAACCGGCGGTCATAGCTCAATGGTAAAGCGTTTGCTTTGCAAGCCAAAGGTCGTGGGTTCGATCCCCGACGGAGATTAAAAAAAAAGGATTTTTAATCGATTTCTGAGCTCTAAAAAATACCCCGGTTGGTGTGAATTTGATCCATCACCCGTAAAATGCCAGTCAAAACCTATTAATCAAAATTAGTGGTAGACGAAAGTCGTCCCGTGAAGACCACCCATTCATAGTAAATTCCTGCAATAATAAAGGATGATGCGTGAATCTCGGGCTGTAGTCTATGACGTTGGCGGATCAACACTCCACATGCAGCGTTTAGCCATATATTACTATCACCATCTGTCGGTATTCTCCACAACACACAACACAAATGTTTTATTTTTTCATTGTTTAAAGAGCGCGATGGAGCTACCAAGCTTATGACGTTGGCGGATCAACACTCCACATGCAACGCTTAATCATATGTAGCACGGTAAGCGTCACAGAATCCACAGATGAGACTTCAGCAAAAGATAAATTTGATTAAATAACTTCTCAGGTTTTCACGGCCAGATTTGATATTGTTGCTTTCGGGTTGAGCCGTGTGCTGTGAACTTCCTGAACTGTGAATAAACAAACTAAATAAATTATCGATCCTGAAGAAGACTCCTGCAATGGCGGTCGAAATATTGGTTGAAGGAAGCCTCAATATCGGATATTTTTGATATTTGTATTATTTTAGTATGAATTGGTTTCCTGCTTGCATTCTACCGTATACAGCACCTCACATACCCAATAGAGCGACACCAACTTCACAATTTCTCCGTCTTAGTTTTCTTTTCTTGTCTACAACAGATGTATTAGATATACAGGTATATAAGGATGTTCAGAAATTCATTTCATTTTTAAAATTAAAAAATAATAATCAAGTACTGCGACAATGGCACATCGTTAGCATCGTTAATTAATTTTTTTTTATATAAACACATACAGGAGAATACCGACAGATGATGATAGTAATATATGGCTAAACGCTGCATGTGGAGTGTTGATCCGCCAACGTCATAGACTACAGCCCGAGATTCACGCATCACCTTTATTATTGCAGGAATTTACTATGAATGTTTTTTTTATGTAAGCACATACAGGAGAATACCGTAATATAGACAGATGGTGATAGTAATTGTGAAGTTTCATCTGTGGAATTCTATGACGCTTACCATGCTACATATGGCCAGACGCTGCATGGGGAGTGTTCATCCGCCAATGTCGTAGACTACATCCCGCCATTTACGCATCATCCTTATTACCACAGAAATTTAATATGAATGGGTGGTGTTCACGAGACGACTTTCATCTATTATCTCCCAATAATTTTATTAATAGGCTATGACTGGAATTTCACGGGTGATGGATCAAATTCACACCAACCGGAAGTGTTTCAGAGCTCTGAAATCGATTAAAAATCTTTTTTTTTAAATCTCTGTCGGAGATCGAACCCACGACTTTTGGCTAGCAAAGCAAACGATTTTACTATTGAGCTATACCCGCCGGCAATTACGAAATTACTTTCCTAACAACTTGATATATATAAGCTGTATTTAAAATATTGATAAAATCAGCTGTTTTATGTTAATATTGTTAATGGTGTGAAATCTACAATCTTTAATTTTTCAACATTAACAGAAAACTGTTTTATTCGTTCTATATCTGTAACATGACATTACTAAAAATTATTTAGCTGGCGTGTATGACTAAGTGGTTAAAGCGTTAGCTTACCAAACGTAAAATCGTGAGTTCGGTCCCCAACGTACATTAAAAAGAAAAAACGATTTCTAACCCTTTAACATATGTTGATATGAATTTGATCCCTTTAACGCATATATAAAAATGTTATCAATACAAGACATGCCATTTTGTTTGTCACGCCATTAGTTCCGTAATAAAGCACAATGTTATTTTTGCGCGCTGTGCTGTCATTACCGCCGGCCGAGTCAGTAGAGAGTCTGCCTGGGACCTGTAAAGAACGCAGAACGTTTTGTTCCCGGGCAGATGACTGAAGTTTGTCAATATTTTATATTAAATATGTTACAATGTGCTTCTTGAGTTCTTTGTTTCGTGATCTGCTCCTCGTCCATTCACCACGCGTTCTGACGACGATGCCGGAGAAATGGAGTGGTCTTTTATTAACGGCGGTTATAACTCAACGATCAAAGCGTTTGATTTGCAAGCCGAAGGTCGTGGGCACGATTCCCGACGGAGAATAAAAAATAAGTATTTTTAATCGATTTATGAGCTCTAAAACACCCCTGGTTGGTGTGAATTTGATCCATCACCCATAAAATGCGTCATAGTCCATTAATTAAAATTGGTGGTAGACGAAAGTCGTCCCGTGAAGACCACCCATTCACAGTAAATTCCTGTAATAATAAAGGATGATGCGTGAATCTTGGGCTTTAGTCTATGACGTTGGCAGATCAACGCTCCACATGCAGCGTTTAGTCATATACACCATGCTAAACGTCATAGAATTCCACAGATGAGACTTCAGAATTTCTATCATCATCTGTCGGTATTCTTCTGTATGTGTTTACAAAAAAAAACGAGGAAGTGAGTTTGAATAAGAAAACACAAATTTCCTGCAGATTTGCTGTGGAGTGTTCTACGATAGACAGTGCCATCAACATGCTCCGTGTCACAGAAAGTGATAGAATCGTTTCATTTCTTTGATATGAATGAAAGTTTCTTAACAAGCTTAACATGGTTTTGATTTTAATTTCAACATGGAAACTGTTAAAATATGCTTCCGATAAGTGACTTCAAATCTAACGGAAGAAACTTAAAAATAATCGTTGATTCAGATCTGACATCAGATTTTTTCCTTTCGATATCCATTGTATATATGGAACGGTTCCGCCGTATTTCCTTCTCAGACATTTCGTTCAACGACTTATCGGTAACGTGAAGTGCACTGGACGTCTTTTGCTCGAGACATTTGGTGCACGGGACATCTGGTGCACTGGATGTATTTCTAAAGTATGCCACCCGATTATTCTACAAATGATTTATTTCATCGCCACAAATCGCTGAATGTGACTGCGGCGTGGAGCAGACCCTGTCACACCTTCTGGAGTGTGCGCTGTGCCCGAATAGCTGCACCCAGGAAGCCCTGATGATGGCCAGAAGTAACGCCATCGACGTCGCCCACTTCTGGGCAGACAGGATCTGACCCTGTTGTTTCCGACACGATTATATATATATCGCTACAAATGAATAACTATACATTATTATAATTTTATTTAATACTTCCGCCGGGTATGGCTTAGTAGTGATAACGTTTGCTTACCAAACCGAAGACCTTGGGTTTCTACCAAGACAGAGATAAAAAATAAATCACTATAAATACCCTTGTTTTGTGTGTATTTGTCCCTTACACGTTAAATGACAGTCATAGCCTATTATTTTAAATTGGTTATAGATAATAGACGAAAGTCGTCCCGTGAAAACTACCCATTCACAGTAAATTTCTCTAATAAATGGATGATGCGTGAATGTTGGATGGTAGACAATGACGATGGCGGATCAACACTGCACATATTGTCATATTTGTAACATGTCTACAGATAAGATTTCAGCATCACTATCACTATCTACCGGTATTCTCCTGTATGTGTTTACTTAAAAAAAATGTACTTAACACATTGATCGCCAACACCGTTTTTTGTAAATGGAAGAAAAATGTTTTTGTGGTATTAGGTGTTAGGGCCACGTCGGACATTCTGAATAGCAGTTTGTATGGAGCGCGTGGCTGACAGCGCAAAACCAAAAGTCAAACTTATGTTTGTCGTGTCGGCCACCGGTGGTTGACACGGCGATGAAAGTGTTAAGTAAGTAAGGAAGCTTGAATATATAGTAAATTTACATAAAATATTGATTTTAGTTTTCTTTTTGTTTCAGTTTATAAATCGTTCGCGATGAAGAAGGCGCGGGACCGATGGGGACTGTATCTAGCAGCAGGTGAGTTGGACTCTATAACGCTCCATACAATAGTATTTAAAAATTAATTTAAGACATCAAGACATCTCTGTACCCGGAGGTCAACCTGGGAACAAAAAAGGCTCCAAGAGACATATTTCGATATTTTTTAATCCTCATTTATAAATCTTCTTTTTCTTCGTGTCAGCGAGGTCAAACTGTTTCTGCCCAATATATGGTAACATGGATGTTTCGTGTGCTGCCCAGCATTAGGTTTTGATGTGCAGCTAGTCGGGTACTGCTTGTTGAAAACCCTCCCTGTCCCGTCCTGTTTTTGAAGATCCAAAAGGGGACCCGTTACTGGACGCACGCAAAAAGCTACTTTTTAGAGAGTGGTTGAAGGCTTTCCCGTGATTCTAGGTGCATCAGTTAGATGTCAAATAGACCTCAGTCTAAGGCTGCGAAGTTAATTTACAAAAACAAGCCTCAAATTGCCTTCTTTAAACTGCCAACTACGAAATTCGTGGGAATGGATAAGGAAATGGTAAGGTTGGGAAATGGATTCTGCAGAATGGCAGACTTCGGTTAAAAGTCATTGTTTGTAGTAATTATATTTGTTAGCAACTCGTCCTGGTATCCTCTGGAGCTGATGCCGGCCGGACCACTTCAAAGAGTGCAATCCTCACAGAGTGGTGCAGCGGACAGTTCCACAGAACGTGAGGCGCGTCCTGCGGAGAGCTGTCGTCACATGGCCACTCTGCCCGGGATGTGGGTTCCGACTGTCCAAACCTTTTGTAGTAGCTCCGGGCACATAGGACAAAATCTTAGGTGTGAGACAGTCTGCAGGTCTCCACAGTCACACAACAGTGACTCTCCCTGCTAAAGCATTCTTTACCGCGAGTTTGTACTTCGTTCTTTCAACTTAGTCTCTTAATCTTTTCAGGCATTTCCAGATCCGCCAGTCAAAGTTCTTGCCAATTGGGAGGAGTTCCTTTGGAAAAACGAATTTCTCTGATGCGACTTGTTGCCACAGCTGGAGTCTCTCATTTTCAGGGCAGGATGTGAGAGGTTGCGTGGATCTCAGAAAGCTGCTTTGCGACTTCAGTCTGGGTGTTGGGGGTATTCTGATTATACAAGCAGTGGGACGGTTGGTCGATTGCCTTACGCATTTCTTCGGCGCATATGACTTTGTGTGTTATGTTTGGTGGTGCGATACCAGCCAAGGGGTATAGTTTTGAAATGGTTGTTGGTTTGAGGCAGCCTGTGACGACTCT
This sequence comes from Glossosoma conforme, assembly GCA_022606575.1. Lineage (NCBI taxonomy): Eukaryota > Metazoa > Arthropoda > Insecta > Trichoptera > Glossosomatidae > Glossosoma > Glossosoma conforme. The sequence continues at coordinate 331,278 of JAGTXR010000343.1, read as the reverse complement.
GCATGCTTCATTCAGGGCAGTATCTTTATCCAAGGCTTTCTTTTGGAGAAATGAAATCTTCTGATGCGATTTGTTGCCAGAGCTGGAGTCTCTCAGTTTCAGGGATGTGAGAGGTTGTGTGGATCCCAGAAAGCTGCTTCGCAACTTCAGTCTAGGAACGATGCAGACGCTGTATAGACTTTGAGAATACATACAATTATTATACCATGCCTTTAGTATCATTGAACGTTCTTTGACCTTGTGAGTTGCAGTACACTTCTAGTAATAACTGCTATATACAGGTTTTGCATTTTTTCAGATTACGTATACAGTAAAGCCTATATAAATAAAAGCGAGATAATGTAAGAGACCAACTACATTGTAATACTTAACCCATGTTTACCTTCGGTCTCTATACGTATACAAAGGGAATGGGCAGCATTTGAAAAACTTAAGTATATTTTTAAAGCGAAAATTCCGCAGTGTCTTAACGTGCTCCTCTCTCTCAAAAGGTTGTTATTCCGTCACGTGAGGGCGTGATGAGGAGCAGGTCAGCAAAACAAAGACTTTCTTTTAGTATATTTACGATAAAACTTTACAAATTTCCGACCGGGCGGAATGACATGCCGCCGGCCTAATGCGACCTACTCGGCCGTCCGCACACAACTGCCGCGCTCGTGAGCTAGTTATATACACCGCCACGAGCGGCGGTGTATATAACTAGGCCCAAATGACAATATGGCGGACACATTCATGTATGTCAAGCGAACAGAAATCAGAGACGAAAGATTGTATATCGAGGTTTTCAGCACCAGCCAGCAAGGGTTACATCGTGCTCATGTCAGTCTTAAAACTACGAAGTTTTATTCAATGCTGTATTAACTTATGGCGGAGAGACGTGGAATCTAACAGCAAGTCTTACCCATAAAATAAAGGTCACGCAACGTGCCATGGAGAGATCCATGAGAGGACCTAATGCTGGGCAACACACAGGCTATCGATGTTGCCAGGCACTGGGCAGAAATAATTTGTCGTCGCTGACACGAAAAATATGCATTTATATATTTTTTGCATTGTATACTTAACAGTTATGTCTTAATTATTACAGGTGTGGTGCTTCTGGTGTGCTTAATCTTACCCGAGACTCAAGGACTGAGAGCGACATCGCTGTTTAAAACCACAACCACAACAACCACCACCACCGAAGAACCCATGGAGATGGAAGAGGTAAGCAATCTTTACAAACATTAAATAGATAAGAATTTCAAATCATGATTTAACATGGATCACACTAAGCACTGTTTCACTTGTAGAAGACTGCAGTTTTACAATCTATTGAAGCTTAACCATATGGATTCCATGAGCCCAAATATGGATGCGAGAAGCCCGCTAGTGCCGTAAGCACACTGGTGTGATATACAACTGTATATTTTCGGTCAAAGTTATATTATAAAGGGTCCGCCAAATAACTTTTTTTTTTTGAAAATGGGGTGCAAAACATTGAGTGTAGCTTCGGCTGTGTGGCACGTAGCGCCGTCCTGTTGAAACCTAATGTTGCCAATATCTTCTTCTTCAATTTTTGTGAGCAAAAATGGCCCGATAACGATCGCCATTGACTGTAACGGCCACTCCTTGCTCATTTTTGAAGAAAAATTGCCTGATTTTCAAAGTACTGTCGCAGTATTTCACAGCGTTGTTCAAGCGTATACACAACCATATTCGTTCAGCGGAAAGATAAAACTAATTATTCATCAAATCAGACATGAGCTAAGTGTTACCATTCACGAAATAAGCACTAGTTGAAAAAAAAACGTTAGATGGCGGACCTTTAGCTTGGGTGTATAGCGACATCTATCGTCTGCTCTAGAAATAAAATGGTTAAAATTGAAAACCATTTAGGGGTTCAAATCTTCGATAATCCACGAAGCGTTGCACAGATCTATTCAGGGTCATTTCATCCATGCGGTTAAGCATTATTATTACGTTTGACATCTTGGCGGCTACCGGAAATCATCATTGTTTCTCGAGTTGGTCCATATGGACATCCGAGTATACAGGTGTTCTGGGACAAGGCATAGACAATCTGAGATTACATAACTGTGAAATGTAAATTCAGGGTCATGGCATCCAAAAGGTTAATTAGTTCCAATGTGTACAACTGACTGACGTTAAATGAATACTTACCAACAAAGAAAGAATTTCACTTGGTAATGTAAAGTATGAAATTCTTATGGCAACTATTTTTTTGGCAGAATTTCATTCAATTATTGAGCAGTGATTATTGAGCAAACGGTCAGTAATATATTCCTCTAAGTCTCATCTGTGGAATTCTATGACGCCTTATTATGATGTATATGGCTAAGCGCTACATGTGGAGCGTTGATCCGCCAACGTCATTGGCCCGAGATTCACGCATCATCCATATTATTACAGGAATAAACTATGAATGGGCGGTCTTCACGGGAACTACCATCAATTTTAATTAATAGGCTATGACTGGCATTTTACGGTGAGGGATCAAATTCACACCAACCGGGGGTATTTAAGAGCTCAGAAATCAATTAAAGACCTTTTTTTTAGTAATATATACCGTAAAAGGTAAATAATTAATGAATTTTAATCAATAATAAGTTAGGTTAGGTTTACCTATTTATGGGTAAATTGTTCATTAATTTTACATACATTTTTACCAATATTGAGTATCTTCTTCGTAGTATCAATCCGGTGGATTGGTTTGCAGCAACATAATCTTACATCTCGATCTCCATTCCTCTCGGTCCTCCGCAACCCTTTTCAGCTCAGCATAAGCGCTACAGTTCATGTCCTCGAATACTTGCTGCAAATACTCCCGTCTAGGGCGCCGTTCTGCAGTAATGTTCGAACATTCCATGTGGCATATCTTGTTGGCTGAAGGTTTTTCTTAATAGTCTTGGTTGTTTTGTCTCGAGCAGTCCCCACCTGGAGATCCGATTGGGGGACTATTTTATCTCCGGAAAATTTTACTTGAGATGCAATCATTCTTTTGCTGATACGTGGGATGTCTTTAAGACCTTTAATGTGGTATTTTCCCCTTTATTTCCACATCCTAATGCCGTTGACCATAAAGGTTCACCCGCCTTAGGAGGGCATTTACTACCTCCACGACAATAGAGTGCCCTAACCATATTGAGTATATAACTGCCTAATTTAATAACTTACCATATTCTTACTGACAGAGTGGACACTGCCAATTTATTTAGTTTACTGCCGATTAATTTTATTCACTGCCAATTGATTCAACCCTTTCATTACGGCTCGGTTTGAATACAAATTATACTGTCAATTATAAAACTAGTATTTGAAGTATAAATGTACTAATCTAGTCTATTTTCATACATCACATTGGTTCTTGTATCCTTTAGCTATCAGATGATGCATAAAAAACTATTCTAAGAAAGTAGCAAAACGATACATCACGTCAACCGATTTCAACGGTCGGGGAATCTTATGACTGCATATGCCGACAACCGATGCAAAAGGGTTAACATACTGTAAAAACATCGAATTAGTTACTGAACAATCTTTGCAGGCCTTTAGCATTCACTTTGAGATCTTACTTAAATGTTTCCTAACTTGTTGCATGAATAGTGAGTACTTTTTATTCACTTGTTGGAATACCGCGGTTTCGCCTTCAATGAATGCTTCTATATGTTTTGTTTATTTCTTTTTTAGACGACACAGAGTGAAGATGGCAGCGTGGAAGTATCTTCAACGCCCAAGTCCAACTATACAGGAGTTCCGCAGGTAAATTGAATTTATTTAATAATTATTGTAAAATAAACGATAATTATTACAGGTAGAGAGGTTGTGAACGACTATACCTATCTGGGACAAGTAATAAAACTAGGACGAAGTAACTTCTCAAAATAAATCGACAGGAGTATACAACTGGGATGGGCAGCATTTGGAAAACTAAAGTACATTTATAAAGCGAAAATTCCGCAATGTCTTAAAAGTAAGGCGCTTAACCAATGCATCCTCCCTGTATTAACATATGGCGCAGAGACGTGGAATTCAACAGCAGGTCTTACATATAGAATAAAGGTCACCCAGCGTGCTTTGGAGAGATCCATGAGAGGAGTGTCAATAAAAGATAGAATCCGAAAAGAGGAAATACGCAGAAGAACTCAAGTAGTGGATGCAACCCAACGAATAGGCACACTCAAATGGCAATGGGCAGGACATATCTGTCGAAGAGACGACCGTCGATGAGGAAGAAATATATTGGAATGGCGCCCAAGAACTGGCAAATGAAGCATTGGCCGACCCCCTGCAAGATGAACTGACGACATAAGAAGAAAAGCGGGAGTGACCTGGATGCGGAAGGCGGAGGATCGAAGTGGATGGAGACTCTTGCGGGAGGCTTACGTTCAACAGTGGACGGATACAGGCTGATGAAAAAAAAAAAAAAAAAAAAGGAGACCGAAGTGACCCCACAAACTATCGCCCAATAGCCATCACATCACTACTTTCCAAAGTGATGGAACGTTTAATTAACAGCCAACTTCTAAACTACTTAGAGATGAATGATCTTCTGTGCGATCGGCAATATGGCTTCCACCGTAGTCGATCGTGCGACGATCTCTTGGCATATGTCACACATGCTTGGGGGAAATCCGTCGAATGCTTTGGAGAAACGCAAGCTGTTGCCCTGGATATCTCCAAAGCGTTCGATAGAGTCTGGCATCGCGGTCTGGTGAATAAATTACCGTCTTATGGACTAACTCCCTCCCTGTGCTCCTGGATTGAAAACTTCTTGAGTGATCGAAGCATCATCACTGTCGTAGATGGCTTTTCTTCTTCCTGCCATAAAATCAACTCAGGAGTTCCACAGGGCTCTGTGCTGTCGCCCACTCTTTTCCTTCAGCATGTGAATGATTTGCTTTAATGCGCAAACATTCACTGTTATGCCGACGACAGCACTGTCCATGAGAGTATAATCTTCCAAAAACCTCCGAAACATTCGGAACTATCTCATGCTAAGGAATCTCTGGTGGAGAAGATGAACATGTCTCTTGAAAGGGTTTCACGATGGGGCGACCTCAACCTCGTCAGTTTCAACATTTCCAAAACCCAATCATGTACTTTCTCCACCAAGAAGACTGCTATGGATCCTGTATCTTTCAACGGTTGTTCTCTTCCGAAAGCAAGCTCCATCAACATGCTTGGATTATCAATATCGAATAATGTCAAATATTACGAGTCAATTAAGTGTAAAGCCGGTCTCGCTTCCAAAAAACTAGGTGTATTATATAGATCACTGAGGTATTTCAACGATAAACAACTTCTTCTTCTATATAAAGGACAAATCCGACCTATCCTTGAATACGGCAGTCACCTTTGGATTGGAGCCCCAAAATACCTTCTAAACTTAATTGATTCAATTCAAAGAAGAGCAATTCGTTTGATAAACAATGACACCCTTACGTCTAATCTACAATCAATGGAACACAGACGTAAGGTTGGTTCTCTTAGTCTTTTCTACCGTTATTACCACGGTCGCTGCTCTTCGGAACTTAAAGAACTAATTCCTCCTGCACCCACTCACAGCCGACAAACTCGTCTTACACTTGCCGAACATCCATACACGGTTAATATATGTCGACCAAGAACTGGCAGCTTCCAAAGTTCCTTCCTTAATGCCACCGGTAAGCTATGGAATGCTCTTCCAGCGTCTGTGTTTCCTCTTTCCTACAATCTGGATCTCTTCAAGAAACAGATAAATATACACTTGCAATCTCCCCAACCCACACACAAACACGAACACAACACACGTTTCCCGCATGCAGCGTCCAGCCTCCCTGGCTGAGCGTCATAGAGTGCACTGGTCTTGACCGGTTGTGCTCTCCTGCATGCTTTTACATAAAAAAAAAATTGATAATGCTTCGTTTGCCAGTTCTTGGGCGCCGCTTTAATACTTTTCTTCCGATATCAGACGAATATTGGGAGTAGCCTGGATGCGGAAGGCGGAGGATCGAAGAAGATGGAGATTCATGCGGGAGAACTACGTTCAACAGTGAAACGAACGCTGATCATAATGATGAGCACCTTTATAGTGATCTTAAACATATTTTTTTGTTCTAGGTGGACTATATCTACGACCCCAATCTTCCCCGAGAGCTGAACGGCTATAATCTATCGTCGTATCCCTTCTTGGAGCAGGTTCCGTCTCCAGAACAGATGGACTTCAAATGTGGCGGACTTCACGATGGCTTCTATGCCAGCGTCAAGTACAAATGCCAAGTAAGCATAATGAGACTAAGCACTAACCTAACCTAACCTAACCTAACCTTTTTTTCAGTATGAGGAGAGAATCTTTATAATCTTGGAATCAGTATTAGAAGTTGGGGATTTTTTTCCTATCCATGACACTATGCTCGGTATGAGTTTGTGTGTCCACCGGTCTTTATAAAACCTAATCTAACCTAATATGACCTTACCTAACTTAACCTCACACTCAAGCGTTTACCGGACACAAAATTTTCAGAGTATTCATAACTAGATTTGACCTCTCTTCTTGCGACGCATGTCCATGTGATCCTAGCAAACAACAGGCAGTGAGACACTGTCTGATGGAGAGAATCATCCATGAGAACAGACGTACATATTCTGTATTATCGTCTTATTAGAGAAGATATTCTCCTTCATGAAATGCTGCTCGGTTCTGAAGATACTTTGCTGTTGAACTACATCAAGGATATCGCCGGGATAACGTGCACAGACCTAATTTACAAAAAATAACGCTTGTTTATTTATAATAAACGATAACCACACGGCTCAAATCAAGCAGAAGTTTCGATCAGTCGACAACGGAATTGGTGATACCTGAGGCCATCCTGCGGCTGAATAAGTGGAGAAACGCAGCTGAGGAGAATAATTGGATTGCCCCGAAAGAGGACCTAGCCCCTGGACACAACCAGGGGTAGAATATATGAAGATCCCTTAACAGACTTCGGACCGGAGTATGCAAGACGAGGATACAAATGAAAGCCTGGCAGTCTTACAGCGGACAGACTGAATGTGACTACGGCGTGGAGCAGACCCTGTCCCACCTTCTGGAGTGTGCGCTGTGTCCGAGTATCTGCACCCAGGAAGACCTGATGATGGCCGGGAGTAACGCCATCGACGACGCCCACTTCTGGGCAGACAGGATGTGCCCTGTTGTTTCCGACACGATTATATATATAGTATCTGTATAGGTCCGATAGATATTTTTTTCCTGTAAAAGTGCGTTATTTTTGTAATGGACCAAGTGTGTTATCAATTGCAGGTTTACCATCACTGCTTGTATGGAACTCGCTACGACTTCCTGTGCGCCAACTACACCGCATTCGACCAGAGGACCTTCATCTGCCACTTTGTTTCTGAAGTGGACTGCGTAAACTCGCACAAGTTCTTCAGCAGGTAATGAAACAAATACAAGTAAACTCTAAACCAAGCTGTATTTGGAGACCCAGATGACGACCCGTTGCTGGAATTGCTAGAGAGTGATTGAAGGCCTTCCCGAGATTTCAGTTTATTATATCTTATTATTTAGGATTTCAAATATCGAAGCTTTGTTTAAAGCAACTTAATTTTCTGACAGTATTATTAAATTAATTAATGGTAAGTACTCGTAATTATTAAGAAAACGGTCAGTAATAATTGCCAAAAAAGATAGGCAGAAAATAATAAATTGGCAGGAAATAATTAATGCATGGTAATCAATAATAGGTCAGGTTTCCATTTAATGTGTTAATTATTCATTCATTTTACATTTCTTTTTACCAATATTGAATATATAACTGCCATTTTGATTTTAAAATTTACCACATTCATACTGAAACAGTGGATACTGCCGATTTATTTAGACAACTGCCGATTAATTTTAAAAAACTGCCAACGGATTAAACTTACTGACAAAACCTTGAGTTACCGAACAAAGAAATTCAGCCCTTTATTTACACGGCTTATAACGGGACCGCCATTTAACGTATTTTTTTTCAACTAGTGCTTATTTCGTGAATGGTAACACTTAGCTCACGTCTGATTTGACAGATAATTAGTTTTATCTTTCCGCCAAACGAATATGATTGTGTATACGCTTGAACAATGCTGGAAAATATTGTGACATTACTTTGAAAATCATGTTATTGTCCGCCTTCTAACATTCTTTTTTCAACTAGTGCTTATTTCGTGAATGGTAACACTTAGCTCATGTCTGATTTGACAGATAATTAGTTTTATCCTTCCGCTAAACGAATATGATTGTGTATACGCTTGAACAACGCTAGAAAATATTGCGACATTACTTTAAAAATCAGGCCATTTTTCTTTGAAAATGAGCAAGGAGTGGCCGTTACCGTCAATGGCGATCGTTATCGGGCCATTTTTGTTCACAAAAATTGAAGAAAAGGATATTGGCAGCATTTGGTTTAAACAAGACGGCGCTACGTGCCACACAGCCGAAGCTACACTCAATGTTTTGCGCCCCATTTTCAAAAAAAAAGTTATTTGGCGGACCCTTTATATTACTTCAGTATGTAAAATTGTTGTTTTATAATTGCATACAATACTATGTGTATTGAAATTACGTTCAATTGTGATTATTCTTTAATAAACATATATTTACCACATTTGAATTGATATGTTTCGCTTGACATTTAGAAAATGCGCCATTTGACATTAGAGCGCACATAAAATTAGCTAATGACATCAAATGTCAAGACATTTTATTCTAATGACATCCTCGTATAGAAGCAATTGACTATAATTAACATGAATATCATGTTTCCTTGTGAATTTTATGATAAACTTGCTTTACTGTACGTGATCAATACATTTGTAAGTAACATTTGTTTTAAAGAAAAATTATAGCATGATATTAGAGTTACTTCTTAGGTTTTCACGGACAGATTTGATATTGTGGCTTTTGGGCTTAGCCGTGCGTGGCGAATAACTAATTTCCAATATTTCGACCACCATTGTAGGGGTCTTCTTCAGGTTTTTTAAACTAATTTGCCGTACACGGCTAAACCCAAAAGCCACAATATCTCGATATTAGAGTATTTACCCAAATAAATTATATTTTTGATGGATTGATAGAATATTTTAATATTCCCGGCGGGTATAGCTCAATGATCAAAGCGTTTGCTTTGCAAGCCAAAGGTCGTGGGTTCGATCCATGACGGAGATTCTCCTTTAAACACATGGTGATAGTAATTTTGAAGTCTCATCGGTGGATTATATGACGCTCACCATGTTATCATATCGTTAAGCGCTACATGTGGAGTGTTGATCCGCCAACGTCATACACTACAGCCCGAGATTCACGCATCATTCTTATTATTGCAAGAATTTACTATTAATGGGTAGTCTTCACGGGACGACTTTCGTCTACCACCAATTTTAATTAATAGACTATTACTAGCATTTTACGGGTGAGCGATCAAATTCACACCAATGGCGTGTAAGGGTATTTTAGAGCTCAGAATTGAATTAAAATGTTTTTTATTTAATCTCCGTTGAGGATCAAACCTACGACCTTTGGCACGCAAAGCAAACGCTTTGACCATTGAGCTATACCTGCAAGTAATTATCTGTTTTTAAATGGAGTATTATTCTTTGTAATCACACATTATTTTCACATTACAATAGCACATTTAGCAAGACCCACATTTCTTCTACATACAATTCAAAACATTTTTATATTTCCCAATTCATTTCAGTTTAGAAACTAAAACATAAACACTCATCCAGAACATCATTTAGATCGTTAAATTGTCTTCATTAGATACATTTTATGTAGCATTTGAATAAAACATCATGTATGTGTATTAGGGTGTCCCAAGATAATGTAATTTACATGATATTGACATTCCCCGTCTTTAAAATGATGACAAGTCGCGTGGCTGCGTGGAGGGAAGGATGCAGGAGCAGATTACCAAGCAAAGTAACTTGTTTCTGAAGCACAATTCGCATTTATTTCCGATAAAGACTTGACTCCCCCGTTCGATCGTAACATGACGTTAATTCCATCTCGATCGAACGGGGTTTGATTGACACCTAGCGCCGCCAAAAAAGTCGCGGTAAAAATGTAAATTAAAGATGGAAGTTGCACCAACATGAAATGGAGCAACTGTCATAATAAATAAAATGGCGTAAGTAAACGCCGTACAATATAACATAATTAAAACTAACATTATTAGATGTGCATGTCAAGCGAGCGAACAAAAATAAGAGACGAAATATCGTTTTTCGAGGCTTTTCGGTATGTCAAGCTGATATAACCATAAATGCGTTAATGTTATCTTAAAAATTGTTTCTAGAATCTAAATTACGTCATATTGGAAATTATGTTCATATTTCTTGTAGCTCATCTTAGAAATTGGTCCTAAAATTTCATTTTAGATGTTGCTTGCGTCATTTTATAAATTGTTTCCACAATTTAAATATATTTCATTTCAGATATTATTTTCACAACTTCTTTAGATTTTGGCATTTAATTCAATGCCTCATGTAAAAAATTGTTTCCACAATTGCATTAAAGCCACATTAGAAATTGTTTCCACAATTTCATTTCTCATCATAGAAATTGTTTCCACGGGTCCATCGGGCATTTTAAAAATTGTTTTCATTCGGTATTGTTCTTTAAACAGACTGTCCAAAGGGTTTAAACCTCAAAGACAGTGTTTTTCCGTCTTTGCTCCACAGAAACGACGACCTGTACAAAGAAACAACGACAACAGAAGTCCCGACCACCAAAAAAGCACCAAAATCGACTGTTGCATCAAAAAAGCCTTCAAATGATCGAAATCATCATTCAGAATCATCAAATCAATCAAAAATAGCAAATAATCATGATTTTAATCAAGATGATATTGCAGAACTTTTAAATTCTATTATTAATTCAAAATTCAAGGACAGATTTAATTCTTTAAACGTTTCTTCAGATAATGAACATTCTAATATAACTTCTATTAATGCGGAAAAAGATTCATTAGTTTCATCGGAATTTGTTGATCAATTGTTAAAGCTGTTAAAAGCCACAGATTTTGATTCAGAAAAAATGATTCCTAACGGTCAAATAAACGTGACAAGAGAATATAATTCAAATTTTAAAAATAATGGAACAAATTTAAACAGTATTGAAAATAGCAACCGCCAAAAAAATAAAACACAACATAATTTGAAAAGACAAAACAAAAATTCTACAATAAGTAATGTTAATAGAAATAATAGGATTAGTAATACTGTTGTAGTCTCCACAACTGAAAATATTCTTGATTCAGAAAGTTCTGAAACGCCATATTTAAATATTTATAGCACTACCAATAATGTTATGAAAACAAAAAGTAATTCAGCAGCTAAAATAGTTGCAAAAGATTCTCACAACTCAAATAAACAACGAACTCACAACCAAAGCAAAGACAATTCTGCTAAGCATAGCATATCTTCAGATATATACAATACAGATGATATTTTAGAGTATTCCACAACCAAAAGTGTTCAATCTCAAACTCACAACCATTATGCCAAGTACAGCATTCCTTCACACATATATGCCGAGTATTCCAAAACCGAGAGTTCTCACAACCATCATTCATTGTATTCTCTCGCTCCCCTTCGCGACGACGACAGAAACGACGCGCTGTACGAGCCGACCACCACCACGACCGTCGCGACGCCGTCCACCACGACCACGACGACCACAACTGCTGCCCCGGATACGTTCCGCCAGAGGCCGGCAGGGGGTCGCAGGAGGCAACCAGGACGCAGGAGGAGACCGCAATACGACTACTATGACGACGACTACTACACGCCCGCCTCCAGAGACCAGGACGACTATTACGACGACAGCTCTAGGTGAGAATGCCAAAAAAATAATTAATTAAAAATATTTAACTTTGATATTTCGATTCAATAATGATGGACTCCAGGGAGGCCGAAACATGTAATCATTTAAAATAAATGTGAATCAAAACAATTTTTTATTTTTTTATTAAAATAATAATTATGCAGTTTCACCAAGTATTGTCAGTTGATATTCTTAATGTTATCTAGGTAAGAATGCCATTTTTATTGTTCGAGTATGTTTCCAGTATAACCTCGATATAACGGACTTTACTTGACGAAATTCGGATATAACGGACTAAATTTCGGTCGAATATAAAAAAATACCTAACCTAACATAGGTTATTTCATTAACGAGACCTATGGATCTCAGGACTCTACAATCACTGGAAAAATCCTTTGTTTAAGTTAAGTTAGTTTAGCGAGGCATCCAGTGCACCAGCTTACCTGTGCACCAAATGTCCAGTGCGCTCCACGCCGTTACCAATGAGTCGTTGAACGATTTGTCTGAGAACGATAGGTCGTGTACTAAATTGAGTGCTCGAAGCTTCACAAGTATCAACTGAGATCAAAATCAATGGATGGCTACGAGCGCGGGTGTATTACTTATTTGGAACATAGAAGTTAGAACATTCAACAATCCCAGGTTTGTGAATTGCATCGCGAAGAAGAAGGAATGAATGTTTGAGTGCAGCAATTTTCCTCCGATACTCTAACGAATGGAAAGAAAGCATCCCTAGAAGAAAAAGAGATGGGTAATGTTCGGAATTGATTGAATTGAATGGATAGTTACCGTAAATATAAAAATAGAGACGTCGGAGAATTTTTTTGAAGATTTTTTTCGAGCATGATAATGTATTTGAATTTATTGGGATTCCAAACTAAGCTCCCATATTCCAGAACAGATAGGACTTGTCATTTATTTAAATACATTGTGTTCCTAATAGCAATGTGTTGTATCTTTCAGAGCAAGTACCAGAGGAAGAAGGCGCAAAAGACCGCGACCCGCACAACGAAGACCTGCTTACGACGAATATGAAGATGAAAGGTTAGATAAGCAACTTATTTATTTCCATTCTCGGCCTGCCAGCTCATTGACGGCACTCCAACATCTATTTTTCTCCATCAACACCGGCGGCTCAATGGTTAAAGCTTTCCAGATTTCTAAGCTTTAAGTGTCTCCGGTTGGTGTGAATCTGATCGCTCACACGTAAAATGTCAGTCATAGCCTATTTATCAAAATTGGCGGATGATAAAAGTGGTCTCGTGAAGACCACACGTTGAAAGTGAATTCCTGCAAAATAATAAGGATGATGCGTGAATGACAGGTCAATCACGTAGGGGGGTCAAAACTCCGCATGCAGCGCTTTGCTGTAGAATAGTAAGCGTCATTGAATCCACAGATGAAAACAGATGAATTACTATCACCATCTGTCGGAATTTTCCCGTATGTGCTTACATAAACAAGTAATATAATTATTTATTTTACTTTCGCATAAAAACATCTTTACACTCCGGTAGTTAAAATTGGACAGCCTAGTGTTTTAGCTTTCAGGTAAAATTTATTTCAGCCCGATCGGATATATACCTGCCGAATTATGCGTCTCATTACAAAACGCTCCTTATGTATTTTTAAAAATCTTTTATGTTTTACAGGTACGATAGAAGACCAGAGAGCAGAACAAGGCAAGAAGAAGATGAGTATGAAGATAGAAGAAGTTACGATAGACCAAGGAAGCCAGCTAGGAGACCAAACGATGACAGAGATAGAAAACCAATGACAGAAGAAGAAGGAAGATCTGCTCCAAGAGACAACAGAAACAGACCATCTATCAGACCGGCAGAAGAAAAGAAGACCAATCAAGACTATGACAGAAGAAGCACCGATGATGACAGAAAGAACGAAAGACCAAGAAGACCGCTGAGAGGAGATGACGACAGAAGAGACAGACCTTTGAGAAACGACGATAGAAGAGAAGAAGACAGGACCCATAGAGATGATGATCGAAGAGATGAAAAACCTCTCAATAGAGACAACAAGAACAAAGAAGACGCAGCAGTCAAAGACGATAAGACCAATAAGAATGATAACAGACCGTTCAGAGATAGAGATGAACGGCCTATTAGAGACGATGTGAGGCCTTTTAACAGAGATAGTAATAGACCTTTTAGAGACGATTCCAGACCTTCGAGGAGTGAGGGAAGAGGCAACAATGATGATAAACGTGATGAAAGTAGAGGTTATAGTGATGGTGGTAGGAAGAGTGATGTGCCTGAAGTGACGCCTACAGCTGGGTCTTTGGTTACTCCTGTTGGAAGCTCTTTGTTCAACAAGCCAAGACTTCCACCGAGGATTGCTAGACCAGTGCCAAGCAATGAAAAAGACAAGTACAAATATGTAACGCAGCCCTCAACGACTACTTTTAGACCTAAAAATAACGACGATGATGATTATTATGATGATTACGAACTGGAAGATCCTAAAACTACTTCGTCATCTGCTAAGAGCACTTCTTTTTATAGAACCAGGCCAGAAACTACGGAAAGAGAGGGCATTAATAGGAATTCAAATAGAAATTTAGATAGGAATTCTGAAAGGAACTTGGAGAGGAATTCAGATAGAAATTCGGAGAGGAATTCGGAGAGAAATAAGCAGAATTTTGAGCAAGACGTACCAAAAAGACCAATCTCCGGTACGTCAAGTGGCTACAAGCCCAGGAGTCCAGAACCCATAATAGAACCTACAAAGACATTGACAGCAGAAGAAGACAGTTACGAAGACGTAGAAGAACCTTTGCCGAAATTGAAAAGACCAAACGGTCCACTTTTTAGCAGAGGATCTAACGGTGCAATCAGATATCCGATTAAAAAGCGTCCGGTGAGAATAGAAGAGGATTATGAATATGACGATGAAAATGTTAAAAGCAGAGATAACAAGAAAGAAAGAGAACGGTATGTTGCTTCAAGAAATAAAGAAGCTTCAAGAGACGATGATTACGTTCAAGATGTCAAAGAAGAGAAACAAACCACAAAACCATTCTTTTCAAGAAATAGAAACGTTCCTACAACTACTGTTGCAACCACAACTGTTGCTGCTACAACAGAACCTACGTATGTAGACGATAAAGATTCAAACAAGAATTCTCCTTATATAAGAGTTGTTAAAAGACCTTTCTTGCCTTCAAGAGGTGGCAGTCCTTATTTGCCAAGAGGTTTGCAACCTTTAGGTGGCAAGAGTTTGAACAATAAGACCACAACTCTTGCTCCAACAACAACAACAACAACAACTGTGCAAACAACAACAGAAAACGTTGCACCAATTTCTGATTACAATTACGAGAATGATTACGATGTGAAAGATGATAGAACAGTGAACGAAGATAAAGTTTCTTCTGCTGAAGTTGTGGATAGACCTGAAGTGAAGCAGAGTTATCAAAATAATGAAGGTGTTAAAGAAGAAAGAAGGAATATTGAAGCAAGCAATGATTACAATGATAGAGATCAACGCGATAAACAAGTAGAAGATCGTTATAAAGATAAAAACGCTGATCATCGTGAAAATATAAGAAACGAAGAAGAAACAAGCAGCGATAAAGATTACAACCAATCTAGCGAAGTTATATACAAAGATATTGACGATACCAAAGAAAATAAGTATGTCAAACAAAACGCCAACAATAGAGGCAAAGTTATATACGAAGCGCATCCAGGCGACGACTATCGCGCGAATTTGGACGGAAGAAGCAAAAATAAAGACAGTAAAGAAGATTACGTCACAGATAAAAAGGTAGACGAAGTCTTTAAGCCGTCTCCTCAAATTTCAAACCCTTACAAACCGACAAACCGACCTTACACACCTAAAATACCAGAACACATATCGATCAAACAGAACCTTGCAGATTCTGTAGAAAACGATTACGACGTCACGTTAAACGATGCTTTAAACCCAACGTTAACACCTGTGCGTAATTTTCCAAGCCCTTTCATAATGCCAACTGATCGCGATTACACTTATTCAAGATTTAGAAATCCATACAATGGAAATTCTGATTCTTCTCTATCGTCTACTCAAAACTACCCTAACTATCAGATTCCTAATAATAGGCAGCAAAATCAAGGAAGCAAGTACGACTCGCAAAGATATATCGGAGGGTATAACAAGCAGAACAACAGGGTGACTGACAGCAGTGCTGCAGGGTCAGAATATGTGCCTCAAGGTATCAGTGTGAGGACTCCTCAATCGTTTTTCATCCAGCAACCTGGAGGACCAAGATTTTCAGCCGATGAGACGAATTCTGGTCTTCGTTCTGGACATTTGTCATACAGGCAGGTGCTTCTAGGAGATTACCTTTAGAGTATAATTATAATAAGACATTGTTTGGATCTGGCTTAAAAATGGCCTTCATTGAATGCTAAAAATAAGAATACTACAGCTAACTAAAGGCATTAATATACATGTCCTTATTGGATTATATTTTTAGCATACGAGTTTAGCTTTTATGTTGTTTTGTTTTAAGCATTCATTTTGGAATTAATTCAAATTATTTAATGCTAAAAAACAAAGTTAGCAAGAAAATATGTTTTTGGATTATAATTTTCGCATTTGCTTTAAGATCCAATTTGAATATTAAGTAAATTACTACTTTGTAACTTGTTTTAATATGGATCACACTGACATCTGCTTATATACTGCGATTTTACGATCAAAAAAAGCTTTTTCAGTTTCCCACATGTGTAAACATACTAATAGGTGAATCTACGTAAATAATCTATGAAGTATAGTGATCATGGAAGTATGTAGAAAGTAGGAAGAAAACATACAATACTTGAAGTATGTCCATTAAAGATATAAGCCAACAAATGTATTACGTCCAATTATGTTTTCTTGTAAAAAGAATGAAATAATAAAACGTGAAAGACATGTAAATGGCCATTTTAGGAACAGATCCAAACTCGTATTTTAAGATCTTTAGTTTTTAACTGTATCTATAATATATAAATATATATATGTATTATTTAATTTTTATTCTGTACTCTCTTCTATATAAAAAAACACACAAATAAAAAAATTAAAAACTTTCGAAAAATTATAAAAATACATGTTTTACTTAAATTTTTTCTTCCCATATCCGTTCCATATCTAGAACATATATTTTTTAACATAATTGGAGCATATGCACACCAAAATTTTCCATTTCAACGATCTGTGAGCTCAGTTTTTGTATGCATCGTCCTAGAACACCTGTATAACTCGTCATACACTTGCCGAAGGTTAATGTGAACAAGGTTAATGTGAATTTGATCCCTTACTCTTAAAATGCCAGTCATGTCCCATTAATTAAAATAAGTGGTAGACGTCAGTCGTCCGTAAAGACCACCCATTCATAGTAAATTCTTGCAATAATAAGGATGATGCGTGAATCTCGGCCTGTAGTCTATGATGTTGGCGGATCAACACTTCACATGCAGCGCTTAGCCATATGCACTATGGTAAGCGTCATAGAATACCAAAGGTGAGACTTCAGAATTATTATAACCATTTGTCGGTATTCTCCTGAATGTGTTTACATAAAAAATAAATATATACTGATATATTGATAAGGTAATAAAGTTAATTCTTTGTCTTGCATATCATACTAAAAATAAACAAATCATTCGGATATAAAATCAGCTAATGTCTTCTATAAGGGATTGTATTCTAATATGAAGGCGTATCAAATTACATGGCCATTAATATTTTTATATGTTATAGAAAAACAGAAATATTGATAGCCAGGTACGTTACTAAAGAAAACTATACAGGTACATCACGTGGACTATATATATATATTTTTATAATAACATATTTCATATAAATGTTAGCAGGTAACTGCGTTCTTGAAAATATTAAAATTAAATTAAAAAATATTTTCACACCCAGATGGCAACAGTAAGTAATATTTAACAATCGTTTGTTATCGGATTATTATCGACTGTAGGAAACTTCTTCTTGATTTGAGCCGTGTGGCTATCTTTTGATACCCAAACATAGGGTGGAGTGCGTCGTGGGTTGCTTTGCAGAGCTCCATCTTGGTGGTGACTTCTCGCCGTATGTTTGGTGTCACGTCTAACTTGCAATAAATGGAACACAGGTACCGTTATTACCACGGTCGCTGCTCTTAGGAAATTAAAGAACTAATTCCTCCTACACCCACCCACAACCGACAACCTTGTCTTACACTTGCAGAACATCCATTCACGGTTAATGTGTGTTGTTCAAGAACTGGCAGCTTCCAAAGATACTTCCTTAATGCCACTGGTAGGCTTTTGAATGCTCTTCCAGCGTCTGTTTATCCTTCTTTCTACAATCTGGATCTCTCCAAGAAACAAATAAATATATATCTTACAATCTCCACAAATCTCACAAACACGAACACAACACACGTTTCTCGCATGCAGCGTCCAGCCTCCCTGGCTGAGCGTCATAAAGTGCACTGGTCTTGACCGGCTGTGCTCTCTTGGATACAATTGAATAAAAAAGTAACTACTACTAAAACTAGTACAGAAAGAATAATTTTCACAAAATACAAAAGGAATGTAATATTGGAATTAAATTTAAATACAAATGAAATGCAAATGGATTGTTCAACCTCATTGGGTTATCTTACCTTTGATTGGTTTTTAAAACTAACTATTTCTTGTATTATATTTACAAACTGAATTTTTTTTCTTCATAAAACTAAATTTCATTTAAAAAACATGAAAACATACTTATACTAAAGCACGGTCGCGAAAATAAGGTTAGGAATAAAAAATAAATAAAAGAACAGCGACAACAAATATGAATAAAATTCGAATATTTGAAATTTTCCGAAATGGCCGTTCTGTAATACTGTTATTTTACTCTATACATCTTGAACGAATACACTATTTTTATAAATATTTAATTATTTTTTGTAATTATATAACATTTTCAGTACCCTATTCTCTTGAAAGTTCTAAAAGCAATATTTACTAAGAGTTTCATATCGATCGGATGAATGGTGTAGGAATGTATAAAAGACTCACATTTATGTATTTTTACATGTGATTCTTCACACCAACGTATTTAAGGGCTCGCTTGGTGAAAAATCTCCTTGTCCCGTCCTGTTTTTGGAGACCCAGATGGGGACCCGTTACGGTCGCACGCAAAAAGCTACTTGTTAGAGTGTGGCTGAAGGCCTTCCCGTGATTGTAGGTGCATCAGTTAGATGTCAAATAGACCTCAGTCTTAGGATGCGAAGTTAGTATACTACAGCGAGTCTCGAATTGCTTTCTTTGGTAACACGTTGCTAACCACGAAATACGTGGGAACGGATATCTATCATTGATTGAATATAAGTTTTCATTGATTTTTTTCAGGAATGAATTGTCATAACAATACACTGATAATAATGAAGATACTAATTGCCTTAATTATGATGAGGTCATCACTAATTGAATGTAGTAAGTACAAACATTATTTAAACATCGATTCAGTTATTTAGTTCCTTCCTAATAACATCCCTTTTACTTAAGGAAGAACGACTTCACGTCGCCGAGATCGTTATTAGGACGTATGAGGAGCAGATGAACAACACACAGACTTTTTTAGAAGCACATTGACATATATTCATAGATTTTGTCTACGACCAATTTTGATTACTATGCTTTGACTGGCATTTTACGTGTAAGTGATCAAATTCACAACCGGGGGTTGTATAAAGTATAAAGCTTAGAAATCATTTTTTTAAATTTCTGTCGGGGATTGAACCTAAGACCTTCGGCTTGGCAATCATACGCTGTAACTAATGCACTATACCCTCCAGCAATTTATTTAAGTTTTGATCCAGTAAGTTGAGTTGTGAGTCCCAGATATTGCGCAAAAATGAGCGTAGAGTGCTTTAATGAATATAATATAATCAGGAGGATTGTCAGCAGACGGACGCTGTCAACATCTTTCAAAGTTGGGATCATCGCGACTTCGCTGGAGTCTCTCATGGAGCCTGAAGTGTGGCCTGAGAGGACCATCGTTCAACCCTGGATACGTGTAAGGCGAAAGAATAGCAGTGAACAGTGGTTGAAACCAACTTGAGTGGAGATATTGACATATTTAGTGTAATATTGCTTCAGATTCAGTGCTGGCGTTGAATGATACGAAATGTTTTCGGACGTTTGATTTTGTAACAATAATGCCGTGTTATTTGTGTGTCAAACATGATATACTTACGACATGGTTATTGTTGTTGCAAGTCAAACTATTTGCGTTGAGTATCCCGACACTTGTTCTGAGTGTGAGGTCATTGACACTTAATGTGTCAATACATTTACAACGCCACACTTATCTGTTAGTACTTCAATAATGAATTAAAAGGTTAAAAAATATATATATATTGGATTGAAGGAAAAAATAAAAAAATGATTAATGATTGTCTTCTCTTCTAGCAGTGAAGACATTGAAAGGAGCAGGTTGCAGTACTGAAAACACGATAGTTCATCTGGAGCCCTTACTTTCTCACTCTAAACAGGTGTTGTTCCGGTACTACCCTAGCTGTCTCAAAGTACCACGCTGTGAAGGATACTGTAATAGTCACTTGCTCTCATGCAAGCCATCGCAGATCAAGAAAGCTATGCACAAGGTATAGAACGTGTAAATACCACAGACCTAACCTAGCTTAACCTGTTTTTTTCAATAGGAGGTGTTCAAAACGTTATTTTAAACTTTAAGTTATTATTGTTAAAAAACACAAGGAAAATATGCACGCCTAGTAATGGAAGCCATTCAAATCAAAAGACATCCCATCAACATTAACAGGGATGACGGCTTGATTCTCAAAACAGCATGGCTTCCACCTCTAGCACATACTCTAAAACCTGTACAGACAAGCAAGGACGACCCCAGTCCGACATGAGGTTCGTGGAGGTGCAATTCTTAGAACCTCTTATCCTGAAGTTAAGACCAAAGACCGGAGATGAGTTGATGCTAATTTATTTAATGCGAGTCCCCCTTTTATACCCTAACTTACAACATGAGTAAGCAATTAAAAATAATATTAATACATTTTAATGTCACACGCTGCACATTCCTCGATACGGTGTCCGGACCTTGATGGAGAAATTGAGGAGATTGCTGAGAGATGGGAAATAAAAGTACACTGCTACGCAGATGACTGCCAGCTCTACTCTTCTTGTGGACCCGAGGAAATTGGCAACATGAAAGAAAGGATGGTCGGCTGTATAGAGGAGATCGGACAGTGGATGTCAGCAAATAGGCTCGCTCTTAATCCGGAAAAGACGGAAATACTCTTTATGGCCACAGCTCGAAGACAACATCTATTGGACTTACAACCCTTGGCCATTTGTGGTAATGATGTCATCCCCTCTACAAGCGTCAAGCTGCTGGGAGTAGAAATTGACCAGTTCCTCAATCTTAGCGGTAATATTACTAAAACGGTGAAATCTGGATTTTTTAACCTGCGGCAGATACGGTCGGTAAAAAGATGCTTACCCAGAGACGCTACAAAGAGTTTGGTAAATGCGTTTATAGTCTCCATAATGGACTACTGCAACGCACTGCACTTGGGCCAGCCAGCCAAACAACTATAGCGATTGCAGTCGTTACAAAACGCAGCGGCACGACTAGTCTACAACGCGCCCAAATTCTGTCACATTACTCCAATACTACACCGACTGCACTGGTTGAGAGTTTCGGCTAGAATCCAGTATAAATTATGCCTCTTAGCTTACAAGGCACTCAACGGAACTGCACCGGGCTATCTGACAGAACTTATTAAGCCTTCAGAAATAAGCACGCGTGGAGAGACACTCAGATCGGCTAGAGCAAATAGAAGCACCCTGCAGCTGACGGGAGGTAGTCCTAGCACGGTCTTTGGCAATCGGGCTTTCAGCTACGCTGCGCCAATGGCCTGGAACTCACTACCGGAAAGCATAAGAGAGCTTAAAGCAGAGGCATCCTTCAGAAGCAGACTCAAGACCCACCTTTTTACTCAGAGAGGCAAAGAAGCGCTTTTGGAATGATCATTCGGTCATAAAAGAGCGCTATACAAATACTAATATAATAATAATAATAATCTCTTCAATAGAAAAAGAGTGGCAGATTATTGGGATCGTCCGTGCTCCGTATCGATGCGTAAGCATTCCTTATTAATATTACTAATACATAGACTGCTCCACCGCAAATTCCTCGATATTTGTTGTTTTGAACTTGACTGAATGGGTTTACAGATTCCATCTAATATGATAGTTGATTATAACAGTATATATATAATCGTGTCGGAAACAACAGGGTCAGATCCTGTCTGCCCAGAAGTGGGCGACGTCGATGGCGTTACTTCTGGCCATCATCAGGTCTTCCTGGGTGCAGCCACTCGGGCACAGCGCACACTCCAGAAGGTGTGACAGGGTTTGCTCCACGCCGCAGTCACATTCAGTCGGTCCGCTGTAAAACTGCCAGGCCCTCATTTGTGTCCTCGTCTTGCATACTCCGGTCCGAAGTCTGTTAAGGGACCTCCATATATTCCACCCTTGGTCATGTCCAGGGGCTAGGTCTTCTTTCGGGGCAATTCAAGTATTCCCCTCAGTTGCGCTTCTCCACATGTTCAGCCGCAGGGTGGCCTCAGGTATCTCCAGTTCCGTTGTCGACTGTAGGAAACTTCTTCTTGATTTGAGCCGTGTAGTTATCTTTTGGTACCCAAACATAGGGTGGAGTGCGTCGTGGGTTGCTTTGGTGAGTTCCTTCTTGGTAGTAACTTCTCGCCGTATGTTTGGTGGGGCAATGCCCGAGAGTTGATATAGCTTTGATATTGGGGTAGGTTTTAGGCACCCCGTAACCACCCGGCACGTTTCATTCAGAGCAATATCCACTTTCTTGGTATGGGCAGACCTCGCCCATACTGGCGCAGCATACTCGCCAGCAGAGAAACAGAGAGCTAGAGCACTTGTGCGGATCAGGTTTGGTTGGGCTCCCCACTTCGTACCTGTCACTTTTCGGAGTAGGTTGTTTCTGGTGGACACCTTTTGCTTAACAGACTGACAGTGTTTCTGATAAGTGAGGGTCCTATCCAGCTTGACCCCTAGGTATTTAGGTGTGTCGTAGTGCTCTAACACCAAGTCGTTCCAGGTAATGTGCAGCTTTCTCTTGGCAAGTCTGTTATTAAGATGAAAGGCGCAGACTTGGGTCTTGCTTGGGTTTGGCTGTAGTCGGTTTTGGTGGTAGTACGAAGACAGTTAATAACAGTTACTTTGTAGGTTTAATACAATTAGTTGTATTGTGGCTTTTGGGTTTATCTGTGTGTGGCGAACTTCCTTCAACCAATATTTCGACCGCCAGTGCAGGGGTCTTCTTCTGGATTGATGATTTATTTAGTTTTGAGTTGGTTTATTCAGATTATCTTTTTTATACGAGCGTTATTGATTTATTTATCTCCATGGCAACAACATACTCAAGTTTCATTCCGGAGAATCGTAGGTATGTTCTAAGACTACGGTAGGTATGTTCTAAGAATTGTACATCCACGAACGTCATGTCGGACAATGGTCGTCCTTGCTTGTCTGTACAGGTTTAAGAGTATGTGCTAGAGGTGGATGCTGTTTTGAGAATCAAGCCGTCATCCCTGTTGATGTTGATGGGATGTCTTTTGATTTCAATGGACTGAATAATACTTGGATTGCCCTGAAAGAGGACCTAGCCCCTTGACATGACCAAGGGTGGAATATATGGAGGTCCCTTAACAGACTTCGGACCGGAGTATGCAAGACGAGGACACAAATGAGGGCCTGGCAGTTTTACAGCGGACCGACTAAATGTGACTGCGGCGTGGAGCAGACCCTGTCACACCTTTTGGAGTGTGCGCTGTGGCCGAATAGCTGCACCCAGGAAGACCTGATGATGGCCAGAGGAAACGCCATCGACGTCGCCCACTTCTGAGCAGACAGGATCTGACCCTGTTGCTTCCGACACGATTATATATAATGGAATGAATTTGGAAATATTGGTTGAAGGAAGTTCGTCACACACGACTTAACTCGCAAGCCACAATAAAGAAATAAAATGTTTATATTCTAATTAATCCACAGGTGTATCAGCTGAAAGAAAGTATTGGAAATCATTCTTCTGATAAAGATAACAAAAAGTTGATATTCGTGACTTTGGAAGAGCACGTGGGCTGCAAATGCGAATGCATCATCAAGGAGACCGTGAGTGTTAACCCGTAGATAGTTTGATAAACAATGACATTCTTACGTCTAACCTGCAATCAATGGAACACAGGCGTAAGATTGGTTCTCTTAGTTATTTCTACCGTTATTACCACGGTCGCTGCTCTTCGGAACTTAAACAACAATTCCTCCTGCACCCACCCACAACCGACAAACTCATCTAACACTTGCCGAACATCCATACACGGTTGATATATGTCGACCAAAAACTGGCAGTTTCCAAAGATCCTTCCTTAATGCCACCGGTAAGCTATGGAATGCGCTGGATCTAGCTATCTGTATCTCTTCAAGAAACAGATAAATATACACTTGCAATCTCCCCATCCCACACACAAACACGAACACAACACACGTTTCCCGCATGCAGCGTCCAGCCTCCCTGGCCGAGCGTCATGAGTGCACTGGTCTTGACCGGGTGTGCTCTTCTCCCGCATGCGTATGCATAAAAATATATATATATGAAAGTGGTGTTCGCCGGCGCGTGTACTCAATAACGGTCAAAGCGTCTTCTTGGCAAGCCGAAGGTCGTGAGTTCGATCCCCGACGGAGATTAAAAAATATTTGTTATCGATTTCTGAGCTCTAAGATACCCACGGTTGGTGTGAATTTGATCTCCACCCGTGAAATTTCAGTCATAGCCTTTTTAATCAAAATCTGTGGTAGACGAAAGTCATCCCGTGAAGACTACCCATTTGTAGTGAATTTTATTACAGTAAAAATGATGATGTCTGAATGTCGGGCTGTTGATCGTCTGATGATATTGGCGGATCAACACTCTACATGCAGTGCTTAACCATATGTTACATGTTGAGCGTCATAGAATCCGCAAATGAGACTTCAGCATCACTAACACTATCAGTCAGTGTTCTCCTGTATGTGTTTTGACATCAGCATGATGTAGCCCTTGCCGACTAGTACCGAAAATCTCGATTTAAATCTTTCGTCTCTTATTTTCTGTTCGCTTGTCCGCTTACGGGTGTGTTAGTTATAGACACCACCGCTCGTGACGCGAGTGAGAGCCCGATGACGAGCGCGGCAGTTGAGTGTGGACGGCCGAGAAGGTCGCATTACGGCCAGGTGGCATGTCATTCCGCCTGGCCGGAAGCTTGTAAAGCTTATCATATATATAATCATTGTGCTTCTAAAAGAAAGTCTTTGTTTTGCTGACCTGCTCCTCATCATGCCCCCTTGCGAAGAAGTGACAACCTTTTGAAAGAGAGGAGGATGTTTATATTTAAAATATACATATATAATATATGTTTTTGGTTTTTTTCAGGACTGTAGGGGCAGGCAGCTGTACGATCACGAGACATGTAGTTGCGAGTGTCCAAACACTAGAGACAAGATGGATTGTAGGAGACGTGGAAGTAGCTGGGATGACATACAGTGCTCCTGCATCCACTGTTATAACATGGATACAGACTGCACCACTGGAAGCGTCTTCGTCTTCGATACTTGCTCGTGCGTACGTGAGGAGTGTGTCAATGTCGTGAGGATCATTTAATATCAACTATCTGGTATCTGTAGTATCTGGCAACATCGGTAGCCATGTGTTGCCCAGCATAAGGTCCTGAGATGTGCAGCTTGTTGAGCACATGGAGCAGAATCTTAAGTATAAGGCGGTCGGTAGGCTTCCACATACGCACAGCAGTGACTCTTCCTTCTGAAGCACTTCCCACTGTTCAAGATTGTCGTTTGTTCTACCGACTCCAGTTCTTAATCTATTCAGGGATTTCCAAGTCAAGGTTCTTGCCAGTTGGGAGGCCTTCCTTTGGAGTAATGCTACTAATGTAATACTCTGATGCGACTTGTTACCAGAGCTGGAGTCTCTTATTTTCATCTCCGGATGTGAGAGGTTGTGTGGATCTCAGAAAGCTGCTTCATGACTTCAGTCTGGGTGTTGGGGGTATCTGATTATACACGTAGTGCCATGGTTGGCTGATTGCCTTACGCATTTCTTCGGCGCATATGACTTTATATCATAGATAGTGAACGTGCGATTACTGTAATAACATAGATATGGAATGGAATCAATGGATGTTTCATATTGGCTACTTGAATGTGCAGAAGGGCCGACCTACATAATGCTACTACACAGCCACCTGATGCCTTCATCACTTTACGTAGTACCTTACGCAGCTGGAAATCTCCTCTTTATAGACATCACCTACAACTGCTAAGTGGATAAGCCCTGATCACTGGTCTACCCAACTAATGACTGGGCACGGCGCTTTCAATGATACCGACAGATTATACTCATTTTATTTAGTTTCAAACTCTAGCTGCCCCTTTGGCGCCCACTTCCAGACCTCAGAGCACATTCTCTGGGACTGTCAGTTCCTCTTGTTAGAAATAGGAGTTCTTTTCGATGCAGTAAGAGGGAATCGCCTCTGCCGTATCGGGCATGCAGACTTTGTGGCCACTAAAAAAAAATTCCACGCATTTACAATCTTTGCTCGTATTTTCGTTGAGAGAATCTATCTTCCATATCTATCTCTTTACAACCCGTGAATGCGATTCTAATCTCTTTTACAGCTTCTTTCGTGTAGTACTTCTGTGCAGTGGCCACAATTGTTCAGAGGGGACTCCCACTGGACTTATCAGTTCCTAATTGATCATTATCTGAATGAGCGCGTCATCAAGAATAATTAACTGTCCTCCGGTGTGATATGGGTGAGGCGGGTAAAGTCCATTCAGCAACTATAACTGATAATGGATAAGCCCTGATCACTGGTCTAGCCAACTAATGACTGGGCACGGCGCTTTTAATGACAGATTGTACTCATTTAATTTAGTTTCAAGCTCTGGCTGCCCCTGTGACGCTCCTTTCCAGACCTCAGAGAACATTATCTTGGACTGTCAGTTCCTCTTGTTAGAAAAGCTAACTGATCATAATCTGAATGGGCGCGTCATCAAGGAGACTTAACTGTCCTCCGGTGTGATGCGGGTGTAAGGCGGGTAAAGTCCAGTCCAGCTGGTGGTTCTTGTCTAATTGTATATGTATATACTTGTATGCCCATTTTTGCTTAATCAAGAGGTTTTTTTTGCTTTTACAGACCTGCACTGACAAGCAAACGCTTGACAACACATATTGTAGCTGCAAATGTATTGATTACATTGCTGCTGATGCCTGTCGGGAGAAGGGGAAGATCTGGAACGAGGAAGAGTGTGAATGTGGCTGTGGGTTCACAGAAGCAGACGATTGTCCTACCAACTCCACATACGACATGGAGACTTGCTCTTGCAAAGAGGAGGAGTGTCTTCCACCACCTGGTGTGAGAATTACATTATTATATATGCAAATGTACATTGATGTCTTCCTCTCTTATTAGACATCGACTTACTGGATGACAGGATGCAGGATCAGGTTCACAATACAAAAAACTTGTTTTCGTTTCACATATTATCACGGTTTATTTGTTAAACACTTGCTACAAAAAGACCGTTGTGGCGCACGCTTAATAACTGTCGCGAGCTCCAACTGTCAACTGACGGTGCGCTCTGACATCTCGGCGGTGCCAACCATCGCTGCAGAAAAAATCGAATTCAAGATGACAGTGGTACCAACAGGAAATGTGCCCACTGTCAAAACAAATAAATTGGCGTATGCAAACACAGTGTAACATTATACAATTAAAATTAACATTAGATGTGTATGTCAGGCGAGCGAACAAAAATAAGAGACAAAGGATCGTTTCGAGGCTTTCCGGCATTTATTTTTTATGACAGTGGGCCCGTTTCCTGTTGTTATCACTGTCATCTTGAATTCGCTTTTTTCTGCGGCGACAGTTGGCAGCGCCGAGATGTCAGAGCGCGCCAGAGTTGTCAGTTGATGTTCGACTCGCGGCCGTTGTAGCGCGTGCGCCTAAGGGCGTTCGCTATAACGGGCGACGCTTTTGACAAATAAACGTGTATAGTGAAACAAAAACAAGTTTTTTATATCGTGAACCTGATCCTGCATCTTTTCATCCAGTAAATCTATATCAAATAAGAGAGGAGGATATCAATATGTATTATTACGAGTATTTTGTTTGCAGGGGTGCAGTGATATGAAAGTATGGTCCAAGAGCTGGTGTTTCTGTGAATGCTCAGACTATGATGCTGGTATCAAATGTACGAAGGTAGGAAAGACTTGGGACGAGGATCAATGTTCCTGCAACTGCCCTGAAGAAGAGCTACAATGTCGCGCCGGATACATTTACGATAAACTGTTTTGTTCGTGCGTTAAAGAGTTCTGCACCCCACCACCTAACGTAAGTAACTTTTAACCCTTTCATTACGGTTCGGTTTGAATACAAATTATACTGTCAATTATAAAAGTAGTATTTGAAGCATCAATGTACTTATCTAGCCTATTTTCATATATCACATTCGTTCTTTTATATTTTACCTATCAGATGATGCATAAAAACTATTCTAAGAAAGTAGCAAAAATATATATCACCTTAACCGATGTAAGTGAAAGGGTTAAATAAGCAATTATCACTTTTCTTTCCATATCACGAGCAAATGGTTATGATTTTTTTTTATAAACACATACAAGAGAATATCGACAGATGGTGATAGTAATACTGAAGTCTCAAATGTGGAATTCAATGACGCTTACCATGGCGCATACAGCTAAGCACTGCATGTGGAGTGTTGATCCGCAAACGCCATAGACTACAGACCGAGATTCACGCATCATCCTTATTATTACAGGAATTTACAATGAATGGGTGGTCTTCACGGAAAAACTTTAGTCTTCAACCAATTTTAATTAATAGGCTATGACAAGCATTTTACGGGTGAGGGATCTAATTCACACCAACCAAGGGGGTGGGGTATTTTAAAGCTCAGAAATCGATTAATTTTTTTTTCAATCTCCGTCAGGGATCGAACCCACGACTTTTGGCTTGCAAATCAAAAGCTTTGACAATCGAGCTATACCCGCCGGCTAAATGAACGAACAATTATTGTCTCCACTCAGTTATTTTTGTTTTCATTGGTCTCAATTTGTTCTCAAGACATCTCTGTACCGAGAGGTCCGTCTGGGAACATATAAGTTTCTTGACGAACTCTAGATGAACAGCCTGGAGATTTGTAGAGACGGCAGCTCGCTTGGTGAAAACCCTCCCTGTCCCGTCCTTTTTTTAGAGACCCAGATGGGGACCCGTTACTGGGCGCACGCAAAAAGCTACTTGTTAGAGAGTGGCTGAAGGCCTTCCCGTGATTCTAGGTGTATCAGTTAGATGTCAAATAGACCTCAGTCTAAGGCTGCGAAGTTAGTATACTACAGCGAGTCTCGAATTGCTTTCTTTGGTAACACGTTGCTAACCACGAAATACGTGGGAATGGATGAGAAAATGGTGAGGTTGGGAAATGGATTATGTAGAATAGCAGACATCAGTTAGGAGTCATTACTTGCGTCTGCACTCTTGCAGACGGACGCGCAGAAGCGCTCAAAAGCAGCGAGTTCCGCTTGTTAGCAACGAAGTCCTGGTATCCTCTGGAGCTGATGCCAGACATCAATATAAACAAAACAATAGATACAATCTTTCGTCTCTTATTCGGGTCGCTTGTCGTGCATTTAGGTGCGCCGTGTTGTCATTTTGGACGGTTCCGCTAAGGGGTGTGTAAGTTAAAAATACCACCGCTCGTGGCGCTAGCAAAAAGCCGAGACAGCGCGGAGATCGTCAGTCGGTCCCCACCCTTTGGCGAGGCAAGGTTGCATTGCAGCCGCGTGGCATGTCATCCCGCGTGGTTGACAGCTCGTAATATTTTAACGTAAATATAATCAATGTTCTTCTAAAAGAAAGTGTTTGTCTGCTGACCTGCTGCTCATCCTGCCTTCACGCGACGGCAATAACGCCCCTTTTTAGAAAGAGAGGAGGATGTAAATGCATACACAATACATTTCTGCTCAATTAAGATGTTTCTGTATTACTTGCAGGGTTGTGAAGGATTGAAATCTTTCGACTACGATTGGTGCAGATGTGAGTGCGTGTACGCGGATGCTGCAGAAGAGTGCAGACACCAGAGGGGCATATGGGACGAGAACTTGTGTCAATGCACAGAACCATCAAATGAACAGAAACTAGCGATAAGCTTATCATAATCGATGCACGCGTCATACACGATACATGAACTACAGTCGATTCCGCTTAATTGGGACAGCCGCTTATTTAGGACAAATCTCAAAGAACAAAAACCAAACCAAGAAACCAATAGTTAATTTATAAGTTTAATTGGGACAACATTCCGCTTAATTGGGACAGAAAATTTAAGATCACAGCACATATTATATTACACATATAATTTTCAAGATTAGATTCAAATTTACCATGTTACGATGATAATGAAGACTGTGAGGATTCAATTGTAGAAGGTATTAAATCAAGATATGAAAAATTAGACGAAGATGACGATGATGATGATAATGAGTCACCTGTGTCTGTGACTAACCAGGAGGCAAAAATATGTATGGCCGTGTTACAGCGTTATTTTATGCAGGAAGGAAATGAAGCGAGCCCTACATCCGCACTGAATATCTGTGCTGATTTTGTAGAAGTGAAATGTTACAAAAATAAAAGACAGACTACACTTGACTCATTTTTGCATTGAATTAAATTGTATGTACCTACCCATTTATTATTTTAATTAGGATTTTTGTTTTCTTACAAGTCCATATTAGATATTTGTAATTTATAAGATAATTTATATTAACTATATCTAATTTACAGTTTCCAACAATTAATAAAATAATTATTGAAAAAAAAATGCATGTTTAATTTTATGTGTGTATTACTGGTTAATGACCTTAGTTGTTTGTGTGCTAATAAATAAATTTAAAAAATGTAAAAGGATGGAGACTTATGCGGGAGGCCTACGTTCATTATAAATGCACTTACAATCTATAACTATAAATTTTTCAATTCGATCTGATATTCAGTTATAAAAACATGTTTTATACTTTCACCTATTTTAATATTAAACTTAACTATCGTATAAAAAGTAGTGATATCAGCTTGATATAGCTTTTTAAGGCTGATGCCGTAAGGCCTCGAAAAACGATATTTCGTCTCTTGTTTTTATTCGCTCGCCTGACATGCACATCTAATAATGTTAGTTTTAATTATAAAATACTATGCAGGCGTTTTCTAACGCCATTTTATTTGTTATAGCAATTGCTTCATTTCATGCTGGTGCAACTGTCATCTTTAATTCGCTGTTTTGCCGCGATCATTGGCAGCGCGGCATGTCACAGCGTCCGGTAGTTGCCAATTGACTAGCGCCCGACCGGCGAAATGCCATACCGGTCGGGCGTAGAAATCAAGTCTTTATTTAAAATAAACGTGAATTATGCGTCGCAAACAAGTTCTTTGTGTTATTAATCAGCTCTTGCATCCTGTCACCCCGTAATTCGATACCCAACTTAGAGAGGAGGTTATCAGTAGATAACAGTGAAACCTCGATTATCCGAAATAATTTTGGATTCATAAATTTATAAAATTAGTTTTTTAGGTGCATGAGAAGTTTCGATGGTTGTTTTTTTTTTTTTTGTAAACGCATGCAGGAGAGCACACCCGGTCCAAGACCAGTGCACTCTCTGACGCTCAGCCATGGAGGCTGGACGCTGCATGCGGGAAACGTGTATTGTGTTCGTGTTTGTGTATAATTTGGAGAGATTGCAAGTGTATTGAAGAGATCCAGATTGTAGGAAGGAGAAAACACAGACGCTGGAAGAGAATTCCATAGCTTACCAGTGACAGAGAGTATCAAATTGTGTTGACATCTCTGTTCGGTAATATTTTGAAATTTATATGAAATCTTTAACACCAGAACAACGCTTCCAAATTGTGGAAATTTTCTTTGAAAAAAAATAAATCTGTTTCCGGGAAACTATTTTCACGGATAACCCTTGTATACCGGTAATAACACAATACATACAATGCATTAACCATCTATAATAAACCACAAAAATGTAATTAGAAATGTTATTAGCTTGTTATTTACGGGTAATATACTTAATTACTAACTACCGTTAAAGTTGTACGATCGATGAGAAATAGAAACACAAAACTTGTGGAGAAATTCATTGCAAATAAATTAGAAATTGGTTGTAAAATCATTTTTAAAATATGTGCAAAATGCTGATTTTGATGTTGATGATTTGTTTATTAGTTATTGTATCCAGTGATGATGAAAATGAAATTGAAACTTCCGAAGACAAGGTATTTAAATATGTTAATATATAATATACGAGGGTTCTTCTTCGTAGTATCAATCCGGTGGGTTTGTTTGCAGCAAGAGTATCTTGCATCTCGACCTCCATTCCTCTCGGTCCTCCGCAACCCTTTTCAGCTCAGCATAAGCGCTACAATCCTTTTCATCGAATATTTGCTGCAAATACTCCCGTCTAGGGCGCCCTCTACAAGTTCTACCCTCAACCATCCCCTCCACGATATCGTGAAGAAGACCATCGTGGCGCACGACGTGGCCAATCCATCGGGCTCGCCTCTCTGAGATGGTTCTTATTAGTTGCCTGTCTTCCTTGATTATTCTGAGAATCTCATTGTTCGTGACGTGGTCTCTCCAGGAAATTCCGAGAATTCTTCTGTACGACCACATCTCAAAGGCCTCTAGTCTTTTTTTATCACTTTCAGATAAGCACCATGTCTCACAGCCGTACATTAAGATGCTCCAAACAAGTGTTTTGGCAAGGGTATAATATACGAGGGTTATCCGTTAAATAAGTTTCCCATGGCACTACAGTCCTCAAAAGCGCTGTTATGGTGAGTCCCGCGATTCTGTAGTGTACCTTGGTTCCCCCACTCCAAATCTCTACTCTAGCGAGCTGCCTGCGGAGCTCAGTCTTGGCTTGGCAGCCTTACATGATGGATCTTTGCTGCTGCGCTCGCTTTTCAGGGCTGTAGAGCCATGGAAAACTTATTTTACCGATGACCCCTCGTAAATAGAAAAAAAACTAAATATTTTGGCCATTTATGACTCAAGAACGGCTGGATTGATCAAAAATCACAGAAAAAAAAGCAATTATTCTTCTTATACATTTATGTAAAAAATAAAGCCTGAATTTCTTTGTTCAGTTACTAATTCAAGGTTTTGGCAGTTAGTTAAATCATTTGGCAGTTAATAAAATTAAGCGGCAGTAAACTAAATAAATTGTCAGTATCCACTGTGTCAGTATGCATGTGGTCAGTTTTAAAATGAAAATTGCAGTAATATATTCAATATTAGTAAAAAATAATGTAAAATTAATGAATAACTAACCCATAAAATGGAAACCTGACCTAATCTATTATTAATTACAATTCATTAATTATTTCTTGCCATTTTATTATTTTTCTACTCTCAAATGATAATTTTAACTTACCTTTTTAGATATTTACAACTGACCGTTTGCGAAATAAATACTGCCCATTAATTTAATTAAATACTAAAGAAAAATAATAAATTGGCAAGAAATAATAAATGAATGGTAAGTAATAAAAGGTTAGGTAAGGTTACGTTTCCATTTTATGGGTTAATTATTCATTCATTTGACATTATTTTTAACCAATATTGAATAGATTATTGCCATTTAATTTTATAACTGACCACATTCATAGTGGCACAGTGGATAATGCCAATTTATTAAGTCTACAGCCGAATAATTTAATTTACTGCTAATTACTTTAACTTACTGCCAAAACCGTGAATTAGTTACTGAACGAAGAAATACAGGTATTTTCTTCTAAAATATCATCATCATCATCACTTTGTATCCGTCCACTGAACGTAAGCCACCCGCATGAGTCTCCATCCTCTTTGATTCTCCGCCTTCCGCATCCAGGTCACTCCCGCTATTCTTCTTATGTCTTCAATCCATCTTGCAGGGGGTCGGCCAATGCTTCGTTTGCCAGTTCTTTGGCGGCAATCCAATACTTTTCATCCCCATCGACTGTCGTCTCTTCGACAAATATGTCCTGCCCATTGCCACTTGAGTGTGCCTATTCGTTGTGTAGCCTCCACTACTTGAGTTTTTCTGTGTATTTCGTCGTTTCGGATTATATCTTTAAGCGACACTCCTCTCATGGATCTCTCCATTGCACGCTGGGTGACCTTTATTTTATGTGTAAAACCTGCTGTTAGATTCTCTCGTCTCTGCGCCACACGTTAATACAGGGAGGATGCATTGGTTGAACGCATTAGTTTAAAGACATTGCGGAATTTTCGCTCTAAATATATTGATATCCTCCTCTCTTATTTCGATATCGGCTTACTGGATGACAGGATGCAGGATCAGGTTCACAATATAAATAACTTGTTTTGGTTTCACAATCCGCGTTTATTTGCCAAACACTTGTAACAAAAAGACCGTTGTGGCACACGCCATTTAGGCGTGTCCATCACGGTTGTGAGCCTTGTTCGACTGACAGCTCACGGCGCGCTCTGACATCTCGGCGCTGCCAACTGTCACTGCATAAAAAAACGAATTCAAGATGACAGTGATACCAACAGGAAATCGACCCACTATCATAACAAATATTTTTGCGTATGCAAAAACCGTTTAAAATTATAAAATTAAAACTAACATTAGATGTGCATGTCAGGCGAACGAACAAAAACATGAGACACAAGATCGTTTTTCGAGGATTTACGGCATCAGCCTAAAGGAGCTTTATCAAGCTGATATCAATATATCTTCTAATATATACCTTTCAGCAACCTTTGGATGCTGAAAACGAATATACTGAATATAATTCGATGGAATATGACGAGGCTGAATACGAAGACGATGAATTTTCTGAAGAAGATACAACAGACACCAATCCGCTAGACTTCAGCAGCAAAAGAGAAAAGAAAAGCCCATTCAAAAGTGAGTTCTCGGATTCAGCTGCCATTTAGGACCAAATGGTACACGACTCGAATACGTCGTGCTAATAACTCTAATTCTTCGATTGAAAAATCAAACAAAAATATGACTTTTCAATTCTTTAGCGTCCTGCCCTTGAGATCAGGAACTGTTTATTTTATGTTAACACATACAGGAGAATACCAACACATGGTGATAGTAATTCTGAAGTGTGGAATTCTATGACGCTTACCATGGTGCATATGGCTAAGCGCTGCATGAGGAGTGGTGATCCGCCAACGTCATAGACTACAGACCGAGATTCACGCATCATTCTTACTATTACAGGAATTTACTATAAGTGGGTGGTCTTCACGAGACGACTTTCGTCTACTACCAATTTTGATTTATAGGTTGTGACTGGCATTTTACGGGTGGAGGATTAAATTCACACCAACCGGGGGTATTTTAGAGCTCAGAAATAGATAAAAAAAAATTTAAGTCTCCGTCGGGGATCAAACCCACGACCTTTGACTTGCAAAGCGAACACTTTGACCATTGAGCTATGACCACCGGCTATATAGCATAAACTAAAGCTGTAAGCCCCTGTTCTCGCGCCTCCGTCGGGAACTATACATAGAATGTACTCTCAGAAAGCGGACTTGATATGAGATGAGGCGAAGAGTATGGCGGCTGATAGAGCTTTTTGGCGATATTTTGTGAATGCCATATGCTCCAGTTAGGGAGCGGATATGATGATGATGATGATTATGTAATTAAATTTATAATTTGCTTGCTTTTCGTAATTTCAGCTAAACGCCGGCCTCGTCCTCGTCCCAAGCCCGGAAATGGTGAGTAGACGTTGCGTGTGGCAAGGATGTGTAGTGTGGGAGTCGCCTGGTGAAAACACTCCCTGTCCCGTCCTGTTTTTGGAGAACCAGATGGGGACCCGTTACTGGACGCACGCAATAAGCTACTTGTTAGAGAAAGGCTGAAGGAATTTCCGTGATTCTATGTGCATCAGTTAGATGTGAAATAGACCTCAGTCTAAGGCTGTTAGTATACTACAGCGAGTCTCGATTTTCTCGCAGTAGTATACTAACTTCGCAGCCTTAGACTGTTGTGTGGGAGTGTAGAAGATAGATGGTTTGTATTGAAATGTTTTTTTAACACTTTCCTGTACGAGAGTGTCCCGGCTGTCATCAGTTATGGCTACTACCAACTATGTTATTGTGATATGCTTACCTTCATCGATATGTAATATATTCGATAATATATTTCAGGATCAAAGTTACCTCAGAATGCCAGCTGCGAACTGGAAGCAACTTTAGTTAAGTTGAAGGTGCCCGAGACATACTCTTCTGGAGTTGTGTTCTATCCCAAGTGGACTAAAGTGCCTCGCTGTGGCGGGTGTTGTGCAAACCATAAGATCTCTTGCCAACCCACTGAAGTCAAGCAAGTCCCATATAAGGTATGTCGAAGATCTTTGATCTATATAAGACTTACACTTCCGGAGTTGTGTTCTATCCCGCCTGTTCCAAATGCTTCTGTGTTTGTCTGAATTTCTAGTTCACAAATAAAATCGCTTATTTATTTAAGCAGAACCGCAGTTCCAAGGTACATTTAATAATACAAGGTACATAGTATACATAAAAATACAATACATACAAAAGAGAAAAAAAAAGTAGAAGAAGATGACACATGTCAAAGATCTTTGAGAACAATACCATCGACAAAAAAGGAAAAGGATGTAAGAAAAGGATCGAGGTGTGCTGGTAGGCCATTTAGGAGCGCCATTGCCATTGTACTTAATTGAGTTCTCAAAGCTCTACAAGTATCAACCGGGATAAAAAGAAATGGATTGCTACGAGTACGGGTGTACTTATCTTGAACGTAGAAGTTAAAACATTCAAGCATCCCAGGTTTGTGAATTGCACTGCGAAGAAGAAGGAATGAATGTTTGAGAGCAGCAATTTTCCTCCGGAACTCTAAAGAATGGAAAGAAAGCATCCCTAGAAGAAAAAGAATTGACTAATGTTCGGAATTGATAGAATTGAATGGATAGTTACCGTAAATATAAAAATAGAGACGTCGGAGATTTTTTTCATGAATTTTTTCGAGCATGATCATGTATTTTGTTTATTGGGATTCCAAACTAAGCTCCCATATTCCAGAACAGATAGAATTTATGTTCTCTTATCAGTCATATTACCTGCAGGTTTACAGAACTATGGAAAGTAGAAGATTCAACCTTACCGATGAAGTAAAGGGATTCGATTCTGTTACCGTGGAGGAGCACCTTGGCTGCAGGTGTGAATGCACCATGAAAGAATCGGTAAGTCCATCAAAAATTACTCACTCTGATATTACATGTATTTAAATATTGAAATCAGCACGATGTAGCCCTTGCTAACTGGTACCGAAAACCTCAATAGATAATCTTTCGTCTCGTATTTTTGTCGCTTGCCATACCTTTATGTATGGCCACATTGGGACTAGTTACATAGTTTTGCCACCGGCGGCGCTGGTGACCGACCACGGGACGCGGAAGAGCCGACGGCCAGCAGTTGGTTTGGCTTGGCAAGGTCGCATTGCGGCCACGCAGCATGTCAACCCGCGTGGTCACAAAGCTTGTAATGTTTTTAAAGTAAATATAATCTGTGCTTCTAAAAGAAAGTGTTTGTCTGCTGACCTGCTCCTCATCCTGCCTCCCGCGACCTAATTACGCCCCTTTCTTTGAGAGAGGAGGATGTTAATATATGTAAATATGTCAAATCCAAATAAATATATATATGTATATATGTGTGTGTAAGCGGGGCTGCCATCCGTGTGGAGCAAGCATACCTAGCCGAGTGACCATAGACGTCATTTTGAGGGCTGGCCACACAAACCCCCTACCATAATATCAAGCATAGAACGTCAAAGCCAAGAAGCGGTGGCCTCTCTTGTTCCGGCCTTCGACGAAGACACTTAGTTCCTGCTGTACACAACCACGCCGCTAACACCGCTATTTTGAATCACGGGTAGAACGTGACTGGAACTCCAGTGAGTCTCTACTATAACTCATCCATCTAACCCCATTTTGACCTTCTAGATACTTGCCTGTATTTAGAGCCGTGTCAAAGGTTTTTAACATCCTTGAGAAACTTTGATTGATTTTTAAAAATAGACTTTTTCTTATTCTAGGACTGCAACAGCACACAGTTGTACAACCAGGAACAGTGCACTTGTGATTGCGAGGACACTGATGAAGCCGTCGCCTGTAAGGACAAAGGAAAGGTTTGGGACGAGAAGGAATGTATCTGCGGTTGCGGTCACACTGAGGAACACGTCTGCACCACTGGCTCGTACTTCGATGTGGACTCTTGCTCTTGTGTGCAGCAGGCCTGCGAACCTCCAGCTGAAGTAAGGATACCAGCAAACAACGATTCTTCGGTAATGAGGTGGGGCGCACTGGACGTCTGGTGCACGAGGCAACTGATGCACTGGCTGTCTCGCTAACCTACCCTACCCTAACCCAAGGATTTGTCCATTGATCGTAGAGTTCAGACATCCATAGGTCTCTTTTTAATGAAATAACTTAGGTTCGGTTAGGTGAGTGAGACATCCAGTGCACCAGTTGTCCCATGCACCAGACATCCAGTGCGCCCCACATCGCTACCGATCATTCGTTGAACCAATTGTCTGGGGACGAAATGCGGCGGAACCCTGATAGACACACCCTCTACGCTTTCTCCTACATAAATGCGTTCGACCACTTATAAAATTGTTATGCAGCTCAGTTGTCTCTTGACAGTGAAAAATTGAGAAAGGCTACGAGTTAGTTAAAATTGCTGTCTCCTAGACAGAGGCCAGGCCCAACACGATACGTGTTAAAGTTAAATTTGCCAGTGGGTATAGCTCAATGCCAAAGCGTTTTCTTTGCAAGCCGAAGGTTGTGGGTTCGATCCCCGACGGAGATTAAAATAAATAATGATTTTCAATCGATTTATGAGCTCTAAAATACCCCCGGTTGGTGTGAATTTGATCCGTCGCCCGTAAAATGCCAGTCATAGCCTATTAATCAAAATTGTTGGTAGACGAAAGTCGTCCCGTGAAGACAACACATTCATAGTAAATTCCTGTAATAATAATAATAAAGGATGATGCGTGAATCTCGGGCTGTGGTCTATGATGTTGGCGGATCTACACTCCACATGCAGCGCTTAGCCATATACACCATGGTAAGCGTCATAGAATTCCACAGATGAGACTTCAGAATTACTATCACCATCTGCCGGTATTCTCCTGTATGTGTTTACATAAAAAAAATATTTATATGTGTTCTTTTCAGGGATGCAGCGATAAACACGAGTTCGACAACGAATGGTGTGGATGCTTTTGTCGAGATGTCACTGAAGCTATACTCTGCAGGAACAAGGGAATGAAATGGCATGAAAAAGACTGTATCTGTCGCTGCCCCAATGAAATAGTATGTCAGAATCCAGTGTACTATTTCTATACTATACTTAAAGCTACAATGGCTTAAATATCAAGTGTTGTACACGCTATAAACTAAGTCAATTAAGTTCGGTTCTAGACCCGAGTGGTACTTACTGTGAATAAATGTCGACTGATTGAATAATAAAAAATAATAATATACACACTCTGAATATATACTATGGAGACACCTATCGTTATATGATGGTAACAATGGCATAAATACAAGTTATTCGGCGCAAGAGTTCGGGCAGAAGATGGTCGAGTGGTCAAGGGTAATGAACTTTAGCAATGGTTGGTTCCAAGGCTCGCTGGCTCGCATCACGTTTCTGCCGATTTTTTTCTGAACGAACTGATTCGTATAAAGAATTTGATGTATTGTATCTGTATATTTAATTACTTAGGTCAATTAAGTCTAAAGCCGGTCTTGCAAAAAATACTAAGTGTGCCATAAAGATCACTGTGTGGTAATTTAGTGACGAAAATTTTCTTCTATATAAAGGATAAATCCTCCCTATCCTTGAATACGGCAGTCACTTATGTGTTGAGACACTAAATTATTCTACATTACAGTAAAGGACCGTCAGAACTAAGCAGCAGTTCAGGAAAATCATCCCAAGAAATGGTAGAGACTCCCAGGTGACACAACACAGAATGCGTCTCCTATTCTCATGGATGATGCACTCCATGAGAGAGTGTTTCACTGTCTGTTGTATGCCTGGATCACATGGACATGCGTCGCAAGAATGGCCATCACATAGTGCCCACACAGGGAGGCTGGACGCTGCATGCGGGAAACGTGTGTTGTGTTCGTCTTTGTGTGTGGGTTGGGGAGATTGCAAGTGTATATTTCTCTGTTTCTCGAAGAGATCCAGATTGTAAGAAGGAGGAAATAAAGACGCTGGAAGAGCATTCCAAAGCTTACCGGTCACATTAAAGAAGGAACTTTAGAACCTGCCAGTTCTTGGTCAACATATTAATCTGTATGAATGTTCGGCATGTGTAAGACGAGTTTGTCGGTTGTGGGTGGGTGCAGGAGGAATTAGTTCTTTAAGTTCCGAAAAACAGCAACCGTGGTAATAACGGTAGAAAAGACTAAGAGAACCAATCTAATGCCTGTGTTCCATTAATTGCAGGTTAGACGTAAGAGCGTCATTGTTTATCAAACGAATTGCTCTTCTTTGAACTGAGTCA
This sequence comes from Glossosoma conforme, assembly GCA_022606575.1. Lineage (NCBI taxonomy): Eukaryota > Metazoa > Arthropoda > Insecta > Trichoptera > Glossosomatidae > Glossosoma > Glossosoma conforme. The sequence goes on along the minus strand of JAGTXR010000343.1, from coordinate 290,687 downwards.
ATTAAGTTTAGAAGGTATTTTGGGGCTCCAATCCAAAGGTGTCTGCCGTATGCAAGGATAGGTCAGATTCGTCATTTATATGGAAGAAGAAGTTGTTTATCATTGAAATACCGACGTGATCTATATAATACACCTAGTTCTTTTGGAAGCGAGACCGGCTTTATACTTAATTGACTTGTAATATTTGACGTTATTCGAGATTTATACTCTAAGGATGTTGATGGAGCTTGCTTCCGGAAGAGAACAACCGTTGAAAGATACAGGATCCATAGCAGTCTTCTTGGTAGAGAAAGCAAATGATTGGGTTTTGGAAATGTTGAAACTGACGAGGTTGAGGTCGCCCCATCGTGAAACCCTTTCAAGAGAAATGTTCATCTTCTCCACCAGAGATTCCCTAGCAGCAGATAGTTCCGAAAGTTGTTCCGGATTATGAGCAAGAGGGTTCTTTTTCAATTGCTGAGGATTGTTAAACCATTGGCTTTTTGTATGAGTTTTTTTATTCTAGGAATGCAACATTGGACAGCAGTACAACCAGGATCGATGTACTTGTGAATGCGTAGACAGTGGTGAAGCCATCGCTTGTAGAGACGAAGGAAAAGTCTGGGACGAGAAGGAGTGCATCTGCGGTTGCAGCCCCACTGAGGCACACGCTTGCACAAAGGGCTCGTACTTAGACGTGGACTCTTGCTCGTGCGTGCTGCAGCCCTGCGAAACTCCAGCTGATGTAAATATACTAGAAAATACTTGAATCTATCACTTGAGTGTGGTAACGGTGTGGAAACGAATGGGAATGAGATTAGATTATAATAGAAACAGACGAGAAAGGGATGAGAACGGTTACTAACGAACAGCAGCATTCAGGAGCTAACGGGACAGGAACGAAAAACATGTAATTGCTTAAAATAAATGTGAATCAAAACTAAATATTTTTAATTTGTTATTTTTTTAATTGAAATTAATTTTCAAGCTGTTTCATCTCTTACAAGAATTAAGCGAGGAATTAAAGGCCAATTATTGTGTCAGTATTTGATCCAATTAATGAACATTAAATACTCAGTAAAAGATACTTAAACAAATGTCAGTACATTTAATAAATTGGCAGTGGAAAAATAATAAAGTTGGCAGTAAATAATTCGTGAATAAATTATATGTGAGGTTAGGTTAGGTTACCATTTTATGGGCTAGTTATTCATTCATATTAATTGCTGGCAGCATTAAGTATATTACAGACATTTCAATTTTATAACTGAACATATTTTTACTGACACAGTGTGGATATTGCAAATTTATTTAATTTACTGCCAGATTATTCAATTCACTGCCAATTTATTTAATAATAAATTCATTCAAATTTTGACAGGGCTGCCACGCGACACGAGTCGCCCGCAGACCAAGGCACTGTGACATGCAGCACTGCCAAGATAATCACGGCAAAATAAGAAATTTAAGATGATAATTGAACCAACATGAAATGGAGCAACTGTCATAACAAAAAAAATGGCGTATGCAAACGCCGTGTAATTTTATATGTAATTAAAAGTAACATTATTAGATGTGCATGTCAGGCGAGCGAACAAAAATAAGAGACGAAAGATCGGTTTTTGAGGGTTTTCGGCATCAGCCTAAAAGAGCTGGTATCATGTGATTATTGTATTGTTTTCAGGGATGCAGCGATAAACACGAGTTCGACATCGAATGGTGTGGATGCTTTTGTCGAAATATCACCGACTCTATACTCTGCAGGAACAAGGGAATGAAATGGCATGAAGAAGACTGTAGCTGTCGCTGCCCCAATGAAATAGTATGTCAGAATCCATGGAACTACTTTTATACTGAAAGCTGTGGTTCTAAGCATCATTCACTAAACACGCTATAACGACTGCCGGTGGGCATAGCTTAGTGGTTAGAGCGTTTTCTTGCCAAACCGAAGGTGGTGTGTTCGACCCCGGACGGAAATTTACAAAAAAAATTGAAATCGATTTCTAAGCTCTATAAATACCGCCGGTTTGTGTGAATTTGATCCCTCGCCCGTAAAATGCAAGTCCATAGCCTATTAATCAAAATTGAGGGAAGTGGTCCCATTTAGGGCAACCAAATATAAAGGATGTTGCGTGAATGTCGGGCTGTATTGTGTGACAGTGTAGTAAAGACGTTGTGCGGATCAATACTCCACATACAGCGCTTATCCATATGTAGAATGGCGTCATTGATGAAATTATCAGAATCATTATCACCATCTGTCGGTATTTTTCTGTATGTGCTAACTTACCCTTTACATAGTTATCAGAATGCGTAGTGGAGGGATGAGGAACAGATGAGCAACTCAAAGAGTTTTTCAGAAGCACATTGACATACATTTAAGTTATACGATCGACAAACTTTCGGTCCGAGGCGGAGCTTGCTTGCTTCAGGCCCCGGTCGGATCAAAACTGTGACGTTGGTCGCGGTTGGGGGACAACTGACGACTCCCGGCAACTGCGACACTGCAGCGCCGTAACTAATACAGTGGTTATTTTTGGAATTAATGTCGATCCAATGACAGACAGCCATGTTTATTACTAATGTCGTACCAATGCCAAGACCTGTCAAATAACCAAAAAAAGAGACGATAGATTGTATATGTCAAGAAACGTTGATCCATTTTTAAATTTTATTTTTCTTTTTCTAGGACTGTGACAGCGGGCAGCTGTACAATAAGGAGCGGTGCTCTTGTGAATGCGAGGACAGTGCTGGAGCCATCGTTTGTAGAGATGAAGGAAAGGTTTGGGATGAGAAGGAGTGCTCCTGCGGTTGCGGCCCCACTGAGACAAACGTCTGCACCACTGGCTCGTACTTCGATGTGGACTCTTGCTCTTGCATGCTGCAAGAAACCTGCTCGCTACCAGCTGATGTAATGATAGCAACATACTTTAATGTGTCGCTTGAGAGAGTAGTAAGGGGATGGGAACGAACGGAAGCGGGCTAGGAATGGATAAGAACATGATTTTGATGTATCAGTAACAAACAGGAACGATTGAGAACGAAAGAAAAGAAATGGGAGTGAACAAGAACAGGATAAGAAATAACAAGAGCGGAAACTATATAGAAACGGTAGGTTACGGGATGAGAGCGATAAGTAACGAACAGAAGCTGACGGACATAGCTCAATGGTCAAAGCGTTTGCTTTGCAAGCCAAAGGTGGAGGGTTCGATCCCCAATGGAGATTAAAAAAAAAGGATTTTTAATCGATTTCTGAGCTCTAAAATACCTTCGGTTGGTGTGATTTTTTGATCCATCACACGTAAAATGCCAGTCATAGCCTGTTACTTAAAATTGGTGGTAGACGATCATCATCCCGTGAAGACTTCTCATTCATAGTAAATTCCTGTAATAATAAGGATGATGCGTGAATCTCGGGCTGTAGTCTATCACATGGCAAGCGTCATAGAATTCCGCAGATGAGTCTTTAGAATCACTATCACCATCTGTCGGTATTCTCCTGTAAGTGTTTACATAAAAAAAAACATAGATCGCTTGGTCAAAACCCTGCCAGTCCCGTCCTGTTTTTGGAGACCCAGATGGGGACCCGTTACTGGCTGCACGCAAAAAGCTACTTGTTAGAGAGTGTCTGAAGGCCTTCTCGTTATTCTAAGTGCATACGGCTGCTAAAATTAGTATACTACAGCGAGTCTCGAATTACCTTCTTTGGTAACAAGTTGCTAACCACGCAATACGTGGGAATGGACGAGGAAATGGTAAGTATCATAGATCGGTCGAAGGTATATAATGATATCCTCCTCTCTAAGTTGGATATCGAATAACTGGGTGACAGGATGCAGGAGCAGATTAATAACACAAATAACTTGTTTTCGAAGCACAATTCGCGTTTATTTTAAATAAAGACTTGATTTCTCCGCCCGACCGGTATGGCATTTCGCCGGCCGGGCGCCAATTAATTGACAACTGCTGAACACTGTGACATGCCGCGCCACCAATTATCGCACCAAAAAATCAAATTAAAGATGACAGTTGCACAAACATGAAATGGAGCAACCAACTATATCAAGCTGATATCAGTACATATCATAGATCATGTGATTTTGAGTATTGTTTTCAGGGATGCAGCGATAAACAAGATTTCGACATGGATTGGTGTGTGTGTGTCTGTCGGGATATTGCCGACTCTATAGTCTGCAGGAACAATGGAATGACATGGAGTGAGGAAAAGTGTACCTGTCACTGAAATTGTATGTCAGAGTCCGGGGAACTACTTCGATACTAAAAGCTGCGGTTGCGTACCTAAAAATCATTTGTTATATACGTCATAAACAATTTATTCTCATATAACTGGAAATTATCTTAGTAATGTATAAGTAAATAAGTCAATAAATATAATTTATCTTTTCTATATAAATATAAAAATTAATATGTGTCTGTGTGTCCTTTATGCAATCCTACACCATTCATCCGATCGATATGAAACCTTAACCAATAAATAAATAATAACAATATATTATATGATTTTTTTTTAATTTTTATTAGAATATTATTTTATTATTTCAATATTCTAATCTACTTTTATAGATCATTGACTATATTACAATATTATTATTACTTAAATATACATATACTAATAACTTTAAAAAATATATACTATCACCATCTGTCGGTATTCTCCTGTATGTGTTTACATAAAAAAAAAAATACTATACATAAAATTCTTTTTTCAACGCGTCAATCCAAGCACAAAAATAACGGCAGAAGCGGGATGCGAACCGCGGACCTTGGAAACCAACTATGCCCAGGTATTCATACCGCTCGGCGAACTGAGCCATTGCTATGCCTAGACCGACTCGCGTTGAAACTAGTATTTATATCATTGTTATCATCGTACGATAGATGTCGCTATAGTATATATTCAAAGTATGTATATTTTTTTTATATTTATAAAAGTAGATTAGAATATTGAAATAATAAAATAATATTCTAATAAAAATTAAAAAAAAATCATATAATAATGTCTCCTTGAGACAATATCAAGAAGGTAAAATTATTCATCAGTAACACAGGTAAATGATTGGTTATAAAGTCCGAGTCGGAACTATAAGTAGTCGTTTCTCATCCATTCAGTCTATAGTTTGGTTCGAGACCCGAGTGGTACTTACTAAAATAAATAAATAGTAATAATATTAAGCTTGTGAATAAATGAAGACTGATAGAATAATAATAAAAATATACATACTTTGAATATATACTATGGCGACATCTATCGTACGATGATAACAATGATATAAATACTAGTTTCAACGCGAGTCGGTCTAGGCATAGTAATGGGTCAGTTCGCCGAGCGGTATGAATACCTGGGCATAGTTGGTTTCCAAGGTCCGCGGTTCGCATCCCGCTTCTGCCGTTATTTTTGTGCTTGGATTGACGCGTTGAAAAAATAATTTTATGTATAGTATATGTATATTTAAGTAATAACAATATATTATTATTATTTTTGGGGCCTTAGGCCCCCGGGCCGGTTGCCTTGTACCTGCGCTCCTTGGGAGCACTTACCAAGGCATTGTTTTCAGAGTACATTCTCGTTATACAAGTAACGGGTTTTGGTGAGCAACACCACACATGGGTGTAAAAGTTAGTATATAGTTCAGACGTTAAAATTTGCACTTTTAGACTTCTTCGCCGAAGGTCGCCGCGAATACAGAAAATGCATGGTAGTTGGGCTCCGTAGATATGAGATCGATATATCCAACTGGTCCAGACTTCTGTTGGATTACGCTAAGGAGCCTTTGCCTCGCTAAATCTAATATTGGACAATGCCACAGAACGTGTTCAGCGTCCTGCAAGGGGCTGCCGCATGGGCAGTCTGGACTATCAACGAGGCTAAACTTGAAGAGCTTAGCCTTAAAATTTTTGTGCCCAGTCATGAATTGACTAGTCCAGTGGTTTGGAATAAGCCATGGCATCTCCATTCTATCGATTACAGAAGAAAAGAAGGAATATGTGTGTCTACCCTTGAGCGAGGTCGACCATCTGCTCTGCCATGCAGCGAGCGCCGCCAGTTTTACTTCTTTTTCGGTTTCTTTCGTGATCTTACCCTGCGGAGGATTGAGATAAGTGTCCCCGACCTCCGCAGAGAAACCACATCTAAGCAACGACATAGCGGCGTCCACCTGCACTTGCAGATCCAACGGCAGCACCCCCGCATAAAATTTCCGTGCCTAGTCATGAATTGACTAGTCCAGTGGTTTGGAATAAGCCACGGCATCTCCATTCTATCGAGGACAGAAGGAAAATAATAATAACAATATAAAATTAAATAATCTAATATATATTTACAACATCTAAATATAGCATTTTATACAACATGAAGTTGTCACTTTCGTTGGTTTTCAACCAACAGCAAAACACAAACCTTTAAATATGAAGAACCAATGAAACATGACTTACACCACTTCAAACAAAAAAAAGATCGCTTAAATCGATCCAGCCGTTCTTGAGTTAAAAATGATATATATTGCATTACATATATCACTGATATGGTAATCTTCTTCTTCTTCATATTCGTGTCAGCGACGTCAAATTATTTCTGCCCAGTATCTGGCAACATCGATAGCCCGTGTGTTGCCCAGCATTAGGTCTTGAGATGTGCAGCTTGTTGGGCACATGGAGCAGGATCTAAAATCTGAGGCGGTCTGCAGGTCTCCACAGTCGCACAATAGTAACTCTCTCTGCCGAAGCATTCCAGTCCTTTGTTCTATCAACTCCGGTTCTTAATCTGTTTAGCGATTTCCAGGTCCGCCAGTCAAGGTTCTTGCCAGTTGGGAGGCCTTCATTTGGAGTAATGAAATCCTCTGGTGCGATTTGTTGCCAGAGCTGGAGATTCCATTTCAGAGCCGGATGTGAGAGGTTGTGTGGATCTCAGAAAGCTGCTTCGCGACTTCAATCCGGGTGTTAGGGGGACCCTGATTTTACAATCAGTGGGACGGTTGGTTGATTGCCTGACGCATTTCTTCGGCGCATATGACTTTGCGTGTTATGTTTGGTGATGCGATACCAGCCAAGGGGTATAGTTTAGAAATGGGTGTTGGTTTGAGGCAGCCTGTGACGACGCTGCATGCATCATTCAGGGCAGTATCTACTTGATTACAATGAGCTGATCGACCCCATACAGCAACATCTGGTGATGGCGATTCTACCGACATCTATGGGACATATGAGGCAAACATAAACAGACAAGATATAGATACCGAAATTGGTATACAAGCAGTGGGACAGTTCTGATTCAGATATGGTAATAAAGATAATTCTTTGTCTTGCATATTATACAAAAAAAAAACAAATCAATCGGTTATAAAATCAGTTGATACCTTACGTTCTATGACGAATTGTATTCGAGTGTGAAGGTGTTACAAATTACATAAAAAATAATATTTTATTACGTTATAGAAAAACGTAAGATTTGATAACGAGGTATGGCATTAAAAAAAACTATACATCACATTAACAATGGCTTAAATTTTAATTTCTTTAATAAATAATAACAAGGTAAAACAAGTGTTTAAATATATTTCATATATATTGGAGCAGGTAACTGCATTGTTAACCCTTTCGCATCGGTTGTCGATATATGCCGTCCAAGATTCTCTTACCATTGACATCGAGAGCAGTGATACATTGTTTTGCTACTTTCAATACTCATTGTGACATCTACGGTAGGAACATGAAACTGCAGTAATTCCCTTTATCAATCTGCATGTATTCTTTACAGGAATCTGTAAAGCATGTAAATAAATATCGTAAGGTTTCGTCACAGGAGCGATTTTTCTGTAAGCCACATGTGTCAATGCCACTACATGTATGGAGTTAAATAATGAACGTTCGTTAAATATAATAGATTTTATGCATCATCTGATAGCTAAAGGATACAATAACCAATTTGAAATATGAAAATAGGTCAGATAAGTACATTTATGCTTCAAATACTAGTTTTAAGCAAAAAACAATGGTGTGAAAAATTCACGCCGTATTGAAAGTATAATTTGTATTCTACCAAGCTGCAACAAAAGGGTTAAAAATATTTGAAATAAAATCAATAAATTCACACTCAAATGGAGACAGTAAGATACAGTCGTTTATTGTGAGACTATTCAGAGTGATGACAGTTTCAGATTTCTCGGCGTACCGAAAACGGTGTGGTTTTGCTTTCTTTTGCTTTTGAAACTAAAAAAAAACGGAAAGTGTCACGCGCATACACGCAATAGCTCGAGTAAGTTTCGTAGAAATCGACTGAACGGTACAGGAACGTATATACCCATTACTGTCCCGTTCCCATTCCCGTTTTTTTTAAACACAAATATCTATTCATGGATTTAATTGTGTTCTGTATTACATTTAAAATAAGTGACAAGGTGGAGGAAGGATGCAGGAGCAGGTTACAAAGCTAAGAACTTTTTTAGAAGCACAAATCATGTTTATTTTCAATATAAGACTTTGGTTTCCCCGCCCGACCGTAACATGTTGTATCGTGAGCCTCGGTCGGACGGGGACTGTGGATACGGGCTGACAGACTGGCATAGTAACAGTCAGCGCCCCAAAGATTAACGCGGCTAAATAATAAACTAAAGTTTACAGTTGAACCAACATGATGAACTGTCAAAAGATATAAAATGGCGTATGCAAACGCCGTGTATTTTTTTATAAAATTAAGACTAACATTATTAGATGTGCATGTCAGGCGAGCGAACAAAAATAAGAGACACAATATGGTTTATCGATGCTTTTTGCCAATACAAATACATAGCAAACATCATTTTAATATTGATATCAGCATGATATAGCCCTTGCTGACTGGTACCGAAAACCTCGATGTACAATCTTTCGTCTCTTATTTCTGTCCGCTTGTCGTACATGTATGAATTGTCAAATCTTAATTTCGTTAGGAGGACTATTTAAATAGATCGCCACTGCAGTTAGTTGTGTGCCGACCGCAAAAATGGTCGTATTTTTGTTGGCCCGGCCTGTTGAATACTGTGACAAGGTCCGGGCCATAAGTTTGTACAGTTATCGAAAAATATATGTCAATTTACTTCAAAAAAAGTATTCGTGTTGTTAATCTTCTCCTCATCCTGCCACCACGCGACTGAATAACAACGTTTTAAAGAGAGCAGGATGTATTTATATATGACATCTATCATTGATTGAATATAAGTTTTCATTGATTTATTTTAGGAATGAATTTTCATATCAATAATGTTACAATGACGAAGATACTAATTGTCTTGATTTTGATGAGCTTATCAATAGATGTACGCAGTTCCCATGGACAAGAAAATCAAATAACTCATATTAATAATCAGGTATTTAAATTGCTTCCAATATCTGCGACAAGTAATTCAAGTAAGACGTTATAACTTCTCAAAAGAAATTGACAGACGTATACAACTACTGGGATGGGCAGCAATTGGAAAAAAAGTACATATTTAATGGGAAAATTCTTCAATGTTTTAAAACTAAGGCGCTTAACCAATGCATCCTTCCTGTATTAACTTATGGCACAGAGACGTGGAATCTAACAGCAGGTCTTACACATAAAATAAAGATCACCCAGTGTGCTATAGAGAGAACCATGAGAGGAGTGTCGCTAAAAGATAGAATCTCAAAATTATTATCTTAGAAGAAGAACTCAAGTAGTGGAGGCTACACAAAGAATAGGCACACTCAAGAGGCAATATCTGTTGAAGAGACATATGTCGATGGGAAAGAAATGTGTTGGAGAAATGTGTCTAAGCGTATTTTGGGGCTCCAATTCAAAGGTCACTCCAGTATTCAAGGATAGCTCGGATTTGTCCTTTATATAGATAGAAGAATAAGTTGCTTATCGTTGAAATACCTCAGTGATCTATTTAATGTACCTAGATTTTTGGAAGTGAGACCAGCCTTATACTCAATTGACTCGTAATATTTGACATTATTTGAGATTGATAATCCAAGAATGTTGAGCTTGCTTTTGGAAGAGAACAACTGTTGACAGATACAGGATTCATAGCAGTCTTCTTGGTGGAGAAAGTACATGATTCGGTTTCGGAAATGTTGAAAACTGACGAGGTTGAGGTCACCCCATCGTGAAACCCTTTTAAGAGACACGTTCGTCTTCTCCACCAGAGATTCCCTAGAGTTTCGTTTGTCAACACAATGCAGATTAGAGAATAGCGGGAGTAGCAAGGATGGAGGCTCATGCGGGAGGTCTGACACAGGCTGATAATGAATGATGTATTTAAATCTTTAATATGCCCACAGTAAATAAGTCTGATGTGTCACGCTTCGAGATGAAACGCTAATATAGTTTCGTTTTGTGCAGCCGTATTCGGATTGGCCAAGTCCGTTCGATGAAGATGACAACATAGATGACTTTTTGGACGACTATATGAGCAACTATGACGTTTTTAAGCACGTCAGTGGAAAAAGACAAGATACGGCAGCCACCAGTGAGTATTCTCCTAATCTTTGTATGTACCATTGACATCCACCGTTCATCTGCCACCAATGTGATGATTTAGCTGTTTTTTTTATAATTTCAGGTCCTCCTGGTGACGAACAAAATGCTCTTAACTACAGTAAGTATAAACATTATTTAAGCATCTATTAAGTTATTTAGTTTCTTCTTAGAGTTAATACTAACCTGCCATAGACTGTCCTTTGGGAGAGTGATCAGTCAGTTCAACCATATCGCCTCGAATATTGATATATTCCACTTGAGAGAAACCCATTTTCGACATGAGCTCCACGAATTAATTTTCAAAGTAATTTCGTGGAGTCTTCTGTTTAGCGAGCTTCGGGACGTTTTAATAATTATTGTTAATAATAGTTAATACCTAATTGTTTCTCTTGTATTATATCTTGTTTCAGGATCGTATTAAATTATTATATATACAAAAAAATGTAATGTTTCTGAAAGAAAGAAATAAATAATTTATGTTTGCATTAATTCGCATGTCTAGTCGCAGAGAGTTTGCATGTAACCTTGCGATAATGTTCAACAGATCTACAGTGGAGTGTTCTATGGTGACTGCATCATCAGAGTACTCCAGACATTGAGAAAGTCTTTTACAACCACTCCTCGATGTGGTGATATTGACTTGTTTGAAGAATGAAGGCAATAACGAGGGTGAAGAGAAGCGGTGCAAGTATGGAGCCTTGTCGCACGCCAGTGGATACCTCGAACCAGTCCGTGGTCTTTGCTTCAATCCGCACGCGGCACTTGCTATCGTGATGTAGGGATTTGATAAAAGATATGATCTTGGCAGGGCATCCCTTAGGGTGTTTGCTTGTAACATGTCGATAATAACTACTTGGAACACCGCATTCTTTCTTCACATCCATCGAACACTTATTGACGTGGAAAAAGACCAACTCCGTGGACTTTCATCTCATGCAAGCATTTACCGGATACGGAATTTTTAGAGAATTCCTAAAAAGATTTGGCCTCTCTTCTTACGACGCATGTCCATGTGATCCAGGCATACAACAGATGCTGAGACACTCTCTAGTGGAGTGCATCATCCATTAGAATAGGAGACGCATTCTGTGTTGTCGCCTAGGAGTCTCTACCATTTCTTGGGAGGATTTTCCTGAACTGCTGCTTAGTTCTGACGGTTCCTTGCTGTTAAACTTCATCAAGGAAATTGTCGGGGCTACACGCGCGGTTAACGAGGCTGACATGGAATAGGCTCCTACGTTCTTCAATATTTGTCAGACGTATAATCTAACCTTGTGTGTAACTTGCAAGGTACAACACGCATCTATATAAACATATTTTAAGATATAAAAAAAACCTGTCGATAATGTTAAAAATGAGCTCAGAGAGCTAAGATTATTGTTTTCTCTTCTAGCGGTGAAGATATTGAAGGGAGTAGGCTGCAGTGTTGAAAACACAATAGTTAATTTGGAGCCTTTACTTCCTCGTTCTATTGAGGTGGTGTTCACGTACTTCCCTACCTGTATCAAAGTACCGCGCTGTGGGGGATGCTGTAAGAGTCATTTGCTGATATGCAAGCCGTCGCAGGTCGAGAAAGTTACGTACAAGGTATTGCAAAGTGAAAATATCGCGGGCCTAACCTAACATAACCTTACCTTACCTAACCTAACTATTATCACTGTCGTAGATGGTAACATCCTCCTCTCTCTCAAAAGGTATTATAGATCACGTCGGTATTTACCGACAAACAACGTTTCTTCTATATAAAGGACATATCCGCCCTATCCTTGAATACGGCAGTCTTAAATAATCTTCTAAATTTAATTGAATCACTTAAAAGCTATTAGTTTGCTAAACAATAACACTTACGTCTAACCTACAATCAATGGAACACAGGCGTTAGATTGGTACACTAAGTCTTTTCTACAGTTATTACCACGATCGCTGCTCTTCGGAACTTGAAGAACTAATTCATCCTGCACCCACCCACAACGGAAAAACTTATCTTACACTTGCCGTACATCATAACATGGTTAATGTGCGTCGACCAGAAGAACTATTAGTTTCCAAAGTTCCTTCCTAATTACAAACGGTAAGCTTTGGTATGCTCTTTCAGCGTCTGTGTTTCCTCCTTCGTACAATCTTTTCATGAAAGAAAAAAATATACACTTGCAATCTCCTTAACCCACTTACATCCTCCTCTCTTTAATAAGGCAGCTATACAGTTGCGTGGTGGCAAGATGAGAAGCAGATTAACAACACAGAGACTTTTTCAGAAGTACATTGACATAAATTAACGTTACAAATTGACAAACTTCTGGCTCGACCTAGTCACAGCAAAGGCCGAGCCACAATACAATATGCTCTCGCCAACGGGCGGGGCACAACTGCGCTCCGAGCTCGGGATGGGCTCTCGCCCGCGCCACGAGCGGCAGTGTTTATAACTAACACACCCGTTAGCGGACTTGTCCAAAATTACAATATACACACATAAATGTTTGACAAGCGAACAGAAATAAGAGTCGAAATTTTATATCGATGTTTTCGGTACCAGTCCGCTTATTTTATTCATGCCAAAATATCAACTCGGGAGTTCCACAAGGCTCTGTCCTGTCGCCCACTATTTTCCTTCTGCATGTGAATGATTTGCTTTAATGCGCAAACATTCACTGCCTAGCCGACAACAGCACTGTTCATGAGAGTATTGTTTTTCAAAAACCTCCGAAATATCCAGAACTCACTGCTGCTAGGAAATCTCAGGTGGAGAAGATGAACATGTCCCTTGAAAGGGTTAGGATAGGTCGGATTTGTCCTTTATATAGAAGAATAAGTTTTTGGGTGCTTGACAGGCTTTAGAATGAATTAACTCTAACTTAATATTTAAGTTTATCCGAGATCGACACTCCAAGGATGTTGATGGAGCTTGTATCGATTGTATATCGAGGTTTTCGGCACCAGCTTGCAAGGGCTATATCATGCTGATGTCAATACTTATATTAATCCGCAGGTTTATCAGCTGATAGAAAGTTCTATAAATCATTCTTCTACTCGTAATAAGGAAGACAGAAAGCTGATATTCGTGACTTTGAACGAGCATGTTAGCTGTAAGTGCGAGTGCATCATCAAGGAGACTGTAAGTGTTAGAAACATCAATAAATATTACATATTAACATCGTCCTCTCTTTAAAAGGTTAAGTTATTCAGTCGTGTAGTGGCAGGATGAGGAGCAGATTAACAACACAAAGATTTTTCTGAAGCACATTGACTCTCGCCCGGACCTCAGCATTCAGGCCGGGCCACAATACAATGCGATCTCGCTGCTGTCGGCACACGACTGAGCGCGCTCGTGATGGGTTGTCGCCCAACGCCGCAAGTTGCGATCTACGTAACTTGTCGGCATTACAAAATGACGACACATACATGTACGACAAGCGAACAGAAATAAGAGACGAAAGATTGTTTATCAAGGCTTTCGGTAACAATCAGCAAGGACTACATCATGCTGATGTTAATACATATATAACCGTAATCATGAAAGTGGTGTAATTCAAAAAATTGAAAAAATTAACGAGTTATTCATTTATTTCAGTTCACATTGTTGTGAATTTTGTTTTGGGGCCTAAGGCCCCCGGGCAGGTCACCTTGTACCTGCGCTCCTAGGCAACACTTACCAAGGCATTGTTTTCAGAGTACTTTCTCGTTATACAACGTGAGCAACACCAAACGTGGGTGTAAAAGTTAGTAGTTCAGACGTTAAAACATAGACTTTTTGACTTCTTCGCCGAAGGTCGCCGCGTATACAGAAAAGTCATGGTAGTTGGACTCCGTAGCGATGAGGTCGACATATCCAACCAGTCCTGGCTTCTGTTGGTTTTTTTTTTTTTGTAAGCACATACAGGAGAGAACCGACAAATGGTGATAGTAATTCTGAAGTCTCATCTGAGGAATTATATGACGCTTACCATGGCGCATATGGCTTAACGCTGCATGTGGAGTGTTGATCCGTCAACGTCATAGACTACAGCTTGAGATTCACGCATCATCCTTTATTATTACAGGAATTTACTATGAATGGGTGGTCTTCACGGGACGACTTTCATTTACCACCAATTTTAATCAATAGGCTATGACTGACATTTTACGGGTGATGGAATAAATTCCCACCAACCGGGGGTATTTAAGAGCTCAGAAATCGTTTTTTTTTTCTCCGTCGGGGATCGAACCCGTGACCTTTGACTTGCAAAGCAAACGCTTTGACCATTGAGCTATGACAGCCAGCAAAGAGCCTTTCCCTACTTAAATCTAATACTGGGCAATGCCTATAATTTCTTAAGCCTTCTAGAGCAATTTAGGAAGCTTCACGATGGACCCATAAACATCGCAAATTGTCTGCGTGGCTTCTTTGGATTTCAGTCTCTTATCAAACAAAAACAGCGTGAAATGTGTTTCTTCAATTTCAGGCTTCTGCATATTTCTACATCGGCAAAGAAAATAATCAAAAATAAAGTGTTATAATAGAGCTTTAAAATGATACCAACCACGACGTGCTAGATCAACGGCAACCGTTGACAAACTAACGTTAAAGCAACACAAAAAAATGGGCATTTTCTTCCGAAATACTTAATATATAAAATATATGACTTTTGTTGGTTTTAGGACTGTAGAGGCAGGCAGCTGTACGATCACGAGACATGTAGTTGCGAGTGTCCAAGCACTAGAGACAAAGGTGGATTGTAGGAAGCCTGGAAGTAAATGGGATGACGAACAGTGTTCCTGCGTTCCCTGTTATAACATGGATACAGATTGCACCACTGGAAGCGTCTTCGAATGGGATACTTGTACGTGCGTACGTGAGGAGTGTGCTCCACCCAATGGCGTAAGAATCATTTAAGATCAATTGTGATAGACAGTGATCCTCCTTAAACTTGCATACATCAAGACACTCTTCATGTATGGATAGACAAAAGCAAGCTCCATCCACATTCTTCGATTATCGATCTCGAATATTGTCAAAACATGCGGCTAGCAATAGGCGGTGACCTATCCAAGATTTTATGGGACCATCCAGTGTTACTTAACATCGGTGATCTAACAAGAACTGCGCTAACGATGTGCTATTGTGTATCGTAGAATATCGACAGCTGGTTATAAAGAATTCACATCTGTAGGTTATATGAGGTTGCCATTTTTTAGTAATTCTTTCATGGCTTCGATCAAATTTCTGTGTAACGTACATGTGTATATGCGTGCTTTATACATTCTTTAGCCTTGCTATTTTCTATCATCTGGACTCGGCTCTCCTTGTGCACATTCATCATGTCTGTCTATCCTGCGTTGCGTTCTCGCTCAATCCCAGAATTTTCAGATATTGTTTACAGTTGCAGTCCAGGTTGCCTGTGGTCTTACAGGTCTTCTTCACAGCGTGGGTATGTTGAGGGCTCTCTTCACCATGTGGTGCTCATCTCTCTGTGTCACATGCCCATACCATCTTAGGCGGTTTTCCTTTATCTTTTCATGTATGGGGGCCACCCGAAATGAGCCCCGAATATGCTCATTTATCACTCTGTCCACTCTATTCACACCGCCCGCCCACCTCAGCATCTTCATCTCTGCCACATGAATCCTATCCAAGTCAAATCTTTACGTGATTTAAACAGGATTGGCGTGCCTTATACATTAATGCTTAATAAAAAAGTTTTGTAGTGCTTGAAGACTTGTAAAAGATTTATATGCTTGGATAAGTGAAAGTCTATATGGATGCCCTGGACTGTTTTGTTTAATCAAGATGTTTTGTATTACTTGCAGGGTTGTGAAGGATTGAAATCTTTCGATTACGATACCTGCAGTTGTGAGTGCCCGTATGGAGATGCCGCAGAAGATTGCGGACACCAAGGAAATCTATGGGACGAGAGCTTGTGTGAATGCACAGAAGTTTCTAGCCTAAGTTAAATAGTGAATCGCTTATAATTAATGCATGCATCATACACGATACATGAACTATCATGTGAACTCTTATAATAATAATAAATTGAAAAAACATAGACAGTGAATTTGGGTACCGCACGAGCTGTCGTCGATGGCCTTGAAACAACGGGTATGAAAACAGATAGTACGGCACAGTCGCATTCACTTTTTGCCCGGGTCTCAACGGAGGTAGATCGTCGTAAATCAAAATCAATCGAAGCTTAACTGCGTTCAGTTTTTCGAAAAATTGACGTTTAATATCTTAAATGTAAATGTCTTAAAATGTGGAATCTAACAGCAGGTCTTACACATAAAATAAAGGTCACCCAACGTGCTATGGAGATTTCCATCTGAAAATTATCGGAAGTAGAACTCAGTAGTGGAAGCTACACAAAGAATAGGCATACTCAAGTGGCAATATCTGTTGAAGAGACATAGGTAGATGGGGAAGAAAAGTGTTGGAGCGGCTTTTAAGAACTTGCAAACAGAGTTATGTGACAGTATATAGTTAGTCAAATGGCCGACATCAGTCGGAGGGCGCTGGGAGTGTTACGGCGCAGTCAAAGTCACTTCCTGCCCGTGTCCCGACGGAGGTAGATCGTTCATTGTTTGTGGCCCGAGCCGAATGCCGAAGTTTGTCATTCTTAAATAAATTTAAATGCGCTTCTTGAATAGTGCTTTTGTTTCGCGACCTGCTCTTCATCCCTTTACCGCGCGTTTCGATGACGATCCCGGCGCATCGTTTTTTGATTGAGCGGGATTAAGGCGTCGAGAGTGAAGAGAGAAGAGACATGAGAAGAGATCTGGTCCGTAAAGTCATATGCTTATATAGAACCTGCTGAACTGCCACCTTGATAGAAGCAAAAGTATTTGAAACGACGTCTGGTGATGGCGATTCTTACGACATATATGGGACATACAAGGCAAAAATTAATAGGCAAGACATCGATCAAAGCCGAAATCGGTACAAATGATAAAACAGATGTTCGCCACACATTAATTATTCCTGCCAATTTATTATTTTTCTACTTCCGATAGATATATTTTTTTGATTATTTTTACTTATATATTAAGGTATTTAAAACTGATTGTTTGATTAATAATAACTGCCCATTTTTTGAATTAAATACAGCCAAAAATTAGTTTTCCTTAAAATAAAAGCTTTTGATATATGTATACCATTTTTTTGTATGTTTGTTTGATATAAAGATGAATAAAACATAATGTTTGCTGTGAATTCGTATGTGTATAAGTTATTGAGTATAATATTTAAATATATTCTATTATATAATCCATCATATTTTTCACTTTATTAAATCTGTAATTAGGGTGTTACGACCTATCGTTCCCAAACAGTTATTTTAACGACTCATCGGTTATGACGTGAAGCACACTGGACGTCTGGTGCACGGGACATTTGATCCACGGACAACATGTGCACTGGATGTCTCGCTAACCTAACCTAACCTAAGCTATCCTACGGATGTGTCCAGTGATCGTCTCGTTAACTAAATAACTCAGATTATATAAAATAACCTTTCTTTTCCCTGAAAGACACACCCCTACCCCCTCTCCTACATAAAATGGGTTAGACCACTTGCAAAGTACTATTGCAGCACGGTTATCTCTTAACAAGAGAAGGATTGAGAAAGTCTATGAGTTAGTCGAAACTGCAGTTTCCTAATAGATAACTTATCTTACGTGATCCATATAAAAACAAGGTAAATAAATAAATATTTATAATCTATAATGGATCTCAAAGTGAATGCTGAAAATATTGAAAAAGTAGCTTATGTTAGGTTAGTTTAGCGACACATCCAGTGCACCAGTTTTCCAGTGCACGAAGGGTCCAGTGTACCCTACATTGTTATCGATGAGTCATTAAACGAATTGTCTGGGAAGGAAATACCGCGGAATCTTTAAAGTCTTTTGTTAGAGTTATAAATTTTGTTATCATTTGCTTAAACATTGATTAGAAATGCATCAGCCATTAATAACAATTTAATTCGAAATGTTAATAGCTTGTTATTTACGGGTAATATACTTAACTACCGCATGAGTTGTACGATCGATGAGAACACAATACTTGTGGAGAAATACATAAAAAAAAAGTCAAACCAAAAATGGTTTAAAAAGTATGAGTAAAATGCTGATTTTAATGCTAATGATAAGTTCATTGGTTTTTGTATCCAGTGATGGTGGAACTGAAAATGAAACTTCCAAATACAAGGTATTTGTATAATATATTGATATCCTCCTCTCAAAGTTCGATATCGATTTACTCGATGCCAGGATGCAGGATCAGGTTCACAATACAAAGAACTTGTTTTCGTTTCACATATTATCACGGTTTATTTGTCAAACACTTGAGCAACAAAAAGACCGTTGTGGCGCGCGCTGTTAGGCGCACGCCCTAGCGGTCGCAAGCTCCTACTGTCAACTCACGGCGCGCTCTGACATCTCGACGCTGCCAACCATCGCTGCAGAAAAATCTAATTCAAGATGACAGTGGTACCAACAGGAAATGGGCCAACTGTCAAAACGTTTATTTTAGCGTATGCAAACACTGTTTAAAATTATACAATTAAAACTAACATTATATGTGCATGTCAGGCAAGCGAACAAAAATAAGAGACGAAATATCGTTTTTCGAGGCTTTACAGCATCAGCCTAAAGGAGGTATATCAAGCTGATATCAATATATAAAAAAAATATCACCGCCGTCTTTAAAAAGACAACAATTCACGGGTTCGTCACGTCGTCGCGTGGAGGAAGGATGCAGAAACAGATCAACAACACAAAGAACTTTGTTTTTGAAGCACAATTCGCATTTTTAATTAAGACTTGATTTTCTTGTCTGACCGGTATGGCATTTCGCCAGCCAGATGAGAGGTTAACTGTCAACTGCCGGAATAGTGTCATCCAGCGCCGCCAAGACAATCGCAGCAAAAAAGCAAATTAAAGATGACAACAGTTGCACCAACATGAAATGGAGCAACTGTCATAACAAATAAATGGTGTTTGCAAACGCCTGCGTAATATATATAATTAAAAACTAACATAATTAGATGTGCATGTCAGGCGAGCGAACAAAAATAACAGACAAAAGATCGTTTTTCGAGGCTTTACAGCAAAAGCCTATAAGAGCTTCATCAAGTTTATATTAAAATATATCTTCTTCTTCGTGCCAGCGACGTCAAATTATTTCTGCCCAGTATCTGGCAACATCAATAGCCCGTGTGTTGCCCAGCATTAGGTCTTGGGATGTGCAGCTTGTTGGGCACATGGGACAGGATCCTAGGTGTGAGACGGTCTTAAAATTAAAATGAAAAAATGAAAAAAATGACAAAACTTTGAATTAGTTACAGAATGTAGAAATATAGGCTATTTTTTTTTAATATACGCTTCTACTTTTCAGCCACCTTTAGATTCAACAAAAAGATTCGACTACAATGAAAATACTGAATATAATTCGGTTGACAACGACGAGGCTGAATACGATGAGTTTTCTGAAGAAGACATATCAAATACCAACCCGCCAGACTTCAGCAGAAAAAGAAGAAGGAAAAATGCAAGCAAAGGTGAGCCCTCGGATTTGGCTGCCTCTTGGGACCAAATGGTCTTCACAACAACTTCTTCTTCTATATAAAGGAAAAATCCGACCTATCCTTGAAGACTGCAGTCACTTATGTGTTGAGATACAAAATACCTTCTAAACTTAATTGACTCAGTTCAAAGAAGAGCAATTCGTCAAATAAACAATGACACTTATACGCCTAACCTGCAATCAATGAAACACAGGCGTAAGATTGGTTTACTTAGTCTTTTCTACCGTTATTACCACGGTCGGTGCTCTTCGGAACTTAAACAACTAATTCCTCCTGCACCCACCCACAACCGACAAAGTCGTCTTACACTTGCCGAACATCCATACACGGTTAATATATGTCGACCAAGAACTGGCAGCTTCCAAAGCTCCCTCCTTAATGCCACCGGTAAGCTATGAAATGCTTTTCCAGCGTCTGTGTTTCCTTCTTCCTACAATCTGGATCTCGTTAAGAAACAGATAAATATATACTCGCAATCTCCCCAACTCACACACAAACACGAAAACAACACATGTTCCCCGCATGCAGCGTCCAGCCTCCCTGGCTGAGCGTCATAGAGTGCACTGGTCTTGACCGGGTGTGCTCTCCTGCATACGTTTACATAAAAAATTAAAAAATGATGACTACCGAATTCGACCGTGAATGTATTCTTTTCAAGAATTCAGCAGACCACCTTACAGTACCACGGGACGTTAAAGGAATTTAAGATATTGAAGATAAATATTGATAACCGTAATCCTACTTATTTATATATCATCGAACGTCCGTAGCACTGTTTGTTGTATGCCTGGATCACATGAACAAGCTTCACAAGAAGAGAGGCCAAACCTTCCAACTATGTTATCGCGATTATCTTGGCGGCGCTACATGTCACAGTGTCCCTTCTGTTACAGTTACTACCTACTGTGTTATTGTGATATGCTTAATTTCGTATCGATTACGTTTCAGGATCTAGAATACCTAAGTTTGCCAGCTGCGAACTAGAAGTAACTATAGTTAATTTGGATCTGCTTATGACTTTCACTTCCGGCGTTGTGTTCTATCCCACGTGTGCCAAAGCGCCCCGCTGTGGCGGGTGTTGTACAAATCATAAAATCTCTTGCCAACCCACTGAAGTCAAGCAAGTCCCATATAAGGTATGTCAAAGATCTTTGATCTATTTAACACGTATTCGGTTCACCCGCCACCATCTCAGCTATGAGGTCCTGCCCACCACATAGATCCATCATAGCCTCGCCTCCGAATATGTCGGAGAAGCCTATGGATGGTCTTCCACTGGGAGCCTCTACTTCAGAATGTGTTGAAGAAGCCTCTCAGTGTGGGTTCTTGTATCGAAGTTTGCCTTCTCCGGCCTGTTTGTCCGCGGGAGGTATTTTATTTCCCTCCTACCATCCATATCTGGAAGGCCTTCCCCTATCCGCAACTTAGGGACGCACCCGGTGGGGGATAGGCTCCCCACACGGGCACCAACAAAGTATGCCAATGATTAAAATAACTAATACTTACGGAGTTGTTCTACGTGTTCTACACTTTTTCTATTATAACGTAGTTTTCCCGCGTTAATCATTTTTTTAAAAGGTACCTTGAAAAGCACAAAATCTTTGTTTCATTGTTTATATTATTCACAAGTAAGATTGATGATGCTATGCACCAAACAGTGATTTTACTTGCAGGTTTACAGAACGATAGAAAGTCCACAATTCAACCATTCCCTTGAAGTCAAGGGATTCGATTATGTTACCGTGGAAGAGCACCTTGGCTGCAGGTGCGATTGCATCACCAAGGAATCGGTGAGTCCATTAAAATTTAATAGGTGGCAAAGTCCAGTGGTTTTTTTGTCATTCAGATGCTGCCGATTCAAATTCCATAGAAGCTTGATATTTAAAAAATATTTAATTAAATCTAAGCTCTAATATAAGTCGATGGGAATGAAAAGTGTTAGAGTGACGTCTGAAGGACTGGCAAACGGAGTGATTATCGATACAATGCGAGATGTTATAACGACACTATCTAATAGCTCGTATGCGGAAGGTGGATGATCGATACTTATGTAGGAGGAATACATTCAACAGTGGATGTACATAGACTGAAGATGATGACAATAATGGAAGTATTCAAGATAAACAAGGTTTTTTCTCTCATTCAGGAAGGTTACTTAATTCTCTTCTTATTGTAGGACTGCAACAATAAGCAACTGTACAACCAGGAACGGTGTTCTTGTGAATGCGATGACAGTGCTGAAGCCATCGCTTGCAAGGAAGGAGGAAAGTTCTGGAACGAGAAGGAGTGCATCTGCGGTTGCGGTCACACTGAGGAAGACGTCTGCACCACTGGGTCGTACTTCGATGTGGACTCTTGCTCTTGTGTGCTGGAGCCCTGTGAACCTCCAGCTGAAGTAAGACTATTATTAAAATGTTATTAAAAATACACATACTATACATCAAATTCTTTATACGCATCGATTCATTCAGAAAAATATCGGCAGAAGCGGGATGCGAACCGCGAGCCTTGGAACCACCTTTGTCTTTATATACCGCCTAGCCCTCCGACTATCTCTCTGCCTGAGCTGACACGCGTTATAATATGTATTTATACCATTGTTATCATCGTATGATGATAGATGTCTCTATAGTATATATTCAGCGTATGTATATTATTATTTTTTTATTATTCAATCAGTCATCATTTATTCACAAGATTTTTAATATTATTATTTTCCGACAGTCTATTTAATTTAGTAAGTACCACTCGGGTCTCTAACTGAACTATAGGCTGAATGGATGAGAAAAAACTTCTTGTAAGTCCTACGCGGACTTTACAATCAGTCATTTACCTGTGGTACTGAAGAACAATATTATCTCTTGTGAGTAGTATTTACTAAAATAAAAAGACTGTCGGAAAATAATAATATTAAAAAGCTTGTGAATAAATGTTGACTGATTGGTCCGAAAAAAAAACCTTTTTTTTAAGCCTCACCCCCTCATTTTGTGTGAACGATGTCCAAATAACTGTAAAAAAAGTTTCACGTCATTAAAACCAAGGGAAAGGATAGAGACTCGCATCGGAACATGTCAATACTAGAATTCTAAGGCGCGCGAAAGCTGACATAGGATTGGCTCTTAAATACTGGTTTCTTTTATCAGGATACGCATTGTTTTCATTCAGTCAACATTTATGTGTAGTTACGCAGTTATAAAAGGCTAATATTTTAATTGGGGACGTAAAAAATTAAATAACAGGGTCAAATTATCCCTCTAATAGAATGACTCTAGTACTATGTATATTATACATAATAGATCATGTTATAATTATATTGTTTTCAGGGATGCAGCGATAAACATGAGTTCAACGGCGAATTGTGTGGATGCTTTTGTCGAAATATTACCGACGCTTTACTCTGCAGGAACAAGGGAAAGATATGGCATGAAAAAGACTGTATCTGTCGCTGCCCCAACGAATTAGTATGTCAGAATCCATGTTCTTATATATAAAGCTGTGGTTGCGTGCCTAAGCATCATTCATTCTTCTTCGTAGTAGTAGTGTCAATCCAGTGGATTGGTTTGCAGCAACAAAATCTTGCATCTCGATCTTCATTCCTCTCGATTCTCTGCAGTCCTCTTCGGCTCAGCATAAGAGCTACAACTCATGTTCTCAAACACTTGCTGCAAATACTCCTTATAAGGCGCCTTCTACAGTTTCTACCCTCAACCATCCCTTCCACAATGTCGTGAAGAAGAGCATCGTGGCGCATGATGTGACCGATCGCCTCTCTGAGATGATTCTTACTAGGTGCCTGACCTCCTTGATTATGCTGAGAACCTCAATGTTCATAACGTGGTTGTAGCGTGTATAATTATCATTCATTATACACGCTATAACGACCATCAGCAGGCGTAGCTTAGTGGTTGAAGCGTTTGCTTTGCAAAGTGAAAGTCGTGGGTTCGATCGCCGACGGAGATAAAAAAAATGATTTCTAATCTTCGAAACACAAACTTTGCTTAAGCAAAAAACGTTTGTGCACATTGGAACTGAAGAAGCTCTCATAAATCACAAAATTGCAGTCTTTCGTCAAGGGGAATATTATTTAATGTGAACCGTGTTAAAAAAAGGTATGAAATTTGTATATATTTAATAATAAAATGGACTCATGAGAGGAGTGTCTCTAAAACGATATAATGTTAAAATAAAGATATCAGAAAAAAACTCAAGTAGTGGAGGCTTCACATTTAATAGGCACACTTTAGTGGCAATATGTGTTGAAGAGACATAAGTCCATGGGGAAGAAAAGTGTAAAGGTGGGGTCTGAAGAACTGGCAAACGAAGTGTTTGTCGATACCATGCGAGATGTTTTAACGACAACATCTTTATAGTGGTTATATTATGTATTAAACATCCTAAAGTCTTAGAAGTAATTATTCTAATTAAACTCTCTAAGAAGATGGAATCTGCTTCATTCAGTCAGGTATGACACAGGGCATTTTGCCACTCTATGTAAATTGAGGGGATCAAGTTCCAAAACAACAGGTATCGAGGAATTTGCGGTGTATGAAATTTAATGTATTAATACTAATTTTATAAACACTTACTCATGTTGTAGACTAATATATAAAAAAGGGTCTCTTATCAAATAAATTAGTATCAATTCAACTACGGTCTTTGGATTTATTCTCAGTGCCGTAATCTTAGTATTCCGGCATCACTATTTAAGCTGATGATAACCTCGAGCGGTGAGGAATACTGCGGAAGGGAGAGTCACTGCTTTGCGATTGTCATGCAGACCGCCTCGCACCTAAATTCTTGCTCCATGTGCCCAACAAGCTGCACACCTCAAGACCTAATGCTAAGCAAAATACTTGATGAACATGATATAGCCCTTGCTGACTGGTACCGAAAACCTCGATGTACAATCTTTCGTCTCTTATTTCTGTTCGCTTGTGAAACATTTATGTATCTGCCATATTTGGGGCTAGTTATATAGACCACCGTTTGTGGCATTTAAGCTGATGCCGTCATTTCGGGACCGAGACCTCGTTTCCGGAACAGTGTGGGAGTAGCCTGAAAGCGAAAAGTGGAGGATCTAGACTCATACAGACTGAAGATGATGACAATAATAGAAGAAACCAAGATAAAAAAGGTTTTTTTCCATCTTTCAGGAGCGTTGATACAT
Organism: Glossosoma conforme; assembly: GCA_022606575.1. Classification (NCBI taxonomy): domain Eukaryota; kingdom Metazoa; phylum Arthropoda; class Insecta; order Trichoptera; family Glossosomatidae; genus Glossosoma; species Glossosoma conforme. The sequence continues at coordinate 265,489 of JAGTXR010000343.1, read as the reverse complement.
TTTTTTTCTTATTTAAGGAGTGCAACAGTAAGCAGCTGTACAACGAGGAACGATGCTCTTGTGAATGCGAGGACAGAGCTGGAGCCATCGCTTGCAGACTCGGAGGATGGGTTTGGGACAAGAATGAGTGCATCTGCGGTTGCGGCTCCACTGAGGAACACGTCTGCACTACTGGCTTGTACTTCGATGTGGACTCTTGCTCGTGCCTGCCGGAGCCCTGCATACCACCAGCTGAAGTAAGGATACTAGAATATACTGACATCAGCATGATGTAGTCCTTTCTGACTGAAACCTCGATATACAATCTTTCGTCTCTTATTCCTGGTCGCTTGTCGTGCATTTAGGTGCCTAACGGATGTGTTAGTTAAAAACACTAACGCTCGCGGCACGAGCGAAAGCCGAGACAGCGCGGAGATCGTCAGTCGGTCCCCACCCTTTAGCGAGACAAGGTTGCATTACGGCCACAGCAAAGGGCAGTTGACATCAGCATGATGTAGTCCTTGCTTACTGTTACTGAAAACCTCAATATACGATCTTTCGTCTCTTTATTTCGGGTCACTTGTCATGCATTAAGGTGCGCCGTGCTGACGGTTCCGCTAATGGGTGTGTTAGTTAAGGATACCACCGCGCGTGGTGCTATCGGAAACCGGGACAGCGCGGAAATCGCCAGTCAATCCCCACTCTTTAGCAAGAGAAGGACGCGTTGCGGCCAGCGGTATGTTTCCGCTTGGCCGGAAGCTTGTAAGGTTTTAGGTAAATATAATCAATGTGCTTCTAAAAGAAAGTCTTTGTTTGCTGACCTACTCATCATCCTGCGCTCACGCAACGGAATAACACCCCTTTTGAGAGAGAGAGAGATGGATGTTAATACTTTAAAAGTTTTAATAATATTTGGTTTACAAATGATAAATAATTAATTTAAGGCGAAACTACGGTCTTAAAGCAAGTGACCGAACTCAGTGTTATCCATGTGAAACAAGGTATGTTATTATCATTATTGTTGTACTATTTAATAGATCATGTGATGATTGTGTTGTTTTCAGGGATGCAGCGATAAACATGTATTCATCAGCAAACTGTGTGGATGTTTTTGTCGAAATATCGCCGACGCTTTACTCTGCAGGAACAAGGGGAAGATATGGCATGAAAGAGACTGTAGCTGTCGCTGCCCCAATGAAATAGTATGTCAGAATCCATGGAACTCTTTACTTCTATACTTAAAGCTGCGATGGCGTGCCTTAACATCATTCATTATACACGCTATAAAGACCGTTTGCGGGCATAGCTTAGTGGCTTAAGCGTTTTTATCTTAAACCAAGGTCTTGTATTGGATAAAGCCAAAAAATAATAAGGTAAAGCCAAAAAAATTACAATTTTTATCATAGCATGTTTGTCGTCAGCAGCACGTTTTACTTTTTCGTATGTTTTGACATCAGTATGATATAGTCCTTGCTGACTGGTACCGAAAACCTCGATAAACAATCTTTTGCCTCTAATTTCTATTTCCTTGTCGTACATGTATGTGTCGCCATATTGGCATTTTAGACAAGTCCAGTCACGGGTGTGACGTTAGTTATATAGATCGCCTCTTGATCTTTATTTTAAATGTAAGACCTGCTGTTAGATTCCACGTCTCTGCGCCATAAGTTAATACAGGGAGGATGCATTGGTTAAATTCCTTGGTTTTAAGACATTGCAAAATTGTCGCTTAAAAAAATTACACTTATAGTAAATATGCTGAAACCATTTGTGATCTTGTTAACTGTTTTTATTCGACAATGGATTAATTTTTTTCATTCATGAGAAACTTTGATTATTTTTTTTGTATTTTTTTTTTCCTTTTTCTAGGACTGCGACAGCGGGCAGCTGTTCGATCAAGAACGGTGCACTTGTGAATGCGAGGACAGTGCTGGAGCCATCGCCTGCAGGGACGGAGGAATGTCTTGGGACGAGAAGGAGTGCATCTGCGGTTGCGGCCACACTGAGGCGCACGTCTGCCCCACTGGCTTGTACTTCGATGTGAACTCTTGCTCCTGCGTGCTACAGACCTGCGCACTACCAGCTGACGTAAGAATACAAGAAAATAATTAAATATATTACTTTCGAAAGTGTTAACAGGGGAATGAACGGAATGGGATTGGAACAAAATAGGAACATACATGAAAGGGATGAGAACGGTTAGTAACGTACGACAACAATTATGAAGGAAAAGGGACAAACGAGAGGCAGGATGAGAACGAAAGAGTTTTTTTTTATGTAAGCACATACAGGAGAATACCGTCAGACGGTGATAGTAATTCTGAAGTATCAACTGTGGAATTCTATAACGCTTTCCATGGTGCATATGGCTAAACGCTGTGTTTGGAGTGTTGATCCGCCAACGTCACAGACTACAGCCAGAGAGTCACGCATCATCCTTTATTATTACAGGAATTTTTACTATGAATGGGTGGTCTTCACGGTACGACTTTCGTCTACCACCAATTTTAATTAATAGGCTATGACTATCATTTTACGGGTGATGGATCAAATTCACACCAATCGGGGTATTTTAGAGATCATGAATCAATTAAAAATCCTTTTTTTTTTAATCTCCATCGTGGGTAAAAATTTATATAGAGTTTATTAAATGCAAAACTACGGTCTTAAAACAAGTGAGTAAGCCGTGCTCAGTGTGATCCATGTTAAACAAGATACGTAATTTTTATACATGTAGTTTTCTTCGAAGTATCAATCCGGTGGATTGGTTTGCAGCAACAAAATCTTGCATCTTGATCTCCACTCTTCTAGATCCTCTGCAATCCTCTTAAGCTCAGCATAAGAGCTAAAACTCATTCCTCGAATACTTGCTGCAAATACTCCCGTCTAGCAGCCCTCTGCAGTTTCTACCCTCAACCAATCCCTTCCACGATGTCGTGAAGAAGACCATCGTGGCGCATGATGTGACCGATCGCCTCTGTGAGATGGTCCTTACTAGATGCCTATCTTCCTTGTTTATGCTGCGAACCTCATTGTTTGTGACGCGGTCTCTCCAGAAAATTCCAAGAATTATTCTGTAAGACCACATCTCAAAAGCCTCTAGTATTTTTTTATCACTTTCAGATAAACACCATGTCTCACAGCTGTACATCAAGATGCTACAAGAAAATGGTTTGGCAAATTGCTTGCGGAGCCTTAAATTAATATTCTTTGACTCAAAAATTGTTGTTTTTTTTATTGAACCTTGCTTGATGTATGCGTCTGTTGACGTCTCTTTTTGTTCTGCCATCCCAGGTGATGGTACTTCCAAGGTATACAAACTCTTTTGCATCTTTTAGGGCTTTCTCTCATGACTTAAGTTTTTTTGCTGTTTATCTTCATATTGTAGTTGGAATTAAATATGTTTTCCATGGATGTCAGCGCTTCAGTGAGTTCATCTTCAGTTTCAGCAATCAGAGCAATGTCGTCAGCAAACCTTATCATATCAATCTTTTGGCCATGTATTTTAACCCCCTCTCTATGGCCCATTTTTTCCCTGATGTTATTAATTGCATTTTGTATGTATACGTTGAAGAGTACAGGCGACAGAGAGCATCCTTGTCTCACCCCTTGACGTGTTTTTGCTTCCTTTTGGACATTTCCAAGTGATATTATGGCAGCTTCTTCTTTGTAAAGTGAAAATATGAGTCTTCGTTACTTGTATTTTTACTTGCTTCTCCCAATCTACTATCAAATACTTTTTCAATGTCCACGAAGGCAATATATGTATCTTGGTTTACTTTTATCCTCTTTTCGAAGACCATACGTAGGAATTAGTTGGTTTTTCTGGTTCCCATTCTTTTTCTGAATCCAAATCGATCGCTAGTGAGAGTCTTTTCAATTGGTTCAATTCTATGTAATGTTACAATATTTAGCTTAAACATGATAAAAAGTTCATTAAATGCGAAACTACGGTCTTAAAGCAAGTGAGTTAACCGTGCTCAGTGTGATCCATGCTAAGCAAGGTACGTAAATTGTATACGTGTTGTACTTTACAATAAAGCATGTGATTATTGTATTGCTTTCAGAGATGCAGCGATAAACATGAGTTCGACAGCAAAAGGTGTGGATGCTTTTGTCGAAATATCACAGACTTCGTACTCTGCAGGAACAAGGGAAAGATATGGCATGAAGAAGACTGTAGCTGTCGCTGCCCCAATGAAATAGTATGTCAGAATCCACGGAAATATTTACTTCTATACTTAAAGCTGTGGTGGCGTGCCTTAGCATCATTCATTAAACACGCAATAACGACCACATAGATTAATGGTTGAAGCGTTGAAGCGTTTGCTTTCCAAATCGAAGGTCGTGGGTTCGATCCCCGACGGAGATTTAAAAAAAAACACCATAGCAGCGCTTTTCAGGACTGTAGCGCCATGGGAATCTTATATTACGGATAACCCTCGTATTTAATAATAAAATGGATCCATAAGGGGATCGTCTCTAAAAGATACAATCTCAAAATGAAGATATCAGAAAAAAGAGTAGTGGGGGCTGCACAAAGATGAGGCACACTCAAGTGGCAGTATCTATTGAAGAGACATAAGTCGATGGAAATGAAACTCGTAAGAGTCACGTCTGAAGGACTGGCAAACGGAGTTTTTTTTTATATTAACTACCGACAGATGGTGATACTAATTCTGAAGTCTCATCTGTGGAATTCTAAGACGCTTACCATGGTGCATATGGCTAAGCGCTGCGTTTGGAGTGTTGATCCGCCAACGTCATAGAGATTCACGCTTCATCCTTATTATTACAGGAATTTACTATGAATGGGTGGCCTTCACGAGACGACTTTCACCTGCCACTAATTTTAATTAATAGGCTATGACTGGCAATTTACGGATCAGGGATCAAATTCACACCAACCGGGGGTATTTATAGAGCTCAGAAATTGATTAAAAATCCTTTTTTTTTGTGATCTCCGTCGGGGATCGAACTTACGACTATTTTCTAGCAAAGAAATCGCTTTGACCATTGAGCTATACCCGCCGGCTAGTGTTTGTCGATACCATGCAAGATGTTTTAACGACATCGTATTTATAGGGGGAGTAGTCTGAATACGAAAGGAGGAGGATCGAGACTTATGTAGGAAGTCTACGTTCTACAGTGGACGTCCACAGACTGAAGATGATGACAATAATGGAAGTAATCAAGATAAACATGGGTTTTTCCATCCTTTAGGAACATTTATCCGTTTGCTCTTATTTTAGAACTGCAACAGTAGACAGCTGTACAACCAGGAACACTGTACTTGTGAATGCAAAGACAGTGCTGAAGCCATCGCTTGTAGAGACGTAGGTAAGGTCTGGGACGAGGAGTGCATCTGCGGTTGCGACCATGCTGAGGAAGACTTCTGCACCAATGGCTCGTATTTCGATGTGGACTCTTGCTCGTGCGTGCTGGAGCCCTGTGAACCACCAGCTGAAGTAAGAATACTGGAATAGTTTAAATGTTTTAATAATATTTAGTTTAAAAATGATAAATCATCCATTCAAGGCGAAACTACGGTCTGAGTGTGAGTGAACTGAAAAGTGACTGAACCGTGCTCAGTGTTATCCATGTGAAAAAAGTATTGATACCCTCCTCTTAACGTTTGGATATCTTTTACTGGACGGAGGATGCAGGATCAGGTTCACATTATAAACAACTTGTTTCTGTTTCACTATACACGTTTATTCGTCAAACACTTGATACAAAAAGACTGTTGCGGCGCGCCATATAGGCGTGACCCTAACGGTCGCGATCGTTTGTCCAACTGGCAGCTCACGGCGCGCTCTGACATGTCGGCGGTGCCAACCGCCAAGATGACAGTCGTACCAACTGGCAATGGGCCAACTGTCATGACAAATATTTTGGCGTATGCAAACACCGCTTAAAATTATATAATTAAACTAACATTCAATGTAGATGTCAGGCGAACAAACAAAAATAAGAGACAGAAGATCGTTTGTCGAGGCTTTTCGGCATCGGCCTTAAGCAGCTATATCAAGCTGATATCAGTATGTTATTATTAAGATTGTTGTACTATTTAATAGATCATGTGATATTTGTGTTGTTTTCAGGGATGCAGCGATAAACATGAGTTTAACAGCAAATGGTGTGGATGCTTTTGTCGAAATATCACCGACTTTGTACTCTGCAGGAACAAGGGAATGAAATGGCATGAAGATGACTGTAGCTGTCGCTGCCCCAGTGAAATAGTATGTCAGAATCCAGCGTACTATTTAATTATATAAGCATCATTCATTATATACGCTATACGACCGCAGGCGGGCTTAGCTTAGTGGTTAAAGCGTTTGCTTGCCAAACCGAAGGTCGTGGGTTCGATCCCCGACGGAGATTAAAAAAAAACGATTTCTATGCTTCGCAACACAAACTTTGTGCAAAAAATGAGCGTTCATGCACGTTGGAACTGAAGAAGCTTTCATAATTCACAAAAGTACCGGCTTTCGATGTTTATTGTAATCTTTATTTTTTTAAAGTTATGGAATTATTATATACGAGGGTTATCCGTTATATGAAATTTCCATGGCGCTACAGTCCTGAAAAGCGCTGTTATGGTGAATGTCGCGATTCTGTAGTGTACCTTGGTTCCCCCACTCCAAATCCCTTCCCTAGCGAGATGCCTGCGGAGTTCAATCTTGGCTTGGCAGCCGTACGTGATGGATCTCCCCTCGCTTCGCCCGGCAGGTGTGAGCTGCGAGGTGGGTGCCAAGAATGTTAACCGAAGACCAAAAACAAGCTCATCGCAAATTTTTTATGGGGTATTGTCAAACACCCATTCTACAGCCCGGACTTAGTCCCAAGTGACTACCGTCTCTTCCCTGACATGAAGAAGCACCTGGGTGGAACGCATTTCGATGATAGAGAAGAGCTTAAAGAAGCGGCTCTAAGGTATCTGCGTATCGGCGTGCAGGAATCGCGGGATCCATCATAACAGCGCTTTTAATGACTGTAGCGCCATTGGAATCGTATATTTCGGATAACCCTCGTATTTAATAATAAAATTAATCCGTAAGAGGATCGTCTCTAAAATATACAATGTCAAAATGAAGATATCAGAAAAAGAACCTCAAGGAGTGGAGGCACACTTAGGTGGCGATATCTGTTGAAGAAACTTAAGTGATAAAGTTACGTCTGAAGGACCAACAAATGGAGTGTTTGTCTATAGCATGCGAGATGTTTCAACGACATCATCTAATAGCCTGGATGCTGATTGTGGAGGTTTGAGACTCATGTGGAGGACTACATTCAACAGTGGATCTACACAGACTGAAGATGATGGAAGTAATCAAGATAAACAAGGTTTTTTTCCATCCTTCAGGAGCGTTAATCCATTTTTCTTTCTTATTGTAGGACTGCAACAATAAGCAGATGTACAACCAGGAGCGGTGTTCTTGTGAATGTGACGACATTGCTGAAGCCATCGCTTGTAGAGACGTAGGGAAGGTCTGGGACGAGAAGGAGTGCATCTGCGGTTGCGACATCACTGAGGAACACGTCTGCACCACTGGCTCTTATTTCGACGTGGATTCTTGCTCGTGCGAGCTGGAGCCCTGCGCACCACCAGTTGAAGTAAGGATACTAGAAAATACTTTGATGTATAGCTTTTTAAATTGGTAACGGTATGAGAACGAATGGGAATGGGATTGAATCATAAGTAGAAGCAGTCAGGAAAATAATGTGAAAGGTTAGTAAAAACGAGAACAATTGGGAATGAAAAGGGACGAACGGGAGGCAGGATGGGAATGAATGAAAATGGATACGGGTTACAAGCAGTCGAGAATATCCATGTTAAGCAAGTTACGTAATTTTTATACGTTGATATCCTCCTCTTCCATTTAGATATCGATTAACTGGATGAAGGAAGCAGGATCAGGTTCACAATACAAACACTTGTTTATGTTTCACATATTACGCGTTTATTCTTTAATAACGTCGCCCGTTATAGGGACAACCTTAGGCGCTCCTATAACGATGGCGGGCGCGTTCCGACTGACAGCGCGCCCTGACTTATGACGCCGCCAAATCATACCGGCGGACTCGCGAAGTAAATATGACAGTGGCTGACATGAAATGGACCAACTGTCATAACAAACAAGATGGCGCATGCAAACGCCATGCAACATTTACGATTAAAAACATTAAGTGTGCATGTCAGTCGAGCGAAGAAAATAAGAGATGAAAGATCGTTTTTCGAGGCTTTACGGCATCAGCCTAAAGGAGTAATATCAAGCTGATATCAACATGTAGTACTATATATATATATATATAATCATGTTATAACTGTATTATTTTCAGGGATGCAGCGATAAACATGAGTTCAACTGCGAGCTGTGTGGATGTTTTTGTCGAAATATCACCGACGCTTTACTCTGCAGAAACAAGGGGAAGATATGGCATGAAAGAGACTGTAGCTGTCGCTGCCCCAATGAAATAGTATGTCAGAATCCATGGAACTCTTTACTTCTATACTTAAAGCTGCGGTGGCGTGCCTAAGCATCATTCATTATACACGCTATAACGACCTAGCTAAGTGGTTTGATGCGTTTGCTTGCAAAACCGAAGGTCATGGATTCGATCTCCGACGAAGACTAAAAAAAAACTATAAATACCGCCGGTTGATGTAAATTTGATTCCTCACCCGTAAAATGCCAGTCATAGTCTATTGATATCACCTGGATTGACCCCTTGCAGACTGGTTCCGAAAGCCTTGATATGCGATCTTTCATACCTTTTTGTTCGCTCGTCGGACATGTATGTGTCGCCATATTGGTCTCTTGACATGTCCGGTCACGGGTGAGTCATTAGTATTGTACGTGGCTGTCTGTCATTGGCGCCACATAAGTTCTCTAAATCGCCGCTTGCGGTGCTGGGTGTCACCGACCACGAGCCAGAGAGTGCCAGTGGCCAGAGAGAAACCTTAAATTTTTTATTTTTTCTTATTCTAGGACTGCGACAGCGGGCAGCTGTACGATCAAGAACGGTGCACTTGTGAATGCGAGGACAGTGCTGGAGCCATCGCCTGTAGAGACGGAGGAAAGGTTTGGGACGAGAATGAGTGCATGTGCGGTTGCGGCCCTATTGAGGAACGCGTCTGCACCACTGGCTCGTTCTTCGATGTAGAGTCTTGCTCGTGCGTGCAGCAGGCCTACGAATCTCTAGCTGAAGTAAGGATACCAGGAAACTTTAATGTGTCGCTTGATCGTCTTGATTGTCGTCAGATCCTGTCTACCCAGAAGTGGACGATGTCGATGGCGTTACTCCCGGCCATCATCAGGTCTTCCTGGGTGCAGCTACTCGGACACAGCGCACACTCTAGAAGGTGTGACAGGATCTACTCCACGCCAAAGTCACATTCAGTTGGTCCGCTGTAAAACTGCCAAGCTTTCATTTGTGTCCTCGTCTTGCATACTCCGGTCCGAAGTCTGTTAAGAGACCTCCATATATTCCACCCCTGGTCGTGTCCAAGGGCTAGGTCCTAATATTCCCGTCAGTTGCGCTTATCCACATGTTCAGCCGCAGGGTGGCCTCAGGTATCACCAGTTCCGTTGTCGACTGTAGGAAACTTAATCTTGATTTGAGCCGTGTGGTTATTCTTTAGATACCCAAACATAGGGTTGAGTGTGTCGTGGGTTGCTTTGGAGAGCTCCTTCTTAGTGGTGACTTCTCGCCGTATGTTCAGTGGGGCGATGCCCGAGAGTTGATACAGTTTTGATTTCAACTATCTCATATCATTGCATATATGCATTGTTTCCAGGCATGCAGCGATACAGAAGAGTTCGACAGCGACTGATTTTTTTCTCGTGATACCGCCGACCTATCTGGGACAAGTAATACAACTAGGACAAAGTAACTTCTAAGAGGATGGAGACTCATACGGGAGGCCTATGTTCAACAGTGGACGGATCCAGGCTGATGATGATACCACCGACACTATATATTCTATAGGAGTAATGCAATGATATGGAGTGCGGAAGACTGTATCAGTCACTCTCAATGAAATTGTATATCAGAGTCCAAGTACTACTTCGATACTAAAAGCTGCGGTTGCTTGTCGAAAAATCATTTGTTTTATACTCAAATAACTTATTAGGTTTTCACGGCCAGATTTGATATTGTGGCTTTTGGATTAAGCCGTGTGTGGCGAATTTCTTCTATCCGATATTTCAATCGCCATTGCAGGGTCTCCTTCAGGGTTGATGACTTTCTTATATACTCGTACGTAATAAACAATTCACAGATTTATTATTTATTCATAAAAAACACATTTAACTGTAAAGTATCTTTGTAGTGTATATGTATATTTGTTAATAAATATAATGTATCTTTTATACATAAATAAATATTTAAATTAATATATGCATGTGTATTATTTATGCATTCCTACACCATTCATCCGATCGATATGAAACTTTCAGGATATATTGCATTTAGAAGAGACCACGTCACGAACAACGAGGTTCTCAGCTTTATCAAAGAAGATAGGCACCTAGTAAGAACCATCTCAGAGAGGCCATCGGTCACATCATGCGCCACGATGGTCTTCTTCACGACATTGTAGAAGGTATGGTTGAAGGTAAAAACTGCAGAGGGGAATATTTGCAGCAAGTGTTCGAGGACATGAGTTATAGCTCTTATGCTGAGCTAAACAGGATTGCAGAGGATCGAGAAGAGTAGAGATCGAGATGCAATATTCTGTTGCTGCCAACCAATCCACCGGATCGATACTACGAAGAAGATCCTTTATGCATTCCTACAACATTAATCTGATCGATATGAAACTTTCAGAATGTATTGCTTTTAAGTCAGTGAAGAGGATGGGATACTAAAAATTAAATTTAATTACAAAAATCAATTGAATATTTATAAAAATAATGTTTTCAAACAAGACTTGTACATTTTGAAATCTTTCAAATATTCGAATGTTTCTAATATTTTTTACGGTGTTCTTTTATTTGAATTCGCGCAGACGCATGACATGGCGCGTTATTCTTTCCCCGATTATTCCACAAATGATTTATTTCCATGGCTACAAATGAATAACTATACATTATCACAATTGTATTTAATACTTAATTATATTACGGAGGAATACAAAAAATGTTCAATTAGTATCTATTATATTTTATATGTATATTGTCATTATTAGAGTCCAGTTGTAGGAAATACATATCAATACATCGTAAAGTAAGGGTTAATCATGGGCACTTGTGTAAGACGAGTTTACTTTTTTTAAAATAATGCATTAAATGGGCAACTATTTTTTGGCGGTGTTTAATTCAATTAAAGAAATTCGCCACACACGGCTAAACCCAAAAGCCACAACATCTATTAAATTTAATAAAACAAAAAATCTTTATGTTTATCTTGTGTTATCTGTTGAATTCCTTCTGTAACAATTCTAGTTCAATTAGTATCTAAATGTAACCTAAAGGTTTCTATCACCAGAGGTCAACACCCAAGTGACCTTAAATAGTTTTGTAATCGATAACATCGCATGACATTATTTAATTACTTATAACTTCCCGGATTCGTTAAGAAATGCATTGAAAAAAAAACATCGATAGCATTATCAAGTAAGCACATGCGGAAGAATGCCGACAGACGGCGTTCAGGCTAAAACTAAGTGGTGTTTGCTTTCCAAACCGAAGGTCATGGGTTCGATCCCAGAAGATTTTCAATCGAATTCTAAGCTCTATAAATACTTGTTGGTGTGAAATTCATACTTCACCTATAGAATGCCAGTCATAGCTTAAAAATCTAAATTGGTGGTAGATCAATTTACAATTTGTCGGCAGGTATAGCTCAATGGTCAAGGCGTTTGATTTGTAAACCAAACGTCGCGGGTTCAATCCCCGACAGAGATTTAAAAAAAAAATCTTAGCTCTAAAATACCCCCCCGGTTGATGTGAATTTAATTTATTATTCGTAAAATGACTGTCATAGCCTATTAATTAAAATTGGTAGAAAAAAGTGGAAGACCACCAATTCAATAATAAAGATAATGCGTGAATGTCGGGCTGTAGTCTATGACGTTGGCGGATCAACACTTCACACGCAGCGTATACCAATGTGTAAAATGGTAAGCGCCATACAATCCGCATATGAAAACTTCAAAAGAATTTACAATACATACATACAAAAGATAATAAGCAGATAAAAGGAACATAAAAGAAGAAGAAGACGACACATGTCAATGTCTAAAGATCTAGGAGAACAATTCTATCGAAAAAAGAGGAAAAGGATGTAAGAAAAGGATGGAGGTGTGCTGGTAGGCCATTTAGGAGCGCCATTGCCGTTGTACTAAATTAAGTGGTTGAAGCTCCACAAGCATCGACTGGGATCAAAAGCAATGGATGGCTACGAGCACGGGTGTTCCTATCTGGAACATAGAAGTTAAAGCATTCAAGAATCCTAGCGTTGTGAATTGTACCGCGAAGAAGAAGGAATGAATGTTTGAGAGCAGCAATTTTTCTCCGGGACTCTAGCGAATGGAAAGAAGGCATCCCTAGAAGAAAAAGAGTTGGGTAATGTTCGGAATTAAATTAATTGAATGGTTAGAGTATGTGTGTAAAAAAAAAATAGGGTCAACACAAACAGCAACTCGCGATGACTCATCCAAATTTCGGTCCTCGCCCAATGCTGCTTAACGTCATCATCATCAGCCTGTGTCCGTCCACTGTTGAACGTAGGCCTCCCGCATGAGTCTCCATCCTCTTCGATCCTCCGCCTTCCGCATCCAGGTCACTCCCGCTATTTTTCTTATATCGTCAGTCCATCTTGTAGGGGGTCGGCCAATGCTTCGTTTGCTAGTTCTTGGGCGCCATTCCAATACTTTTCTTCCCCATCGACCGTCGTCTCTTCGACAGATATGTCCTGCCCATTGCCACTTGAGTGTGCCTATTCGTTGGGTAGCATCCACTACTTGAGTTCTGACTATACCTATCTGGGACAAGTAATACAACTAGGGCGAAATAACTTCTCAAAGGAAATCGACAGGCGCATACAACTGGGATGGGCAGCATTTGGAAAACTAAAGTACATTTTTAAAGCGAAAATTCCGCAATGCCTTAAAAGTAAGGCGTTTAACCAATGCATCCTCCCTGTATTAAGTTATGGCGCAGAGACGTGGAATCTGACAGCAAGTCTTACCCATAAAATAAAAGTCACCCAGAGTGCTATGGAGAGATCCATGCTCGGAGTGTCGCTTAACGTCATTGAAACAAAAATATTTTTGAGTGTTTTTTTTATCGTTTTTTTTAAAGAAGATCATGTAATTAGCCCGACGAGATTTCCGCTGGATTTTCGATGATTTAAATATATTTTTAATGGTAGTCGATGTTTGTCTTCGCTCCAGTCCGCCGAACACGAACCCATCATTAGTGCATTGTAAGCGGCGGAGTTTCGGGTTGCGCAATGTGTCATGTAGCGATAAATACTTTGAATGGAAACGTCTATGACTTACTTATGAACGGTTGGGGTTCGATCACAGTGACTGACTACTACATTATTTGTTTTTTTATTAAAACTCTAACGTCAGCACGATGTAGCCCTTACTAACTGGTACCGAAAACCTCGATAGACAATCTTTCGTCTCGTATTTTTGTCGCTTGCCATCACATTATGTATGGCAACATTGGCACTAGTTACATAGTTTTGCCACCGGCGGCGCTGTTGACCGATCACGGGCCGCAGAAGTGCCGAAGGCCGGCAGTCGGTCCCCATCCTTTGGCGAAGCAAGGACCGCGTTGCGGCCGCGCGGCATGTCATACCGCGTGGTCACAAACTCGTAATGTTTTTAAAGTAAATATAATCTGTGCTTCTAATAGAAAGTCTTTGTCTGCTGCCCTGCTCCTCATCCTGCCCTTGAGCGACGTAATAACCTCTTTGAGAGAGGAGATAGAATACCGATAGATGGTGATAATAATTCAGAAGTCTCATCTGTGGAATTGACGCTTACCATAGTGTATATGGCTGAGCGCTGCATGTGGAGTGTTGTTCCGCCAACGTCATAGACTACAGCCCGAGATTCATGCATCGTCCTTATTATTACAGGAATTTACTATGAATGGGTGGTCTTCGCTTAGCCATGTGCACCGTGGTAAGCGTCATAGATTTCAACAGATGAGACTTCAGCATCACTATCACCATCTGTCAGTATTCTTCTGTATGTGTCTACATATAAAAAAAATTGAGTCGCCTTTGATGACGGGGATGTCAGTTCATATTTTGTATAACTTCTTAGGTTTTCGCGGCCAGATTTGATATTGTGGCTTTTGGGCTCAGCCGTGTGTGGCGAATTACTCCTTTCCAATATTTCGACCGCCATTGCAGGGGTCTTCTTCCGGGTTGAGTTCTTCCACTATCCACTAAGTCATCAACCCTGAAGAAGATTGCGGTCGAAATATTGGAAAGGAGTAATTCGACACACACGGCTAAACACAAAAGCCACAATATCAGTAATTTGTGGTGACCAAACGCTTTAAATATGAAAGCGAAGATGAGGATACTATTACCGTACAAGAGACCACAAATATTAACGTAATTATCACAAAATTCTCAATAATAATGGTCATTTTTGTATGTAATCTTTTTTTTTTAATACATTTTTTGTGCGACAATTTTTGATGATATGGAGTGATTTTTTCTTCCGAACAAACAGTCCAGGTTCAGCGCCCGCCTGGTGCACTTCATACAATCCGCTGACCAACGATAAACAAATCAATAAAAAAACAATTCAAAATAATCAATTAAAATATGCTGATTCTTAATACTAAAAACTGAGTACAAAGTGTTAAGTAATTGTTTAGAAAATATACACCAAGCATTTTTCGAAGCTGCCAATAATGTAAGTTTATACATGTTTTTATTTATTTTTATATATTTTTATTTTTTCGGATTAAGTTGCTTTCAAGGACCATATATATACCATCAGCCGGCGGGTATAGCTCAATCGTCAAAGCGTTTGCTTTGCAAGCCAAAGGTCGTGGATTCGATCCCCCACACAAAAAAATATATAATCGATTTCTGAGCTCTACAACACCCCCGGTTGGTGTGGATTTGATCCCTCACCTGTAAAATTCCAGTCATAGTCTATTTATTAAAATTGGTGGTAGACAAAAGTCATCCCGTGAAGATTCATAGTAAAATCCTGTAATATTTTTTTTTTCTTAAAGGGTGGCTAAACTCTAAAGAAAAGGCACTCAAGTACTTATATCTGTTGAAGATATATAGGTCAATGTTGAAAAAAAGTGCTAGAGTGGCGTCCAAGAACTGGCAAACACAGAGTCTGTCAACACAATGCAAGATAGACTGACGACATCAGAAGAATAGTAGGAGTAGAATGAATGTAGAAAGCGGAGGATCAAAGAGGATTCAGACTCATTCGGTATGCAAAAGTTCAAAGTAGACGGATACGGGTTGATGATAATTATTTACGTATATATCACATATCAATGTTTATACACGTGGAAAGCTGACTTTTTTTTAAGACGATACTGCAATTTGCCAGCAAGTGCTCAGTATTTTGCCGGCGGTCATAGCTCAATGGTCGAAGCGTTTGCTTTGCAAGCCAAAGGTCGTGGGTTCGATCCGCGAGGTAGATTAAAATAAAGGATTTTTAATCGATTTCTGAGCTCTAATATACCCCCGGTTGGTGTGAATTTGATCCACCAACCGTAAAGTGTCAGTCATAGCCTATTAATTAAAATTGGTGGTAGACGAAAGTCGTCCCGTGACGACCACCCATTCGTAGTAAATTCTTGTAATAATAAAGAATGATGCGTGAATCTCGGGTTGTAGTCTACGACATTGGCGGATCAGCACTCCACATGCAGCGCTTAGTCATATGCAACATTGTAAGTGTCGTAGAATTCCACAGAAGAGACTTCAGAATTACTATCACCAGCTGTCGGTGTTTTCCTGTATGTTAAGTTTGAATGCTGAAGATGAAAGATCATAGAGGATGTAAACTCATGCGGTATACAAAAGTTCAATGCGGATGGATACATGCTGATGATAATTATTTACGTAGCTTCACATATCAATGTTTATACACGTGGAGAGCTGACTTTTTTGAAGACGATACTGCAATTCGCCAGCAAGTGCTCAGTATCTTTGAATAGTCGTAGTCACTTTAATCAAGTGCATGGTCGTTTGTCGCAGATGTCTGCTGGATGGCGGCTGGGGCTGTACAGCGTGTTCCTGCTGCACCACGTCGTCACCATACTCCATCTCAAGACCCTGGACTTCTCCAGTTTCACGCATCCCAAGATTCTGGACATTAGAGACTTCTCTGAGAAGTACTTCACAGGATGGAACTTTGTAAGTATAGTAATTAAATATACACATACAATTGACAGACGCGGGATTCGAACCAAGAGCCATGCAACCTTTGCTCTATTCTATTACACCGTGCAGTCCACACGACCATTCTCTGCCTGAGCAGATACGCTAAAGTCGATGTATT
Organism: Glossosoma conforme; assembly: GCA_022606575.1. Lineage (NCBI taxonomy): Eukaryota > Metazoa > Arthropoda > Insecta > Trichoptera > Glossosomatidae > Glossosoma > Glossosoma conforme. The sequence goes on along the minus strand of JAGTXR010000343.1, from coordinate 248,997 downwards.
TATTCCATTGTTACAATCGTATAACGATAGATGTCTCTATAGTATATATTCAGAGTATGTATTCAATCAGTCAACATTTATTCACAAGGCTTTTTTTTTTTTATTGTATATGTGTATTTAATTACAAATCATATTGAAAAATATAGTCAACGATTTATAAAATAAGATTAGAGTATTGAAAAATATTGTAATAAAAATTTTTTTACATATATATGACTCCAACAAATCGCTCCTTCGAGCAAATTCATTTAGCTCGTGTATGAAATGGGCCGCCCTTGCGTGGAACATATCAACAACAACAACAAAATATATGACTGCTGATTCCAACGTTGTTTCGTTCTTTTTTTTAATTTTGGTTCAATGTTCAAAGAAGAGCAATTCGTTTGATAAACAATAAAACTCTTACGTTTGCAATAATGGAACACAGACATTATTGGTTCATTAGTAATTTAAGATATTTTACCATTAGTTACCGAACAAAAAACTGCCCAGGCAGAGAATGGTCGACAAACTTGTCCTACACTTGCCAAACATCCAAAGGTCAAGGCTCGTGGTTCAAGAACTGGCAGTCTGCCGATATTTTTTCTCAATGAATATAAAAAAAATTATGTATTATTGTATATGTGTATTTAATTACTAATCTTATTGAAAAATATAGTCAACGATCTATAAAATAAGATTAGAGTTTTCAAAAATATTCTAATATTTTTTTTAAAATCCATATATATATGTCAGCAACAAATTGCTCCTCCAAGCGAAATCATGGAGCTCGTGTATGAACTGGGCCGCCCTTGCGTGGAACATATCAGCAACAACTAAAATATATGGCTGCTGATGCCAAGGTTGTTTCTGGTACTTTCTTTAGTTTTGGTTCAATGTTCAATATGTTCAATGGTTTTGCAGGCATTCCAGATAGTGTTCCTGATCGTCTCTATCATGTGCGACGCTGGTGAAGTACAACCACAGCTCGCCGATAGGTTTTGGGGCAAAAAAAGAGGACTTAAGAAGCTGGGAGTTGTCAGAGACTTCCTGTTCACAGCCATCGTCTTCCCATTCACTATAGTAAGTATAAAAGATGAGTGATATTGTGGCTTTTGGGTTTAGCCGTGCGTGGCGAATTACTTATTTCCAATATTTCGATAAGCCATCAACCCTGAAGAAGACCCTTGCAATGGCGGTCGAAATATTTGAATGGAGTAATTCACCACACACGGCTAGACCCAAAAGCCACAATATCAAATCTGGCCGTGATAACCTAAGAAATTATATAAAATACGAGTGTTCAATTGTGATACATTATACATATGCCTATAGAAAGGTATACCTTTCCGGTATCACGACCTATCGTTCTCAGACAATTCGATCAACGACTCATCGGTAGCGACGTGGGGCGCACTGGACGTCTGGCATATTTGGTCCTAGCCTTACCTAATCTAACCCAATATAAGAATTTTTTCAGTGATCGTAGAGAGAAATTAATTGGGTTAGGTTAGGTAAGCGAGACATCCAGTGCACCAGTTGTATCATACACCAAATGTCCCGTGCACCAGACGTCCATTGCTCACCGCGTCGATACCGATGAGTCGTTCAACTAATTGTCTTGGAACGAAATGTGGCAGAACCATACCTTTCCTTTTAGATATAGAGACCAAATTTACAGTCATAGAGAATATCGCAGCTGTGGCTGCTCATGTCACTGAGAATGAAGAAACATCAAGCAGACGACGAGCCACGCAATTGGGCATCACCAAACGGACCCTACAGCGAATTTTAGTGAAAGACTCATCCATTCTTATATGTTTTGATATATTTTTTCAGTTTGCTAATTAAATATACATATACTATAAATAAAATTCTTTAAACGAGTCAATTCATTCAGAAAAATTATCGGCAGAAGGGGGATGCGAACCGCGGACCTTGGAACCGACCATTTGCCCAGGTATTCATACCGTTTAGCCACCGTAACTATTTCTTTGCCTGATCTGACACGCGTTGGAACTTGTATTTATGTGATTGTTATCATCGTATGTCTCTATAGTATATATTCAAAGTATGTATTTATTTATTTTCAGTTCACCTGCGCCCTGTTCTGGGTCATCTACATCTACGATCGCGAACTAGCCTTGCCCAGAGCTTGCGACGAGGTTATCCATCCGCTGCTGAACCACGCCATGCACACCCACGTGCTGGTGCTGCTGGCTGTGGAGTTAGCATTGAGGCCTGCTAGGAGGGCTCCTCACAAGAAGTCAGCTGTTATCAGCATCTCTACCATCATCCTGACATACTTTGCGGTGTAAGTTGACCCAAATATCTTCTGTTACATCATACTCTGAACACACATATCCTGATAGAACTAGATGTGGAGTGAGCGTTGAGGACTGCTAGGAGGGCTCCTCACAAGACATCAGCTGTTATCAGCATCTCTACCATCATCCTTACATACTTTATGGTGTAAGTTGACCCAAATATCTTCTGTTACATCATATTCAGAACACCCATATCCTGATAGGACTAGATGTGGAGTGAGCGTTGAGACCTGCTAGAAGGGCTCCTCACAAGACTTCAGCAGTTATCAGCATCTCTACCATCATCCTGACATACTTCACGGTGTAAGTTGACCCAAATATCTTCTGTTACATCATATCCTGATTAAACTAGATGTGGAGTGAGCGTTGAGACCTGCTAGAAGAGGGCTTTTCAAAAGACTTCATCAGTTATAAGTATCTCTACCATCATCTTGACATACTTCACAGAGTAAGTTGACCCACAAAGTATAATATTACACCATATTCTGCACTTAACTGGCTATGAAACTGGTGCTCAGCCATTCTAAAATAGATTCGGTGGTTATCAGCATCTCTACCATCATCCTGAATTCACAAGTTGTAAGTTGACCCACGACGTATTATGTGATATCATATTCAGTAAATGAATGTGTCTGCACAGGATTGTAGTCTCTGACTGGATGCATTCATGAGCTTGCAGTGTACCATAGTCAATCAGAGCAATATTTAGGAATATTAATTTTTTTCCGGTTTTTAAATGACATTTTCATATGGTGTAGAAAATACATATCATAGCAGCTGACGAATTTTTTTAGCACAGATATGGGAGAGGTTAAGCATGCTTTATATTTATACAGTTTATATTTCTTTTCCTTCAATGACATTACAAAATATACTATTTTTATTCGTTATTAAAGTATTAAATGATGATGTAGATGTATTGACACAATTAGTGTCAATGACCTCACACTCAGAACAAGTGACTAAATACGCAGCGTAAACAATTAAGATTTGTGACAGCAAAAACCATGTCATAAGTATATCATGGTTGACACACAAATAACACGGCATTATTGTCACAAAATCAAACGTCCAAAATTTTGCATCAGTCAACACCAGCACTGAATCTGAACCAACATTACACTATATATATAATCGTGTCGGAAACAACAGGGTCAGATCCTGTCTGCCCAGAAGTGGGCGACGTCGATGGCGTTACTTCTGGCCATCATCAGGTCTTCCTGGGTGCAGCCACTCGGGCACAGCGCACACTCCAGAAGGTGTGACAGGGTCTGCTCTACGCCGCAGTCACATTCAGTCGGTCCGCTGTAAAACTGCCAGGCCCTCATTTGTGTCCTCGTCTTGCATACCCGGTCCGAAGTCTGTTAAGGGACCTACATATATTCCACCCTTGGTCATGTCCAGGGGCTATCCTCTTCTAGGCAATCCAAGTATTCCCCTCAGTTGCGCTTTCTCCACATGTTCAGCCGCAGGGTGGCCTCAGGTATCTCCAGTTCCGTTGTCGACTGTAGGAAACTTCTTCTTGATTTGAGCCGTGTAGTTATCTTTTGGTACCCAAACATAGGGTGGAGTGCGTCGTGGGTTGCTTTGGTGAGTTCCTTCTTGGTAGTAACTTCTCGCCGTATGTTTGGTGGGGCAATGCCCGAGAGTTGATATAGCTTTGATATTGGGGTAGGTTTTAGGCACCCCGTAACCACCCGGCACGTTTCATTCAGAGCAATATCCACTTTCTTGGTATGGGCAGACCTCGCCCATACTGGCGCAGCATACTCGCCAGCAGAGAAACAGAGCTAGAGCACTTGTGCGGATCAGGTTTGGTTGGGCTCCCCACTTCGTACCTGCCACTTTTCGGAGTAGGTTGTTTCTGGTGGACACCTTTTGCTTAACAGACTGACAGTGTTTCTGATAAGTGAGGGTCCTATCCAGCTTGACCCCTAGGTATTTAGGTGTGTCGCAGTGCTCTAACACCAAGTCGTTCCAGGTAATGTGCAGCTTTCTCTTGGCAAGTCTGTTATTAAGATGAAAGGCGCAGACTTGGGTCTTGCTTGGGTTTGGCTGTAGTCGGTTTTGGTGGTAGTACGAAGAGAGGGTGGTGAGTGCGTTAGTAAGCTGGGTTTCTACTTCCTCGAAAGAGACCCCTTGTGCTGTGAGCGCCAAGTCATCTGCATAGATTACACTAAATAAGTCAATATCTTCACTCAAGTTGGTTTCAACCACTGTTCACTGCGATTCTTTCGTCTTACACGTATCCAGGGTTGAACGTTGGTCCTTCAGGCCACACTTCAGGCTCCATGAGAGACTCCAGCGTCCGTCTGCTGACAATCCTCCTGATGGTTTGATTTTTTTTTCAGGTTTATTTGGACCTATATATCAACAGGCCGTTGGATCTATGGATTGTTTGAAATCCTCTCTTGGACGCAGAGAATTCTTTCATTCTTCGGCATGGCGGTCGCAGTGTTCGTGCTGTACTATATCAGCTGCCACACAAACGACCTGGTGATCAAGATCCACAGCTCCAAGAGATCAAAGAAGAGAGAAAGCACCGAGCACGGCCATGAAAGTGACGTCACGAGAGAAGCCACCGAAGAAGATATACTGGATAACAGTATCGATGAAGAATATGATCAAATAATGTCTTCAAAACACGAAAAATGTCTGCAGCCGACCAAAGATGTCGTTAAAAAGTTTTTATAACGAAACTAATGATTAAAATAATAAACAAAGTTACCATTTTTTATGTTAGAACACACAGGAGAATACCGACAGATGGTGATAGTAATTCTGAAGTCTCATCTGTGGAATTCTATGACGCTTACCGTGCCGCATATAGCTAAGCGCTGCATGTGGAGTGTTGATCACGGGACGACTTTCGTCAACCATCAATTTTGATTAATAGGCTATGACTGGAATTTTACGGGTGAAGGATCAAATTCACGCCAACCGGGGGTATTTTGCAAAGCTACAAAAATGAAATTAAAATTACTCAGAAATTATTCCACTTTTTTTTTATTAAATGACGCCATTTTTCGGCTACGTCGGGTAACCATTATTGATTCAATTAGACAAGGAAATATGAAATGTGTAGGGCAAGATGTGAGGGTGCATGGGACAACTGGTGCACTGGATGTCTCGCTAACCTAACCTAACCTTAGTTATTTCGCTAACAAAACCTATGGATCTCTGGACTCTACGTTCACTGGACAAATACTTAGGTCAGGTTAGACTAGCGAGACATCCAGTGCACCAGTTATCCCGTGTACGTTGTATGTCGTTACCGATGAGTCGTAGAACGAATTGTCTGGGGACGATAGGTCGTGACACCATCTTATATTATAGTCAAATAAATATGTTTATTTATTTTTAAGTTTTTATTATTTTTTCTTAATACAATATGACAATATTTATATAAAAAATAAAAATATATAAATCTAGAATCTTCGCTTTATTTATTTTATTGTGTATAATCACTAATTATAAAATTTTAAAATCACAAAACTATAAATATAAAAGTGCGGTTCTCGTTCGATCGCCGAGATTGAGCAACATTGGACGCGAACCAAGCATGGATGGGTCACCGTCTGTTGCTTTGAAGATTATATCACGGGTAAGTAAAATATTAACTAATTATTTTTATATTGATTAATTTTAATTAAAAAATTAATCAATTAAAAATATATTAGTTTTGATTCACATTTATTTTAACTGATTAAATGTTTCGGCCTCCCTGGAGACCATCTTCAATAAATCTGTACGGTATATAGCAGCTATAAATATTTGACACACTTCACCAAAGTCCCAAAACTAATAATATTTCTTCACACCTCTTCTTTGATTCTGCTTACGTCTACCTCCACTGTTGTTAACACTCTGCTTTCTTCTGGTCTCCTCCATCGTTCCAGGAGTGGCGCTGGGCATCATTTCTTCTCTCACACCATCTCCCCCATGTTATCGTTGTTCTCCATGGTGTTGTCTCCCATGGGCGTGCTTTGCTGGCTGCCTCCCATGTCTTGCGGCTCCTCTTCTTCGGTCTCGTTGTTCCCATCGCCTCCGCCAAAGTTGTCGTTCAGGTTATAGTGGTCGGCAGAGTCTTCGCAGTTTAATGTCAGGTCTTCTTGACGAACGCACGTGAATAGTTGCTGAAAATTAAAGGTAATTGTTTAATTATTAGAAACACATACAGGAGAATATCTGCAGATGGTGTTAATGATGCTAAAGTCTCATCTGTGGAGTGATGATCCACCAACGTCATAGACTACAGCCCAACATTCACGCATCATCCTTATTATTACAGGAAATAACTATTAACATCCTCCTCTCTGATTTCAGTTGCGCGGTGGCAGGATGAGGAACAGATTAACAACACTTTTTCTGAAGCACATTTACATATATATTTCGATAACTTTACAAACTTATGACCCGGACCTACTTACATCATTCAGGCCGGGCAAGCAACAATGCGATCTCGCCTGAGTCGGCACACGACTGAGCTCGCTCGTGATGGTCTGTCGCCCAGCGCCCAAGTGGCAATCTATATAAGTAACGTCACACCCGTGACCGGATTTGTCCAAAATGCCAATATGGCGACACATACATGTACGATGTGCGAACAGAAATAAGAGACGAAAGATTGTATATCGAGGTTTTCGGTACCAGTCAGCAAGGGCTGTATCATTCTGATGTCACTATGAATGGGTGCACTTCACTTCAACTTCCGTCTACCACCAAATTTGATTAATAGGTTATGACTGGCAGCTTTACGGATGAGGGATCAAATTCACACCAACCGGGGTTATTTTAGAAATCAGATATTGATTAAAAAATAAAAATTCGTTGTAATCTCCATCGGGGATCGAACCCACGACTTTCGGTTTGCCAAGCAAATTCTTTAACCACTGAGCTATTTCCTGCCGCTGATTACTGATTAAAGTGAAACCTCGTTATTTCGTTTTTAAAGAGACTCCATAGATCCACAGGTTCTTTAACGAAATAACTTAGGTAAGTTAGCGAGGCAGCCTGTGCACCAGGTGTCCCATGCACCAAATGTCCCGTGCACCAGACGTCCAGTACGCCCCACGTCATTACCGATGTCGTTAAAAGATAGAATCCGAAACGAGGAAATACGCAGAAGAACTCAATTAGTGGATGCTACCCAACGAATAGGCACACACAAATGGCAATGGGCAGGACATATCTGTCGAAGAGACGACGGTCGACGGGGAAGAAAAGTATTGGAATGGCACCCAAGAACTGGCAAACGAAACATTGGCTAACCCCCTACAAGATGGACTGAAGATATAAGAAGAATAGCGGTAGTGGCCTGGACGCGGTAGGCGGAGGATCGAAGAGGATAGACACTCATGCGGGAGGCTTACGTTCAACATTGGACGGATACAGACTGATGATAATGGTGTACAAAATACATGTTATCGGAGCTCACGGATGTATTTGGGACAGTAAGGGTTAGGTTAAGCAGATTTATTTGGTTTCTTCCTTGTATGATGTTTTGCTCACCTGATCGAAGACCGTTTCTTCAGGACATATGAAACTCCACCTGAAGGTCTGGTTCTTGCCATTGGCGTAAGTCACAGGTAAACACACGTGGAATATCTGGCATTCGTTGTCAACATCAGCGTAGTAACCGTAGGTTCTGTTTTCACAGCTGAAACAAAAAAAACATTATTAAAAAGGTGTATGAGATCAATAATTAAAATCACAGTACAGTGGGAAATCAAAAGATAACTTACAACCCTATATTCGTACTACCCGAGCAAGACCCAAGTCTGCGCCTTTCATCTCAATAACAGATTTGCCAAGAGAAAGCTTCACATTACCTGGAACGGCTTGGTGTTAGAGCACTGCGACACACCTAAATACCTAGGGGTCAAGCTGGATAGGACCCTCACTTATCAGAAACACTGTCAGTCTGTTAAGCAAAAATGTCCACCAGAAACAACCTACTCCGAAAAGTGGCAGGTACGAAGTGGGGAGCCCAACCAAACATACGGCGAGAAGTCACTACCAAGAAGGAGCTCACCAAAGAAACCCACGACGCACTCCACCCTATGTTTGGGTATTAAAAGATAACCACTCGGCTCAAATCAAGAAGAAGTTTCCGACAGTCAACAACGGAACTGGTGATACCTGAGGCCACCCTGCGGCTGAACATGTGGAGAGGCGCAACTGAGGGGAATACTTTGATTGCCCCGAAAGAGGACCTAGCCCCTGGACACGACCAGGGGTGGAATATATGGAGGTCTCTTAATAGACTTCGCACCTGAATATGCAAGACGAGGACACAAATGAAAGCCTGGCAGTTTTACAGCGGACCGACTGAATGTGACTGCGGCGTGGAGCAGACCCTGTCACACCTTCTGGAGTGTGCGCTGTGTCCGAGTAGCTGCACCCAGGAGGACCTGATGATGGCCGGGAGTAACGGCATCGACGTCGCCCATTTCTGAGCAGACAGGATCTCACCCTGTTGTTTCCAACTCGATTATATATAAAGTACAGTTGTGCCTCGATATACGAGAAGTATTGAACTTATTGTTTTACCTGAAGTTGTCTGTGATGTCTTCTCTTATAGAAGTAGCGTTGCTCGGGAGTGAGAGTGTCTCTGCCTGTGACTCTCTAAATGTCACCGCCATCTGTAAAATACGTCAACCACCTTTTTAATCAACACACTAATAGATACATGTTCACTATACAATGATATTAAATTGTATGAATTTTTTAATTTTTATTAGAATATTATTTTATTATTTCAATATTCCAATCTACTTTTATAGATCATTGACTATATTGCAATATTATTATTACTTAAATATACATATACTATACATCAAATTCTTTTTTTCAACGCGTCAATCCAAGCACAAAAATAACGGCAGAAGCGGGATGCGAACCGCGAACCATGGAAACCAACTATGCTCAGGTATTCATACCGCTCGGCGAACTGCGCCATTGCTATGCCTGTTCCCCGCGGTTCGCATCCCGCTTCTGCCGTTATTTTTGTGCTTGGATTGACGCGTTGAAAAAAAGAATTTTATGTATAGTATATGTATATTTAAGTAATGATATTAAATTGATTTAATTTAATTTTAATTTTATTTCTTTCTTTGAGAAACATTACAAATACAAATATATTTGTTTAATACTATCCTGAAAAAAGATATAATACAAGAGAAACAATTAGGTATTTACTATTATTAACAATAATGATTAAAAAGTCCCGAAGCTCGCCAAACAGAAGACTCCACGAAATACTTTGATAAATAAATTCGTGGAGCTCATGTCGAAACTGGGCTTCTCTCAAGGGGAATATATCAATATTCGAGGTGATATGGCTGAACAGCTTGATCACTCTCCCAAGAGGCATAGTCTCTGGCAGGTTAGTATTACCTCTAGGAAGAACAAACAATCTGTGCCTCCTTATCCTTAAATAATTGTCAGGGACAAATAAACCGATTTCCAACAAAATATCTGTATTTCCTCACACGCCGCGCACTAGGCGAAATAAATGCATACTCAAGCACACATCTCTTCTAGTTCTCAACTCAATGTATCCCAACACACCTCGTATAAAGTGATAGCGAAAATAAAGGTCACCCAGCGTGCCATGGAGAGATCCATGCTCGGAGTGTCGCTAAAAGATAGAATGCGAAACGAGTAAATACGCAGAAGAACTCTAGTAGTGGATGCTATCCAACGAACAGGCAAACGAAGCATTGGACGACCCCCTGCAAGATGGACTGACGACATAAGAAGAATCGCGGGAGTGACTGAATGCGGTATTTGTGTCCATTGGCCAGTCTCTGATTAGGAATTCCCGCACAATGACATTCAAAACTGTTACATGGACATTCTCAGTAATCAATAATGAGATTATAGAAGAATATTACAAAATGCGCAATTTATAAAGGAAATATTATATTCCATTTATTTATATTACCGTATTTATGCTTTTGATATTCCCTGCAGTTACATGAACCATAGAGAGTTTGTTTGTCAATGTACAGATATATTGCATTTGATGGTGGGGATGGAGATTGTATTGAATTGGAGATAAAATTCGATAAGGAAGTCATTTTCATATTACGTCCATTGTTTATCTTTCACGCTGTTACTTTCAAATCTCGAGAATAATTTAAAGTGAATCGGAATATTGAGAAGACGGAGAAATAGCCGAACTGTCAGATGTTGGATAATACAATGTGGCGGTTATCAAAGTGTATCAAGCTACCCGTGTTGTACACCTTATGCGGTTAAAACTGCTAACTGCTTTCTAAAAAACATAAAGGAAACGTTCTTTCAGTGTTAACGTACCTTAAATACTCGGACTTTTAAGCTGATATTGTAAAATATCAATTATAATATAATAATATGCTTAACATTGACATGTTATGTTTTTATTAATGATGTTAATGTAGTTAATGACTGGATGCGGAAGGCGGAGGATCGAAGAGGATGGAGACTCGTGCGGGAGGCTTACGTTCAACAGTGGACGGATACAGGATGATAATGATGATAAAATGATATCAACTCGATATATCCCTTGCTGGCTGGTGCCGAAAAGCCTCGATATACGATCTTTCGTCTTTTATTTTTGTTCGATCGTCTGACACCCATATATAAAAATGCTACAAAAAAAATGATCAAACGAGTCATAAGATATGGCGCTTGCAAGCGCTATTTCGTTTGTTTTAACAAGCCGCTACTTGTCATGTGACAGCAGATAGTTTATCAAATGGCCGCCATGTGGTTTTCGGGCGCTGCTACTGTTACTTCGCGGTCCGAGTCACTTTCTGCCCGGGCACTGTTAGGTACACATCGTTGTTTGTGGCCCGGGCAGAATACTGAAGTTTGTCAGTTTTGTATTTAAAATAAACGTTAATGTGCTTCTAGACAAGTTCTTTGATTTGTGACTTGCTCCTCATCCATTCACCACGCGTTCAGATGACGATCCCGGTGACATGGAGTCTCCATTGATAAACGGTGGATGTCAACAGGTTGTTATGCCTTCCTTTAAGCTCATATAAAATCACAAGATCTTACTGGCAGATATAGCTGTAAGTCGTGGGTTCAATTCCAAACGGAAACAAAAAGATCATCGATTTCTAAACTTTATAGATGCCCTCTGATGATGTGAATTCTATAAACTGTCAATACGGCGTAAATTTTTCAAATCATTTTTTTTGCTTAAAACTAATATTTGAAGCATAAATGTACTTATCTGACCTATTTTCATATGTCACATTGGTTCTTGTATCCTTTAGCTATCAGATGATGCAAAAAAAACTATTATATTTAACAAACGTTCATTATGTAACTCCATACATGTGGTAGCATTGACACATGTCGTTTACAGAAAATCGCTCCTGTGACGAAACCTAACGATATTTATTTAGATGCTTTACAGATTCCTGTAAAGAATACATATAGGTGTAAAAAGGGAATGATTGCACTTCAAATTTCCTACCGTAGATGTCACAATGAGTACTGAAAGTAGTAAAACGATATATCACGTCAACCGATGTCAACGGTCGTGGAATCTTTGACGGCAAATAGCGACAACCGAAATTGTTAAAAAAATAAATAAAAATAGTATGCACTCAAATAAAAATAAAATATCATACATACTCTCATTCTAGGACCTCTCGGTCTCGCACAATCCATAAAAGAAACCACATTTAAAACTACAACCGAACACAGCACAAAATTCACAAAATTTAAACGCATTTTAAATACAAAAAATAACAATTATTACGTAGGTATGTAAAAATATCAATTAAGAATATAACACTCGTTAGCCGTTTATCAAATTAAAAAGCCAACTTCATTGCGGAAAGTTTGGAATTATTTGAAAAATCGCGCGGGATTTTTTTGTATGAAACGTCAGATTTTTTCGTTGGAACGTAAAATGGCCGACGTTTTAATTGTGATCTTTTCTTCTTGTATTGTTTAGATCTTTTCCGTTTGAAGGTTGAATGTTGTGTGGTGTTTTGAGGATCCCGTTTTGATATTTATATGAGGATTAGATGCGCCATTTACAAGCTTTGCATATAACATAAGTATTGGCGGCATCTGGCCGCTTGCGAATGCTGAAATAGTCTACGGAATACAAATTATATGGTCGAGACTCGAGAGCAAAATGTGCCAACATACTCAACAACGTGATACTTGACTATTTAACTAAATTAATTGTATTTTACTCTAGTAAAATAATACGAGCTTAAATGAATTCGTAACCCTGTATTCTTCACTTGTTCTATCTGTTCTGGAATATGGGAGCTTAGTTTGGAATCCCAATAAATTCAAATACATTATCATGCTCGAAAAATTTCATAAATTAATTCTCCGACGTCTCTATTTTTATATTTACGGTAACTATCCATTTAATTCAATTAATTCTGAACATTACCCAACGCTTTTTCTTCTAGGGATGCTTTCTTTCCATTCATTAGAGTCCCGGAGGAAAATTGCTGCTCTCAAACATTCATTCCTTCTTCTTCGCGGTTCAATTCACAACCCTGGGATTCTTGAATGTTTTAACTTCTATGTTTCGGATAAGTACACCCGTGCTCGTAGCCATTGTTTTTGATCCCAGTTGATGCTTGTGGAGCTTCAATTTGATACAACGGCAATGGCGCTCCTAAATGGCCTACCAGCTTACATCGATCCTTTTCTTACATCCTTTTCCTATTTTGTCGATGGTATTGATCTCTTAGATCTCTGTGATCTTTGACACGTGTCATATTCTTCTTCTTTTATGATACTTTTATTATTTTTTGCATGTATTGCATATTCTATGCTCTGTTTCTTATTATTTTGTAAACTTTTTTCTTGGAACTTCTGTTCTGTGTAATAAATAAATAAATATAAATGTAATAATAATTGAAATTAATTAAGGCTAAATTAATTAAGGCTTAATTAATTACAAGCTATTAAATAATCTATGCTTATATTTGAAATTGTAAAAATATAATTCATATTAATTATGAAGACTGCAATCCTTTATCTTTCAATGGTTGTTCTCTTTTAAAAGCAAGCTGTATCAACATCCTTGGATTATCAAAATCTGATAAACCCAAATATTACGAGTCAATTATGTCGGTAAAGCAGGTCTCTTATAATAGATCACTGAGGTATTTCAACGATAAACAACTTGTTTTATATTAAGAACAAATCCGACCTATCCTTGAATGCGGCAGTCACTTATGTGTTGAGACACAAAATACCTTCTTAATTTAATTGACTCTGTTCAAAGAAGAGCAATTCGTTTGATAAACAATGACACTCTTACGTCTAACCTGCAATCAATGGAACACAGACGTAAGATTGGTTCACTATGTTTTTTCTACGGTTATTACCACGATCGCTGCTCTTCGGAAGTACACCAGTTGTGCTTTCCAGTGATTACATAAAAAAATGTACTCATGTGTAGAAATTTACATCAAATTCTCGTACATACAAATACAAGATAATTTTTTAGAAAGCAAAGAAATTATTGGCCATAAAACTGCGAGAAGAGCAAAAATCACGTCATCAGCAACTGTGAGAAATGGGGCAGAAAAACTCAGGTGAAATATTTACCTTCTACTACATAATAAAATATATATAAAAAAATATGCCGGGAGGTATAGCTCAATGGTCAAAGCGTTTGCTTTGAAAGCCAAGAGTCGTGGGTTCGATACCGTACGGATATTAAAAAAAAATAAAAAATTAATCGATTTCTGAGCTCTAAAAACTACCCCCGTTTGGTGTGAATTTGATCGCTCGCCCGTGAAATGGCATTCATAGCCTATTAATTTTAATTGGTGGTAGATGAAAGTCGTCCCGTGAAGACCACCCATTCACGGTAAATTTCTGCAATAATAAAGGATGATGCGTGAATCTCGGGCTGTAGGCTATGATGTTGGCAGATCAACGCTCCACATGCAGCGCTTAGTCATATGCATCATGGTAAGCGTCATAGAATTCCACAGATGAGACTTCAGAATTACTATCACCATCTGTTGGTATTCTCCTGTATGTGAAGATGGTAATAGTTATTCTGAAGTCTCATCTGTGGATTCTACGGTACTAAGCGCTGCATGTGGAGTGCTGCTTCGCCAACGTCATAGACTACAGCCCGACATTTACGCATCATTATTACAGGAATTCACTATGAATGGGTGGTCTTCACGGGATGAAATTTTTGAATAGGCTATGACTGGCATTTTACGGGTGAGGGATCAAATTCGCACCAACCGGGGGCATTTCAGAGCTCAGAAATTGATTAAGAATCCTTTTTTTTTAATCTCCGTCGGGGATCGAACCCCCGACCTTTGGCTTGCAAAGCAAACGCTTTGACCATTGAGCTATATCCGCCAACCCAATATATTTATATATGTGGTCGATGTTGTCACAGGCTGGATCAAACCATCACCCATTTTAAAACTATACTCCTTGGCTGGTATCGCACCACCAAACATAAGACGCAAAGTCATATGCGCCGAAGAAATGCGTGAGGCAATCAACCAACCGTCCCACTGCTTGTATAATCAGATACCCCCAACACCCATACTGAATTCGCAAAGCAGCTTTCTGAGATCCACACGACCTCTCACATCCGATCCATAAAATTTCCATCGGGGATCGACCCACGATCTTTGACCATTGAGCTATACCTGCCGGCTAACTAAATTCAATAATTTGTTGATACTACGATCTATCGGAGGAGTTTGCGATGGCCATATGCCCCTAATCGGTAGCTAGTGAGTTGATTGAACGTGACCTGGGCAGTCCATCTTGTTGATAGTTCGTCTGTGCATCCTCTTGCACTTAATTTATTGTGAAGTAAGCATTCTACGATACAGTAATATGCATACAAAATTCACCATACGAGGGTGTATCAGTCTTCCCGGTACAAATTTTGAAATCTCAATTAAATTGTATGTAAAATATTTGTTGTTATTTTATAAACATGACATGTATAACAGGTTGAGCTGCTTCTTAGGACCAAATGTTCTTGGCCTTGGGAGCATCAAGCTTATCAACTGAACTTCTTAAAAAATGCTTTACAGCAGCCGTCTCTTCGGGTCGTGTGAGTTGTTGGGAATCATATAAGTTCCCGGATGGTCTTTCGGTGAAGAGATGTGTAAGGATGAGACAGTGGCAGCTGACAGAACTGTCTTAAAACTGTGTAGTGTTATTATTTCATCCAGTATTAACTAACATCCTCTTCTCTCAAAAGAGGGACGTTATTACGTCGCGGGAGGCAGGATGAGGAGCAGGTCAGCAGACAAAGACTTTCTTTTAGAAGCACAGATTATATTTACTTTAAAAACATTACAAGTTTGTGACCACGCGGGTTGACATGCCGCGTGGCCGCAATGCGACCTTGCCAAGCCAAAGAGCGGGGATCGACTCCGGCCTTCGGCACTTTCGCAGCCCGTGGTCGGTCACCAGCGCCGCCGGTGGCAAAACTATGTAACTGTTCCCAATGTTGCCATACATAAAGGTATAGCAGACGACAAAAATATGAGACGAAAGATTGTCTATCGAGGTTTTCGGTACCAGTTAGCAAGGGCTACAACGTGCTGATGTCATAACTTATGGCGCAGAGACGTGGAATCTAACAGCAGGTCTTACACAAAATAAAAGTCACCCAGCGTGCTACGGAGAGATCCATGAGAGGAGTGTCACTAAAAGATACAATAACCATGATATTAGTCATGTTTGCAAATCTTTGGTGCCGATTCCAATTGGAAGAAGACAAATTGAGGTTACAAATGAATATACTTATCTGGGACAAGTAATACAACGAGGACGAAGTAACATTTTAAAATAAATCGACAGGCGTTTACAACTGGGATGGGCAGCATTTAAAAAACTTAAGTACATTTTTAAATCGGAAATTCCGCAATGTCTTAAAACTACGACGTTTAACCAATGCATCCTCCCTGTATTAACTTATGGCGCAGAGACGTGGAATCTAACAGCAGGTCTTACACATAAAATAAAGGTCACCCAACGTGCCATGGAGAGATCCATGAGAGGAGTGTCTCTTAAAGATAGAATCCGAAATGAGAACATCTAAAGAAGAACACACGTGGTGGAGGCTACACAACGAATAGGCACACTCAAGTGGGAATATCTGTAGAAGATACGACGTTCAATGAGGAAGAAAAGTGTTGGAGTGGCGTCCAAAAACTGGAAAGCAGAGTGTTATATATATTAATATCATTCAATTTGAGATCCATTTTAATATTAGATAAATAAGAATTCCATACATTGTTTTAACGTGGATCAAACTGAGCACTATTTCACTTGGTGGTAGACTGCAGTTTCGCTTGAAAAGCTGTGAAGCTTCTTTAAAAGCTGCTTCAGTTTCAATGTGCACAAACGGAAAGCATACTGCTTCTCGACACAATGCAAGGTGGACTTGACTACTTTGCGGAAGGCGCAGGATCGAAGAGGATGGAGACCCATGCGGGAGGCCTACGTTTAACAGTGGAAGGATACAGGCTGATGATGAACTGATAGAAAAAAATTACACTTGGACTGTATAGCCATATGATCCACCCTCGTATATGCAATTCTTCGAAACGAGATTGTGATCAGACATGAGCAATTTATTGTTTCATATTGGCGTAGGAGTATGCTGTGATCTCTAGCATTTAAAACAAACTGTGGGCTTCGCCCTCAGACGCTACGCGGCCTAACCAAAACAATTATCGATCCTTATGACCGAATGGTTCAAGAATCCGACTAATCAACTAATCACACAATTTTTAAAAATCACCCAAAACATACCCCAGAGTCTTTTATTTAAAAAGAGTATATTCCATGTCAGCCTCGTTAACCACGCGCGTAATTCTAACAATATTCTTGTTTCGTGTCAGCGACGTCAAATTATTTCTGCCCAGTATCTGGCAACATCGATAGCCCATGTGTCGCCCAGTATTAGGTCTTGAGATTCACAGCTTGTTGGGCACATGGAGCAAGATCTTAGGTGTGAAGTGGTCTGCAGGTTTCCAAAGTCGCACAATAGTGACTCTCCTTGCCGAAGTCGTCCCCACCGCTCGAGGTTGTCCTTAATATTGCCCAGTGCATGAATCTCCGGGTCGGAAACCCGCCTGCTGGGGTATCATTTAGGGTTCGATAAAGTCGGTTGAGTAGTATCCGTTCGAAGATCTCAAATAAATGGCATAGTAATGAGATTGGGCGGTAGCTTTTGGCATCATCTGGGTTTTTCCCCGGCTTTAAAATGGCTATAGTTGTTCATTTGTAGCGATGGAAATAAATGATTTGTGGAATAATCGGGGATAGAATCACGCGCCCGTGTCATGCATCTGCGCGAGCGGCTGAGCAGACGAGACAAACTTGTTGTCTGGCCAGATGCGCGGCTTCGCGAACGTTTCATCAGTATGAATTCGGCTGCGCACGGGTCAATATTCGCGCTGAATTTTTTGCAGATATAACAGCTAATTGCGATGTTTTTTTTTTCTTTTTCAGATACTCACATTACAAAAATGGTTACATTTCAACTTCAACTAAAGTCAACCAAAGCAATATTTAGGTATATTCAGTTTTCCAGTTTTTAAATGACAGTTTCGTATGGTGTATAAAATACATATCATCGGAGCTCTCGGATGTTTTTAGCACAGTAAGGGGAGGGATAACAACATTTCATTGGCAGCTTTTTTTATTTTTTTATGTAAACGCATGCAAGAGAGCACACCCGGTCAAGACCAGTGCACTCTATGCCAGTACGCTGCATGCGGGAAACGTGTGTTGTGTTCGTGTTTGTGAGTGGGTTGGAGAGATTGCAAGTGTATATTTATCTGTTTCTTGAAGAGATCCAAATTGTAGGAAGGAGGAAACACAGACGCTAGAAGAGCATTCCATAGCTAATCGGTGGCATTAAGGAAAGTGCTTTGGAAACTGCCAGTTCTTGGTCGAGATGTATTAACCGTGTATGGATGTTCAGTGGAAGTGTAAGACGAGTTTGTCGGCTGTGGGTGGGTGCAGGAGGAATTAGTTCTTTAAGTTCCGAAGAGCAGCGACCGTGGTAATAACGGTAGAAAAGACTAAGTGAACCAATCTTACGCCTGTGTTCCATTGATTGCAGGTTAGACGTAAGAGTGTCATTGTTTATCAAACGAATTGCTCTTCTTTGAACTGAGTCAATTAAGTTTAGCTATTTTTGATCAAGCATAATTTTTCAATTCAAAAGTAATAAAAGGGTAATGGCATATAACAGAATGCACTACATGACGGAACAAGTATTTATGGCGCTCTATCATAGCTTTATTTATAGTACTTAACATTCTGAACATCAGCCACGTTACATACTAAGCAGATAACCAGCAGATATGGAAGATACGCCGTTGATAGATCGTTAGGATGTTAAGATTCGTTCATGACTTAGCACACTTTGCGACTGTTGAAGTTTTCTGCAAAATAGGTTCTAACATTATGTATTAACATCCTCCTCTCTCGAAGAGGGGTGTTATTAGGTCGCGTGAGGGCAGGATGAGGAGCAGGTCAGCAAACAAACTTTCTTTTAGAAGCACATTGATTATATTTACGGTAAAAACATTACAATCTTTAGACTACGCGGGATGACATGCCGCGCGGCCGCAATGCAATCTTGCCACGCCAAAGGGTGGGAAACGACTGATCTCCGCGCTGTCCCGGCTTCCGATAGCACCACGAGCGGTGGTGTTTTTAACTAACACACCCGTTAGCGGAACCGTCCAAAACGACAGCGCGGTGCACCTATATGCACGACAAGCGATCCGAAATAAAGAGACGAAAGATCGTATATCGAGGTTTTCGGTAACAGTAAGCTAGTACTACATCATGCTGATGTGTCAGTATTTACGAGGGTGTTCCGTAAAATAAGTTTCCCATGGCGCTACACTACTACTGCGGAGCTCAGTCTTGGCTTGGCAGCCACACGTGATGGATCTGCCCCTCGTATACAAAACTAGACGACATGGTTAACTTTGCAACGCCTCAAAATCAATAAATGCTATGACATTTTGACTTTTGGGTTTAGCCGTGTGTGGCGAATTACTTCTTTCCAATATTCCGCCATTGCAGGGGTCTTCTTCAGAGTTGATGACAGACTCGACACATTAATACGAGTGTAAGACGAGTTTGTCGGTTGTGGGTGGGTGCAGGAGGAATTAGTTCTTTGCAAAGTACTCATTCAAAAATGACTGTCGTATTATTCGATAGCTAGACAAATTTAGGTTCAGTTTGATAGTGTGCGTTCTCCTTGGTTCGCTCCCGTCTCCTAGGTATTCCCACACCCTACTACGTCGCTACGTGCCTCGACGTTGACCACCGCCAGCTGATTGCCATTCTCCTCACACCTGGCATTACTACTCGCCCCGCGTCCGAGCTCGCCATTGAGATTCCTCCTGCACACTCAAATAAATTAAATATTACATTTTTACCGTTTTCTGAACAACAACAAAAACATGGTCTGATCTTCGAATCCTGGCAACATCGAATTACTACAAAATATATAATTATTTGTCGGGCGGCATAGTTCAGTGATAAGAGCGTTTGTTTGTTATTCAAACGCTGTCGGTTCAAATCCCGACCAAGCTTGATTTCTTTGATTTAATTAAATGTAATCTCTTTACATGCCCTCGATAGGGTTGAGCCACCCCTTAAGGACAAAAAAATGACCAGGCTTCGGAAGCGTCGGGCTGATCATCCAAAATCCTTAAAAACCCTGATCATTGAACACCAAAATATTTATCTTTTATATATGTGTTGGGGATCAAACCCACGACCTTTGGTTTGGTAAGAAAACGCTTTAAACACTAAGCTATACCCAGTGGTTTGGTGATCAAATATTTTTTTAATAATCGGATGATTAACCTGACGAAGCAACCATTGAGACACGCTTAAGAACAAGCGGTGACCCATCCAAATTTTGTACAGGTGTAATGATTAACCTGGCGAAGCAACCATTGAGACACGTGTAAGAACAAGCGGTGACCCATCCAAATTTTGTACAGGTGTAATGACTAACCTGGCGAAGAAACCATTGAGACACGCTTAAGAACAAGCGGTGACCCATCCAAATTTTGTACAGGTGTAATGATTAACCTGGCGAAGCAACCATTGAGACACGCTTAAGAACAAGCGGTGACCCATCCAAATTTTGTACAGGTGTAATGATTAACCTGACGAAGCAACCATTGAGACACGCTTAAGAACAAGCGGTGACCCATCCAAATTTTGTACAGGTGTAATGATTAACCTGACGAAGCAACCATTGAGACACGCTTAAGAACAAGCGGTGACCCATCCAAATTTTGTACAGGTGTAATGACTAACCTGGCGAAGCAACCATTGAGACACGTTTGAGAACAAGCGGTGACCCATCCAAATTTTGTACAGGTGTAATTTCTTTTAACTTTTATGATCTTACGATGTGGTATTATCGTTTTATGTCATATATTGTATATCCTGCTGCTCACATTACCAGGTCAAATACCTATCACTACTCGTCATCGAATATTTGAAATTCCTAACATCGAATACTTCGCGCAAAATCCGCGTGATTTGAATTTGAAATCGATTTTTTATACATTTGTCTAATTCTATTTAAAAAATATTCCAATGCTAAGAACTTTTGCCAAAAAAGAACAGTTATGTGTTTAGTATTAACAGCGCGATGTTTTTGAACTGTAAACTTAATGGTGAGCATCGTGGCATAACATAAACATAAGAATGTTTCAAAATTATTTTAGTATTTTCTCAACAAAATAAATAATTTTATTTTTTCACTTTTTCTTAGTGTCAGCAACGTCAAATTATTTTTGCCCAGTATCTGGCAACATCGATAGCCCGTGTGTTGCCCATAATAACGTCTTGAGATGTGCAGCTTGTTGGGCACATGGTGCAGGATCTTAGGTGTCTCTCCCTTCCGAAGCATTCCCCACCGCTCGAGGTTGTCTTTTGTTCTACCGACTACGGTTCTTAATCTGTGCAGGGATTTCCAGGTCCGCCAGTCAAGGTTCTTGCCAGTTGGGAGGCCTTCCTTTGGAGTAATGACATCCTCTGATGCGACTTGTTGCCAGAGCTGGAGTCTCTCATTTTTAGGGCCGGATGTGAGATGTTGTGTGGATCTTAGAAAGCTGCTTCGCGACTTCAGTCTGGGTGTTGGGGGTATCTCATTCGAACGGATTGTCTAAGAACGTCACATCGGTAACGACATGAGGTGCACTGGGTGTCTGATGCACGGGGCATTTGGCGCATTGGACAATTGGTGCACTGGTTATTTCGCTAACCTAACCTAAGGGTTTGTCCAGTGATCGTAGAGTCCAGAGATTCATAGATCTCGTTAACGAAATAGCTTAGGTTAGGTTAGCGTGAGACCCAGTCCAGTCCCATGCGTCAAATGTCGTTACCGATGAGTCTTTTTTTCTTGCTTGCTAAACATTTTTACTTTTATGATAGCAAAAACTAAAAAATCCTTAAATGCTGCTTCGGGTGGCATAGCCCAGTGGTTAAAGCGTAGGTTTATTGTTCAGACACTATCGGTTCAAATCCCGACCTTGATTTATTCAAATTTTATTTGAATAATTCAAATGTAAGCTCTACACAGTGACGGCTTTAGGCGCTGTGGCACCTTATGGCATATTTTTCATGGCGCCCCATAATATTTATACTTTTTAAGAATCTAAGCAAGAAAGATTGCCCTCAGCGCCCTTACCTTATTCGACGCCCCGGGGCACCATCCCACATCGCCACCCCCTAAAACCGGGCCTGGCTCTATACATGCCCCCGGTAGGGTTGAGTCACCCTTTTAGGACAAAAAAATCCAAGCCTCGGGAGCGTTGGGCTCATAATCCGATTTCCTTAGAAAACGCTAATTACAGAACACCCAAATATTTCTCTAATACTACAGCCGTATGGAGCATCTTAATGTACGGCTGTGAGACATGGTGCTTCTCTGAAAGTGATAAGAAAAGACTTTGAGATGGTGGTCTTACAGAAGAATTCTCGGATTTCCTGGAGAGACCACGTCACGAACAATGAGGTTCTCAGAATAATCAAGGAAGATAGGCACCTAGTAAGAACCATCTTAGAGAAGCAATCGGTCACATCATGCGCCACGATGGTCTTCTTCACGATATTGTGGAAGGAATGGTTGAGGGTAGAAACTGCAGAGGGTGCCCGTATAGACAAGAGTATTTGCAGCAAGTGTTGCAGATCTTATGCTGAGATTAAGAGGGTTGCAGAGGATCAAGAAGAGTGGAGATCGAGATGCAAGATTTTTTGCTGCATTCCAATCTACTGGATTGATACTACTACGAAGACTACAGCTGCAGTTTATGCAAGTTCACCTTGCTCTTGCCCTGAAGTCTCCCGGGAATTATCTATGTCCCTATGTGGACTTACGGGTATAGAAGTTTTCTGGGACAAGGCATGGATAATCTGAGCTTCAAAAACTATAAAACGAAAAAAAAACATAAAAACAATCTAATAAAATAGAATAAAATCTCTTTTTTTTTAATAAAATTTTATTTTTGTATTAATTACAGTTTTTTATTGAGGTTCGTCTTTTATTCTAAGACGCCCCCCTTAAATAAATAAAATACTTAGAATTAAAATAAAAATAATATAAAAATAACATTAAAAATAAAAATTATATAAAAATAACATTAAAAATAATAAAAAATAATCAAACATTCCTTTTGAAAAATACAAAGAAATGAGATTCATCTCCGCCTGACATTTCTGCTCCCAAATTGGAACATATAACCTCCACAAACCCTAAACACGAAGCTCTATCAGCTGTCAAATTGATCGCTTCATTCCGATTCTGCAGGGATTCTGATTTACAAAATTTCAATATCGACCAAATAGGTATAAAGTTACGAAATTAAATATTATTTACTATGTTTTAATATGGATCACGTTAAAAACTAGTTGAGAACTGAAAAGCACTCAATGATAGCAAATTTGCGGTGTTAAGATATTTAAATAAACGCTGATCCATGTGATCCATATTAAAACAAAGGTAAAAAGTATTTGTTTATTAAATATTTGAAATGGATCCCAAAGCTATTAATTAAATTAATACTTTCTACCTTGTTTTAACATGGATCACACATAGTATGTTTATACACGTGAAGAACTGACAAAGATTTCATTGAAGGCAAAACTGCGGTATTCTAAGTGATTAACTGTGCTCAGTGTGATTCATTTTAAAACGAGGTTAAATTATTTATTTATTTATTATTTGAAATGGATCTCAAGACTATTAAATAGATAAATACATGCTGCATGGATCACACGCAGTATGTTTATACAAGTGGAGAACTGACAAAGGTTTTATTGAAGGCGAAACCGCGGTATTCCAAGTGATTACCAGTGCTCAGTGTGATTCATGTTAAAATAATGTCAAATTATTTATTTATTATTTGAAATGAATCCCAAAACTAATAAATAGAGAAATACTTGCTACCTTGTAATAACATGAATTTACATTATACACATGAAGAACTGACGAAGCTTTCATTGAAGGCAAAACCGCGGTATTCCAAGTGATTAACAGTGCCCGGCGTGATTCATGTTAAAACAATGTATTTAATATTTTAAATGGATCTGACAGTGAATTCTAAATATGTTAATAACATCTAAAGTTTGTTTTGGATAAGGCAGTGGTGGTGATCATTCATTTTTAAGGAGGCTGGGTGATTAGCCTGTCGCAGATTTACAACTAACTAATAAAGAACTGTCCATCCTATGGTAATTAAGTACACACATAATAACATTGTTTATAAAAAATACTTGTAAATACATTAAACATATACATTTATATATATATTGACATCAGCACGATGTAGCCCTTGCTGACTTGTACCGAAAATCTCGATGTACAATCTTTCGTCTCGTATTTCCGATCGCTTGTCATACATTTATGTATCGCAATATTGTCATTTTTGACAGGTCACCTCACGGGTGTGTTAGTTATAGACATGACCACTGGAGCGCTGGGCGAGAGCCGCAGCGCCGGCGAGAGCCCAATCACGAGCGCATCAGTTACGTGTTGACGACCGAGAAGGTCGCATTACGGCCAGCAGCATGTCATCCCGCCTGGCCAAGGGAGCTTGTAAAGTTTTAACGTAAATATAAAAAAAGTCTTTGTTTGCTGACCTGCTCCTCATCCTGCCATCACGCGACGGAATAACACCCCTTTTTTTGAGAGTGAGGAGGATGTTAATATAAATATTTTATTTTATTTTCTGTTTTTTATATGTGCCCATAATTATGAAAAGTGACGCAAATCAAGAAATTGAAAAAAATATATATTCATTGATTTCAGTTCACATTTTACGCAACATGAAGTTGTCACATTTATTGGTTTTCAACCAACAGCAAAACACAAACCATTAAATATCTCACAACCAATGAAACATGACATACACCACTTTTATAATAATGGACAACATATATATATATATATATATATTCCATATAAAAATAGATCACTCATACACTTGTATAGTACGAGTATTTGTAAAGCTTGAAATTTCAAAGACCACTGTATCATACTAACTGATTCACTGATAGATGAAGCCTAAATTAGACGTTTCCGACGTTAAGACACATTCTTCTGATGATTCCCTTATTTTTGAACATTGATCTACCCAGTTAATGCTGCGAATGGCGGTTTTCACAACAGATTACACTCATTTAATCTAGTTTTTGCCTCTAGCAGACCCTTATTGACCTAAAAGCACATTTTATTGGACTGTCAGTTCCTTTTGTTAGAAAGAAATGTACTTTTCACTGGAATTTGATAAACTGCCTTTACTGTGCTAAAAACATCCAAGAGCTCCGATTTTATGTATTTTCTACACCAAATGTCATCGAACCCTTTCGGTAAACCACATGTGTCAATGCTACCACATGTATAAAGTTACATAATGAACGTTTCTTAAATATAATAGTTTTTTATGCATCATCTGATAGCTAAATGATAGACGAACCAATGAGACACATAAAAATAGGTCAGATAAGTACATTTATGCTTCAAATACTAGTTTTAAGCAAAAAAAATGGTCTGAAAAATTCACGCCGTATTGACAGTATAATTTGTATTCCATCGAGCCGTAACGAAAGGGTTAAAGAATGAACCAAGATCACAAAATCTAATGGAGAGGCAATCTGTTTGATCCAACTGAGGAGTCGATATGGAAGACAGATGGTTGGTTGGGTGGTTAAAGCGCTACTGCCTGTAGAACGGAGGTCCTCTGTTCATGGTGTAGGTTGACAGCGGGATTCCTTTACTTCCGTAGATTGGATCAGGGGCATTCTCGTAGTCAACGTCATAGTATATACCAGACTGATTCTGAAATAAATAATTCAAATATTGATTATTTATTTCATTTATTTTATTTATAAAAGAAATGATGTTAAAATAAAATAACAAATTCACAAAAATCACACAAAAATTAAGAAAACAATGATTTAAATACATGACAAGTGTCAAAGAATACACAAGAGAAAATTATATGAAAAATGTATCGAGATGTGCTTGTGGCACATTTAGAAGTACCATTGCATTTGAACTACAATAAATTATAAATATTTATTTATTTACTTTTTACATGGATCACGTAAGATAATTTCTCCATTAGGAGACTGCAGTTTCGACTAACTCGTAGCCTTTCTCAATCCTTCTCTTGTTAAGAGATAACTGAGCTGCGATAGTACTTTGCAAGTGGTCTAACCCATTTTATGTAGGAGAGGGGGTAGGGGTGTGTCTTTCAGGGAATGATAAAAGTGGGAGACAGATAGGGTTAGACCACTTGTAAAGTACTATCGCAGCTCAGTTATCTTTTAACAAGAGAAAGATTGAGAAAGGCTACGAGTTAGTCGAAACTGCAGTCTCCTAATAGAGAACTTATCTTACGTGATCCATGTATGTGAAAGGCTGCCTTGTTCGCATTCTCACCTACTTAAACTGTCATACTTCTATTATTCTATGGAGACATTTGCTTCTCCCTTTTATATGTCTGCATTGGCTTTTGGTGAGATACCGATATTCACAGCCGTAAAGACGAATAAGGATGATACAGGCGCTGTATAGACGGCACTTTGATTTGAGCAACTTTGTCTTGTTTGCATTAATGCCTGCTTGCATGCCCAGTTGCAGAGAGTTTGCTTGTAGCCTGTCGATGATGTTCTGCAGATCTGCAGTAGTACTCTAGCAAGCAGGCATCAAGAAAGTCGTTCACTGTATGTACTGTATATAGGTTAAGTGTATGTATACTCACGGCCATGCTGTTGACTGTGTTGGAGCGAGACTTGGGCCGCGGCACATGGAACCCTCTGGTCCCGAGCAGGTCCGCTCTGTCAGGCGCGTGGCTGTCAGACTCCGAGCTGGTGGACGCTCCTCCCAGGCCTGCCAAGAACGACTTCCCTTTAGCGGAAGAACGACACAAGTTAGCGTGCTTTAGAACGTGCTGTGACCTTCTGCCTCTGAGATAGTGCCATGACTTTCTGGCTTTTAGCGGCAGAAGATGACAAGTTTGCGTGATTTAGTACATGCGATAATAAGCTCTGCAGCCTATACAATAAAGATGAAAGTTGCAAATTATCTTAAAATCTATTTATCTTGTGGCAGTCTGACTCGAGCTGGTGCCAAGAACGACTTCCCTTTAGGGGAAGAACGACACAACTCAGCGTGCTTTAATACATGCGGTAGCATCATGCGACTTACTAGCTCTGGGCTAGTTTCTTTTAGCGGCAGAAGGTCACAAGTTGGCGTAATTTAGTACATGCGACATCGTCTTGTGACCTCCTGGCACTAGGCAAATGCCATGATTTTCTGTATATTCTTTCCTTTGGAAGCAGAAGGTCGCAAATTGGTGTACTTTAGTACATGCGATAATAAAATTTTCAGCCGATACAATAAAGGTGAAATTTTCAAATTATCTATTAATCTTGTGGTAGTTGAGCTGGTGTTGAGAAACACTCCTCTTTAGCGGAAGAACGACACAAGTTAGCGTGTTATAATACATGCAGTAGCATCTTGTGACCTTATGACTAATGCTATAGCATAAAGTTATAACTCTGTATTTTTTTTTTCTTTAGCAGCAGAAGGTTACAAGCTGCCATGATTTAGTTTATGTGATAATAAGCTTTTCAGCGTTTACAATAAAGGTGAATATTGCATGCTTGAACATATTTTTTATGACCTATTGAAATTGTGACTGTCTGCTCTAAGTTGGTGCTAAGAAGAATTTCCCTTTGCAAAGAAAAATAACACAAGGTAATAGGGTGTACATATGATAATAAGCTCTTCAGTCTCAACAATAAAGGTGAATATTGCAAGATTTAGTATGTTTCTTAATGAACATTTGATCTTGTGAGTGTTTGACTTTAAAAATGTGGTAAAAAGGAATTTTCTTTTGAGGAAGAACAATACAAGTTAACATACAATATTTTTATATTTATATATACAAGCATTTTTTTATGTAAACGCATGCAGGAGAGCACAGCCGGTCAAGACCAGTGCACTCTATGACGCTCAGCCAGGGAGGCTGGACGCTGCATGCGGAAAACGTATGTTGTGTTCATGTTTGTGTGTGGGTTGGGGAGATTGCAAGTGTATATTTATCTGTTTCTTGAAGAGATCCAGACTGTAGGAAGGAGGAAACATAGACGCTGGAAGAGCATTCCATAGCTTACCGGTGGCATTAAGGAAGGAGCTCTTAAAACTGCCAGTTCTTGGTCGGCATATATAAACCGTGTATGGATGTTCGGCAAGTGTAACACGAGTTTGTCGGAGTTTGTATTTACAATAAAGGTGAAAATTGCAGTGTTAGCCGTGAGTTCTTAAAATGCTGAATCATGGTAGCTCTAGCCTCGCTTATGAGTGTGTTTAGTGGCCAGTAAGCAGTGCAGTGTTACCCGTGAGTCCCGCGAACGCATTCCCCATACCCGCTATGGTGTTGGCCCGGGAGGCCAGGGTGTTGCCCCCCGTGTTGCCAGACTGCGCGTTGAGGTGGAGCGAGGAGCCCCCGAGGTGCATCCTGAAAGAGACACATAAACAGTGATACAACCACAAAATATAAACAGCTTACAATGAACATAACATAAAGAATTGTTAGAAAATTCCATCATTGTTTATGGCAACATTTTACTGTAGTGCATCAAGCTTTAACCCTTTCCTTAGGGCTCGATGGAATACAAATTATACTGTCAATTATAAAACTAGTATTTGAAGCATAAATGTACTTATCTGACATATTTTCATATATCACTTTGGTTCTTCTATCCTTTAGATATCAGATGATGCATAAAAACTATTATATTTAACAAATGTTCATTATGTAATTCCATACATGTGGTGGCATTGACACATGTGGTTTACAGAAAAATCGCTCCCGTGACGAAACCTAACCATATTTATTTACATGTTTTACAGATTCCTGTAAAACACGAGACAGGGGGAATTTTTTTTTTTAATATTTGTCGGGGATCGAACCCATGACCTTCGGTTTGGTAAGCAAATGCTTTAACCACTAAACTATACCCACCGGTCCTATATTATATAAGTAAGAACTAAAGATTATATGATTAACCTTTAAACGCCCAGTGGTTTCCTTACGGGAGCGCAGATTTGCTATGTCCAATGCCCTACGGTCCCATACAGGAGTGCTTATGGTTCATTTCACAATCGGATTACATTAATTTGTAATAATAGTATTAAAGTAAGTTCATGGAAGAATCTATTGAGCGACGAAATATTATAAACATTGGCCTGCTAAGGCATTGAACGACGCAAATTTGCGGTTTTGTATGGGACCACTGGGCGTTTAAAGGTTAAGAACTAAAAAACAGACGACTCCAACAAATTTCCAGAGTTCATGCCTGAACTGGTCCTTACTTGCGTGGAATAAATGGACATGCGAGGTGGTGTGGTTGAACTTCACGGAGGGTTGGTATCATTACATGAAACTTACCTGGGCATGGGTACCGGAGGCAGGGTTCCCCCCGGGTGCATGGGAAGTGTCGGGTAAGCCCGTACATGGCCGTGCCGTTGCGGGCGGCCGGGTGCATGTGACCCATCCGGGTTCGGGCTGCTAAATCAAAATAATATCACAATTAACACATTGACTGCAGGAGAGGCCCATCAACCACTTCATCGCCACATGTTTGTAGACAAATAAAAAACACTACTTTTACTAATGGCTAAATTATTTTTAACTTACATTATTGGTGAGCTGCAATCGATTGAACTAAAACTTTGCTGCCACAAAATAGATTATAGATCAAATACTAGATAATTTAACCTCCCTAGCTGCAGGTATATTGCCAAGATATATTACATAACTGTCTCCCTACATCGTATGTACCTCCAATGCATCATGTTTGTTGTAAATATCTAAGATATATACATACTATATAATTAATCGAAAAAAATAAATTTTATTCAGTGCCAGCCCTTGACACCATCTCATGAATATCTCCCAAACTATCGAAAAATATCGATCCTTTTTTATTTTTTAATATTTTAAAATATTCATAGATGTCATTGTGAGAAAATCGGAATTAATTTTGTAATACATCTTTCGAATATTGCGAAGCGCGCACGGGTGGGCTTACGGCGATCTGAGGGTTAATCACGACTGATAGTAAAATCCATTATAAATTAGATAGAAGAACTAAAACTATTTTACATGAATCTTGCCTTATCATTATAAGCCTGTGTTAATCCACCGTTGAATGTAGCCCTACTTAATTTCAAAAATAGAAAAATCCATCGTTTAGAATATTAGTAATGATGGATTTTTTAGTGTTAGGTATTTAAAGTAACTAACCGCATAATGGTTGGCTTGAGCCATGACATCAGCCAACTGAGCCCAGCGCATTCTCTCTTCCAATGAAACCTGAAAACATAACAGATGGCATTGTGTCAAAATTAATCATGCGAATTCTAATATAAATAAAAAAATATCATTTCTTCTTTGTAGTATCAATAAAGATTGACAAACTTTCGAGCATCTGTCCGAGACGGAGCTTACTTTACTTAGGCCCCGGACAGATCACAACTGACGACTGACCACCGAGCGCCCGTGGTGGGATACAGCCCAGCGCCGCAATTAATACTGTGGCGATCTACAGAACTAGACCTATCAAGCAAACGATATGGCGACACATGCGTGTCCCACGAATGAACAAAAAAAAATAGACGAAAGATTGTATATCGAGGCTTTTCGGCGCCAGCCTACAAGGTCTATATGACGCCGATTTTCGTAGTATTAATCCAGTGGATTGGTTCTCAGTAAAAAAATCTTGCATCTCGATCTCCACTCTTTTAGATCTTCTGCAACCCTTTTTAGCTCAGCATAAGAGCTGTTACTCATGTCCTCTAACACTTGCTTCAAATACTTTCATCTAGAGCGCCCTCTGCAGTTTTTATCCTCAACCATCCCTTCCACAGTCGTGAAGAAGACCATCATTGCCAATGATGTGACCGATCGCCTCTCTGAGATGGTTCTTACTAGGTGCCTGTCTTCCTTGATTATCCTGAGAACTTCATTGTTCGTGACGTGGTCTCTCCAGGAAATTCCGAGAATTCTTCTGTATGACCACATCTCAAAGGCCTCTAGTCTTTTTTTATCATTTTCAGATAAGCACCATGTCTCACAGCCGTATATCAAGATCATTTAGTCATTCTCAATATATTTATGCTAATTTGTAAGCAATCTGTAGTATTTTACAGTAAATTATACTATTATTTTTGGCTCGGAACATTAGGTTCTAAGAGAGACGATTCAACTAAAAATGGCACATCATTTTTCTTGAGCATAGTTTATTGCTAAACCTATTTCTCTTCCTGTAAGAGTATTTATGATTTAACTCACTTGGTATGGAGGTTGTCCCATGTTGGGTGCTTTAACAGCTCCTGCCATGTAGCCAAACACTGGGGAACCCAGGCCTTGGGCAGATTTCTGTTCTCGATTCCATCTGCGACTGGAAACAGGTTTAAAAATATGTTATTTAATTGAAAATTGCTTCTTTTTAAATGAGATAATGGGACTACGTAAGGCTTTATAAGAGGGAAAATTTTAAAATCAAAAAATGCATGGTTAATGATGCATAAATACAATAGTAAACAAAGAGAGTAACAAGGAGCAAGGGTTGATGAAGAGAAATGGCTAGTGTTAAATAGATGGGAAAAAAGGTAGGGTTGATAAACGAAAAAGGCAAGAAGTAAAGATGGTAAAATACAAGATTTGAAAAGAAAAAAAAGGAAAATTATGGGAAAAATTAAAGGTTGTAAAAGGGAAAAAGTCAAGAGTCAATGAGGAAATTAAGGTTAAAGTAGGGTAAAGGCAAGTAATGAGAAAATACAAATGATGGAAAAAGGTTGTTGGCAAATGATGGAAAAAAACAAGGATTGAAAAGGGGAAAAGGCAGGGCTAAACAAATAGAAGTAAGTCTAAAATGAAATAATAAATGTACCAACCTCCACATGATGAGTCCCGCAAGTGTCAGTAGTATGACCAGCAAGGCTGCCAGGCTGGCTCCTACAGCCACGCCCACAACCTCACCATCTACTTCACACTGTGATCCATAGTAGGCTCCAGTACATCTGGAACAACAAATATATACAACAATCAGTTCAAGTCTCACCTCTTCTTAAAACGTTTGAGGTTAAGTTGTTTGCCTTTGGCACGTGTCATAGAATCCACAGATGACACTTCAGAATCACTATCACCATCTGTCAGTGTTCTCTTTTATGTGTTTGTATAAAAAACTATTCTGATTTTATTGAGATTGATTTAAATTTTAAATTTTATTTATCTTTTCCCCGTACAGAAACATAACAAATTTGAACAACTCAATACGTTTCTGAAGTACAATAATTATTAATAATAAAATAAAAAATGTACAATATATGCTAATATAGGTACTTATGATTAAGTACTAAAAACAAAGCAATAAAGACAAGCAACAGAAGGTCCCAATGTTCATCAAACAGACGACGCCAACAAATATTCCTCCAAAGAAACTCGTGAAGTTCATGTCTGAATTGGGCCTCTCTTGACAACATATATACGATTTGGTTAAACAGTCTGATCCCTCTCTCAAAAGGCATAGTCTCAGGCAGGTTAGTGTTACTCTTTGATGCACTGTAGTGAAGTGTTACCTGATCAATATCTCTACGATACATAACAAGTATGTTGACTAAGAAGACTTACGAGCAGACTGGCCGCCCCTGCCTGTACAGACAAGTCCCCCTGCCGCTGCAGTGTGAGGAGGGGCAGCTGAGGCAGTGTCTGCCCGCCCGGCCCGGCTGCTCGGCCCAGGCGTCTCTGGCCTCGGAGGGACACTCGCATCTGGAAAATAAACAACACTCTCAATATAACACAACACTAGTCGACAAAACTGAATCTGACGTGGAGCATAGAATAAACACAGGATGGCTGAAACAGAGGTCTCTCTCTGGGGTTTTGTGTGACAGCAAGATTCCAGTTAGGACCAAAGGTAAAATATTATAAGCTATGCTCTACGGATCGGAGTGTTGG
Source organism: Glossosoma conforme (assembly GCA_022606575.1). Lineage (NCBI taxonomy): Eukaryota > Metazoa > Arthropoda > Insecta > Trichoptera > Glossosomatidae > Glossosoma > Glossosoma conforme. The sequence continues at coordinate 216,125 of JAGTXR010000343.1, read as the reverse complement.
ACCCCGCTGAAACGTGACTTGGATAGGATTCATGTGGCAGAGATGAAGATGCTGAGGTGGGCGGGCGGTGTGACTAGAGTGGATAGGGTGAGAAATGAGCATATTCGGGGTTCATTTCGGGTGACCCCCATACCTGAAAAGATAAGGGAAAACCGCCTAAGATGGTATGGGCATGTGACACGGAGAGATGAGGACCACATGGTGAAGAGAGCCCTCAACATACCCACGCTGAGAAGAAGACCTGGAAGACCACAGGCAACCTGGACTGGAACTATAAACAAGGATCTGAAAACCCTGGGTTTGACCGAGAATGCAACGCAGGACAGACAGATATGGCGAAGGTGCACAAGGGACCCCAGATGATGGGAAATGGCTAGGATAAAGAAGAGACTGCTGAACCCAGCATGCAATCAAAAAATATCAGCCTGTTTCCGTCCACTGTTGAACGAATGCCTCCCACATGTGTCTTAACATCCCCTTTACTTAAAGAAGAATGAACAACACAGACATTTTCATTAGCACATATATTTTCGATAAACTTGACAAACGGAGCTTCAGACCAGACCGATCACACTCGCTACTGCCGCAGTCAGCGTACAACTGATTACTGGCCACCGGGCGCCCGTTGTCGGTGATACCCGGCGCCGCAAGTGATGATCTAGAGAACTAATGGGGTGCTAATAACAGATTTACGAGCCATTTACAATACTAATGACATACCCGTGGCCGGACTTTTCAAAAAAAACAATATGGTGACACATGGTGACATGTATGTACATGTCCGACGAGCGAACAAAAAGAGACAAAAGATCGCATATCGAGGTTTTCGGCACCAGCCTGCAAATGCTATATCAAGCTGATATCAGTCTCCATCCAATGGGTTAATGATAAAGTAATGTTCTTACTTGAAAGATCCCCAAACATTAGTGCAGGTCGCAAGTTCGTGGCAGTCGTTCAGTTCCGGGGAAGAACATTCATCCAAATCTAAAAAAATAACATTGAAAAATCAAAAAAAAAAAATTAAAAACGGTAATTTTTTTCAATATTTTCAGCAACTATTTAAAAATATATATTTATACCTAAAAACTACAAAAGTTAATAATAATTATTATCAAAATAATAATAATAATAAAGAAAAACATAAAAATTATACCTAAATGATTTTGGTTTTTATTTTCTTTATCCTTGCAACCCTATCTGTCTCCCTCTCTTATCATTCCCTGATCCCAAAAAATAAGTTACCTTAATATATAATTATATTATAAATAAGCAGCGGTCGGGGAACTTTTCAACCATTACCCCAAAATATTTTTGCGTGAGTCGATATTAATCCTTCCCCCCATTTCGAAAAGAAGACAATCAATGTATATGTAAATAAACATTATTTATTGAATTACTTTATACGGAAAATTAAAAAAAGTTACATGAAAATATTAAATTTTATGAAATAGCAAACTAGAAAGAAATTCTTATTACCCAAAAAAACACATTTTACCCCATTTGGGGTAATTTACCCCGGTTCCCCGACCGCTGCCTTAGAGCAAGGTTCTTCAGAGAGTAATTACTAACTAATCTTACGCCCGCAAAATAAAAAAAACGGTATTATTTGCCTACAGTAATACACACTCAGGAGTGTATGCTCCAGCAACATGCTACTAACCTTGGAGCGGCGACACTGAGCCCGACGGTCTGTCCACCCATAGAGCAGACGCCCCCACGTTGTTGCTCCTTCTTTGTATCACTCCTAACAGATGTCTTGAGATGTCTCCTCCAGCATTGCCCCCAAGAGTCTCTCCGCTCTCTTCCAACTGAAAATTAAATGTATTTTTTAAATCTTAGCCCTTTCTGTTGCCGAAAAGCCTCGATATACGATCTATCGTCTCTTATTTTCGTTTGCTTGTCTGACACGCACATATAAAAAAATTATTAAAATAAATGTCAATTTGTTTGTCGACGAGTTCTCTGCTTTGGCAACCTGCTCCTCATCTATCCATCATGCATCCGAATAAACAAGGAAGATAAGCACTTAGTAAGAACCATCTCAGAGAGGCGATCGGTCACATCATGCGCAACAATGGTCTTCTTCACGACGTTGTGGAATTGATGGTTGAAGGTAGAAACTGTAGAGAGCGCCCTAGACAGGAGTATTTGCAGCAAGTGTTCGAGGACATGGGTTGCAGCTCTTATGCTGAGCTAAGGAGGGTTTCATAAGATCGAGAGGAGTGGAGATCGAGATGCAAGATTTTGTTGCTGAAAACCAATCCACCGGATTGATACTACGAGGAAGAATGAATTAAAATAATTGTTTACTTTTGTGTTTCTGAGATACTCACTAGAACTGTCACGTTTACAAATACCCCATGGGGTCCCCGTGGGTCTCCGCCCCTATAGATGGTGTTGACAGACCCACTGACAAACTCGTCAGAATATGGCGTCATAGAGAATGCAGAGTCAACCTAGAAAATAAGAAAACAACATTCATTTAAAGAGATTTATGTATTACCTTCAGTCGGTATTCTCCTGTATGTGTTATTTATAAAAATAATGAGTCAGGAATATAGTATCCCTCAGACTTCAGGGTAGTTCTTTTACAAACGACTGAATGTAACTTTAACGGCTCTCGACGTCGCCTCATAGCTGGAGTTGCTTCCGAACGCCTCAGGCTTCATAGCTATCGGAATGCCTCAGATTTCTATCATCCATCCCAAGATATCTGGAATTATTAAAATAAAAACTTTCAATGTAAGCATCATCAGTTCTCCTTTTATTAATAATTTTTAATATTTAACGTAATAAATATAATTTAATTTTAATATGATAATACCATTATATAAATATATCAGCACTATTAGTAACAATTCCACGTATAAAAACGTTATTTTAAACATAAATCTTTTGTATTAAACATCCAAAAGTCTTTTAAAGCAATTGTTGTAATCAAACTCTCTATCTTAGATGGAATCTGTCGCTTCATACAGTCGGGTACGACACAGGGCATTGACCATCACAATATTTTGCCACTCTATGTAAATTGAAGGGATCAAGGTCCAAAACGACAGGTATCTAGGAATTCGCGGTGTATTAAATTCAATGTATTAATATTCATTTTATAAATGCTTAATCATGTTGTATACTAAGATATAAAAAGGGATATATTTTCAAATAAATTAGTACCAACTCAACTACGGTCTTTGAACTTATCCTTGGTATTCCGGCATCACTATTTAAGCTGATGCCATCATTTCGGGACCGAGACCTCGGTTCCTGAACACCCTTCCTTAACTCTATTAAGCTCCAACCATCTCCTCTTTTTTAATTGCCTACATGCTTTCCTATTTTTACTACCGTGGGTTCAATGCCCGACGAAAATAAAAAAAAACGCTTTTAAGCCTCAAATTTGCCTGCGGGTATAGCTCAATGGTCAAAGCATTTGCTTTGCAAGCCAAAAGTCGTAAGTAAAAAGATGCATCGATTTCTGAGCTCTAAAATATTGGTGTGAATTTGATCCCTCACCCGTAAAATGCCAGTCATATCCTATTAATTAAAATTGGTGGTAGACGAAAGTCGTCCCGTGAAGACCACCACCCATTCATAGAAAAATCCTGTATTAATAAGGAGGATCAACACTCCACATGCAGCGCTTAGCCATATGCACTATGGTAAGAGTCACAGAATTTCACAGATGAGACTCCTGAATTACTATCACCATCTTTCGGTATTCTCCTGTATGTGTTTACATTAAAAAAACACTCCGGTTAGTGTGAATTTGATCTCGTCCCATGAACGCCATCCATTCATAGTGAATTCCTGTAATAATTGGAAGATGCATGAATGTCGCGCTTTAGTCTATGACGCTGGCGGATCAACACGCCGCATGCAGCGCTTAGCCGTATACAGCATGGTAAGCCTCATACAATCCACAGATGAGACAATCACAATCTATCGGTATTCTTCTGTATGTGTTTACATAAAAATAAAACATTGACCGTATATAACGGCTGATTGCTGTTACCTTTCTGTCATATATGCGATCCACCCTCAAACTGAAGACCATGGCCACAACTCTTCTGCAAGGGTCTCTATGGTTTCTTCTGGCATATCCTGGACGACACTGACAGCTCGATATTCCTGAAAAAACATAACTTGACAGTTAATTCGGGTTCAATTATTACAGTCTACTATTTTTTGACTTTCTTTTAAACATAGGCCTCCCGCATGAGTCTCCATCCTTTTCGATGCTGTGCAATTTAACATAACCTAACCTCTTTGATCCTCAGCCCTCCGCAAAGTTACCTTACCTAAAGTCTTATAATAATAATGTCACATATTTATATAGTGAGTCATTCTTCTTACTTATTCAACTAGCACATAACCTAACATCATTTTTTATCTCATAATTAAATATATGTCAATGTGCTTCTGAAAAAGTCTGTGTGCTGTTCATCTGATCCTCATACCTCCACCACGCGATCCGATAACCATCCCGGCGACGTGAAGTCATTTCTTCCTTAAGTAAAGGGGATGTTAAGCATAATGACACATTTTTATTGTGAGTCAGTATTTTATTTATTTAACTAGCACCTAACCTAACCTCATCATCATCCTGTGTTCATCCACTGTTGAACAAAGGCCTAGATGAGTCTCCATTTTTCTTAATCTTCCACATACAGGCTGTTCCTGCTATTCTTCTTACCTTGTCATCAGTACATCTTGCATTGTGTCCAAACACTCCGTTTGTCAGTTCTCGGACGCCACTCCAACACTTTTCTTCCCCATCGACCTATGTCTCTTCAAAGGATATTACTACTTGAGTGTGCCTATTCTTTGTGTACCCTCCACTACTTGAGTTCTTCTTCGCAGCTCAGTTATCTATTAACAAGTGATGGATACGAGTTAGTCGAAACTGCAGTCTCCTAATAGAGAACTTATCTTACGTGATCCATGTAAAAACAAGGTAAGTAAATAAATATTTCTACATGTTACCTGTTTCCGTTTTACATTTTTCGTTCTGACTCTGATCGCACGTGGAGTCGTCCCCAACAATACACGTGTCAATTCTGAAACAAGCAATAAAACATTCATTAATCGTCTATACAGCGTCCGTATCATCTCCATTCTTCTTCACGGCTGTGAATCTTGCCACCTGAACATCTCAAAAAAGCCAATGCAGCCGTATAATGAGTTTTGTAAACAGATGTCTGCATAGAATACTAGGGATACAATAGTTTTACTTTGGGTGGAATGACGCGGTTTGAAAGCGGACAAGGCAGCTTTCCATACTACAGTCAGTCAAGAGGTGAAGGTGGACCTGGTTATGTCATGTACTCCGAATACCGCAGAAGAGCATTAACTACAGCTGCCTTTTCTTCAAGCCATACTAGTAGTACATACTATATACTATTATACATATACTACAGGCGGTATTTATAGAGCTCAAAAATCGATAAAAAAAATATTTTTAATCTCTCCCAAGTATCAAACCCACGACGTTCGGCTTAGGAAGCAAACGTTTTAACCGCTAAGCTATGCCCGCCGGCAAATGATAATGATGATGATAACAAATATAGGATTAATTAGGTCTTCGGTCAACATTCTTGGCACCCACCTCTCGCAAACCTTAGCATACCCCGTCAAAATCTTGTCAATAGAGGTTTTGCTGACATCAGGGATCATTGCGGAGAGCTTACGAACTGTCACTCTTCGATCTGAGAGCATCGCTGCCTCTACTTTTGCGATTGTTTCGTCAGAAACAGATGACCGTCCGGAACGCTCCTCATCATGGACGTCAGTACGCCCATTCTTGAACTCTCTGCACCACTTGCGCACGTGTTGTACGCTCATACACTTGTCTGCATTATGTTTGAAAAGAAATAATAAAACATTGAAATTGAAAATGATTTGGCTTCACTCTCCCGAGGCTTGGACCATTGTGTTCTAAGTGGCGGCTTAGCAACCTGAAGAAATAACTTTATTTAAAATTAAAAAAACATTCACAATTTTCAATGTCATATATCGATGATAATAGTTTACCTGACTGGTGGAGGTGTGGGGCGCCTTATCGGGGGCCCCGGCCTCACAGGGGCGGCCTCCACTTCTGGGACTGCGTAGCCCGTGCCTGTCACGGCTGCAATCAAAGAAAAGACAGCTGTAGTTTATGCATTACGTAACAAGTACAAGGCAAGTCCAACTTTGTCTCTTGACCAACTGTTTCATCCTACAAAGCTGCTGATTCCTTCTTCACAATGCGAAACTAGCATTCCCCTTACATAAAGGTGGGTATAGCAACATTGTTAAAGCGTTTGCTTGCCAAACCGAATGTTGTGGGTTCGAGCCTCGATGAATGTATTTAAAAAAAATTTTTTTTATTGATTTCTAAGCTTTAAAATTGTGTTTCTAAGCTCTAAAAAGTTAGTGTGGATTTGTTCCCTATCCCGTAAAATCCTAGTCATTAATCAAAATTGGTGGTAGACGAAAGTCGTCCCGGCACAAGACCACCTATTCATAGTGAATCTATATAATAAAAAGAATGATGCGTGAATGTTGGGCTGTAGCCTAATGACGTTGGCGTATCATCAACACTTCAATTGCAGAGCTTAGCCATTGACATCAGCACGATGTCTGCCTTGCCAACTGGTACCGAAAACCTCGATATACAATCTTTCGTCTCTTATTTTCTGTTCGCTTGCCCACTCACGGGTGTGTTGATGATAGACACCGCCAGAAGCGCGGGCGAGAGCCCGATCACGAGCGCGTCAGTTATGTGTTGACGATTGAGAAGGTCGCATTACGGCCGGCGGCATGTCATTCCACCATGCCAGATGCTTACAAAGTTTTAACGTAAATATATGTAAATGTGCTCCTAAAAGAAAGTCTTTCTGACCTGTTCCTCATCATGCCCTCACGCGACGGAATAACACCTTTTTGAGAGAGAGGAGGATGCTACCATATATAGAATGATAAGCTTTATAAAATCCGCAGATTAGACTAAATATCAATTAATCAGGGATTTTGCTATATTTTCTTGAATATAACACATCAAGAGATGTTATTGACAAGTTATACCTGCTGTCTGCTGCACTGGGCGCGGCCTGGATGGCTGAACGGTTTGTGTGGCGGCTTCCAGCAGGTTGAGATAGGTTCTCTTCCCGTCGATGGACACAAATCCTTGCTCGCCGGAAGCAGAGACGATGATGTCGCCGGGCTGGCCAGTCAACGGGTTCACATTCTCAATGTGAACTGAAAAATAAGTCATAAAGTTAGATTAGCTTGACAAGAAATAGTATTTTTATACAGCATAAGATATGATTTGTATAAGTATCTACTGGCGTTCGACAAGGCTGCATGCTTGCACCGTTTCTCTTCACATTCGTCATGGACTTCATCCGCCGCAAGTCAATACCACCAGACCGAGGAGTGACTGTAAATATCACCTTAATGGTGACGCCGGATTTTTTTTTTTTTATGTAAGCACATACAGGAGAATACCGACAGATGGTGATAGTAATTCTGAAGTCTCATCTGTGGAATTCTATGACGCTTACCATGTTGCATATGGCTTAGTGCTGCATGTGGAGTTTTGATCCGCCAATGTCACAGACTACAGCCCGAAATTCACGCATCATCCTTTATTATTACAGGAATTTACTATGAATGGGTAGTCTTCACGGGACGGCTTTCGTCTACCACCAATTTCAATTGATAGGCTATGACTGTCATTTTACGGGTGAGGGATCAAATTCACGCCAACTAGGGGTATTTTAGAGCTCATAAATCGATTAAAAACTTTGTTTTTTAAATCTCCGCCAGGGATCGAACTTGGCTTGCAAAGCAAACGTTTTGACCATTGAGCTATACCCCTCGGTAAGCTCAAAGGTCTTTTCGACTCAAGTCTTTACAGCTTGAGTCTTGGCATCTCATCAGGAGCTAATGCAGCCGTATAAGTCTCAAAAACAGATATCGTGACATCAAACACTTCCTTATTTAGGTTTAGTTAGGTTAGGTCACATTATGTTAGGTTAGTGCCACTGACCTGTGGGCGGCGGGCCCCCCGAGCCGGGCCCCTGCACGGCCGACACCGTGACATCGAACACCTCCCCGTGAGGTCTCTGCGGTCTCTGGTTGCTGCCGGGCCGGGGCCGAGGGCGGGGTCTGCCCGCGGCGCCCCCGCTGCCGGCGGGTCGGAACTCTGGGTCATCGAGGACGATCCCGGGGCGACCCCGGTAGGGTGAAGTCGCTAAAGATAACACAACATCGATAAGTTTACAGCAGAACCATATTTAAATTAATGTATAAATTTCCTGGAGAGATCACGTCACAAACAATGAGGCTCTCAGCATAATCAAGGAAGATAGGCACCTAGTAAGGAGCATCTCAGAGAGACGATCGGTCACGATGCCCCACGATGGTCTTCTTCACGACATTGTGGAGGGAATGGTTGAGGGGAGAAACTGCAGAGGGCGCTCTCTTGCAGCACGTGTTCGTGGACATGAGTTGTTTCAGCTCTTATGCTGAGCTAGAAGGTTACAGAAGATCGAGCAGAGGAGATCGAGATACAAGATTTTGTTGCTGCAAACCAATCCACCGGATTGATACTACGAAGATCAGCGTGATAAAGCCCTTGCAGATGAGCACAGCCGGTCAAGACCAGTGCACTCTATGATGCTCAGCCAAGGAGGCTGCTTGTCTTGTGCTGTGCTCTCCTGCATGCGATTACATAAAAAAAATAGTAATAATAATAATGATACTTACGTAAAACAGAACTTTGCATCGAAGTAGTAGTTACAGAGATAGGTGGCAGAGTTGTCTGTATAGTTGTCGAAGTGCTGCTAATTTCCGGTAATTTCTCAGTCGGATCAACACTAGGCCCGGCGCTTGTTTCCACAATAGAACCTTCTAGAACCGTACTAACATTCTGCACTCCTGATACCGCATCCTCTTCCCCCAACTTGATGGTGTTCTTGACACCATCAAACTCGTCTTTATCCTGCTTCTTACCATTGTTAGGCTTGTCTTTTTCCACCATAATAGTCTTCTTTTTATCAACGCTTTCAACATCTTTCAAAACTTCTTGTTTCGTCGGCTCAATCTTCATGTCTTCGATACTTTCTTCAACAATCGGCGTAGTTACAATTTCGGTACTTGTGCTAGTACTGCTAAGAGTGCTGGTCAATGGTTCTCTATCTCTAACAAAACTCTCGCCGATATCGTCCACAGGCGTCGAAAGCGCTTCTAGAACCTTCTTTGTGTGATTGTTTCGACGTTTTCTTCTTCAAAAACTGTCGATTCTTCCACAGCGTCTTCAGTTTTGTTATCTTCTTGCGTTTGTATAGCTTCAGCAACTTTATTTGATGCTTCTTTATGAATATTTTGCACACCTGTTGTGATGTTATCGTCTGTTATATAAACATTAGTTTGCGGCTTATACATAGGAAGATTAGGGTTAGGACGCCTGTTGGATATTTGCTGATTTTGAGGTCGCGGTCTCGGTCGTTGCTGCCAATGAGCCAAATTCTGCTGAGGACGATTTTGCTGATTATTATTAATGAATCCGTTATTACCGGGTCTATAATTATGCTCGTTGAGCAGCGGTACTATCTGTTCTGGCAGTGGTACACCATTCAAGAAAGGTCTAACAGGAGGCGGTCTATCAAAAGGATAAGGAGGCGGTAATTTTGTACTCGGTTGTGGTGGTAATGGTGGCATCATTTGAGGTCCTGCCGGTCCTGGAGTGTCGAAATCAGGCGGTAAAAGCGGTACGTCTGATATTCTAGGCGGCCCTCTATTGTTAATACGCGTGTTTTGCGGCCTTATTGGTCTTCCATCATTAGGCTGAGTGTTTGCTTGAACATTAACATTACCATTGAGTAACTTCACCAATCCTGTTATTATGTCTTGTATTTCTGGAGGTCCTCCTTGCCTGCCTCTTGGAATCATACCTTCTTGCTCTTTACCTGTTGAAACTAACGATTGAGCATTATTTTGCAACGATACACCATTATTAACGTCACCTTTAAAGCCTATAAAATCACGATTCGTCGACACTTTAGCAATGTTTTTCAAAGCTTGAGTCTTCGAATCGAACGAATTATTTTGTCTGCCCTGTCTGCTGGACAGCTCGCTGATTTCGCGTTCATTTCTTCTATTATAATTAGAAGAAATGTCCTTATCATCTAGAAACAGCCTCCCATTATTTGGCAGCACCTTAAAATTAAAAGTGTCATCTTGTCGTCTTGATATCTCTCTTAATTTTTGATCAAATGAACCGCCGTTTGGACCGTTTTGAAGCTTGATTCGTCCCCTTTCATTTTTGATAGGGAAGTTTCTTAAAACGAGCGTTTTGAAGGGGGTGTTTGGTGATTGGTGTGGCCGGGCTTGCAGGTTAGGTTTGTGGGGCGCCCTGAGGACAGCTGTCCCCCTTGGCGGGGCAGTGCGGGGCTCCGGCGGCGGCCCTCTGCCCCGCGGAGCCCCCATAGCTTCCCCCGGCTGTGTGGAGAGCGACATTGCTGGGAGGTCATCATTAGAGTACTGCGTTCGGGTCGGACGGATTTGATCGTAATACCTATAAAAAATAAAAATAAAATATCAATTTAAATAAAAATGAATATATTTACTAAGATTTGACATACTCATAGATTATCGGTTACGTTGCACAAATTTCACGGTTCTCTAACATGAAAAATGTTAGGTTTGCTTGACGGAGTCATTGTTGAAGTACAGCACAGTATGCACGGAGAAAACTCCTAAATGTACAAATATCATTTCATTATTTCTTCCTCTTGTATTGAGGTTTTTTTTTATGTAAGCACATACAGAAGAATACCGACAGACGGTGATAGTCATGCTAAAGTCTCATCTGTGGTATTGTATGACGCTTACTAAGCTGCATATAGCTAAGCGCTGCATGTTAAGTGTTGATCCGCAAACGTCATAGACTACAGTCCGACAATTACGAATCATCCTTATTGTTACGGGAATTCACCAAGAATCGGTGCCAGGGACGACTTTCATCTGCCAACAATTTTGATTAAAAGGCTGTGTCTGGCATTTTACGGCCACTTATGAAGTACTATGCAGCTCAGTTGTCTCTTGATGGTGATGGATTGAGAAAAGCTTTGAGTTTGTCGAAACTTCAGTGATCTTAAACAGAGGCCATATCTAACGTGATCCATGTAAAAACTAGGTAAATAAATAAACATTTATTATTTATAATAGATCTCAAAGTTAATGCTGACAACATTGAAAAAAAAAACTAAACTTAACCTAACCTAACCTCACCTGTGCTTATGCAGCACCTCTACATCATTGGTCTCCAGCGCCTCTTCTACGTTCTTGGACGGCGCTAGTCTGTCCAGCACAGGCCTCTCTTCCACAGAGCGGCTGCTTCTTGCTTGGCTGGGAACCTGGCTGGGAACCTGGCTAGGTTCCCGGCTGGGGTCCCGACTGGGGGACTGACTGGGCGCCTGGCTGGAGGTGAGCGGCAGGGCTCCGTGGGGTACACCCTCGCGGGAGCTCGGAGACATCTGCGACACCGAGTCATAGCTGGCGGCTAGAAAAGAAAAAACACAGATATTACACTTGATTTTTATATTTTTTATGTAAACACATACAGGAGATGGCGATGGTGATTCTGAAGTGCTCCAATTGTCCCTATAAGATAGAATCCGAAACGAGGATATCCAAATAAGAACTCAAGTTCGCGGGCTCTTGCCCTGGAGGCTCCCGGGAACCATTTACGTTACGTATAGATAATCTAAGCTGACAGAACTGTTAAAACGGTAATTGCGGAGCCATATATTCCAAATATGGAACGGATATGGTACAAAAATGCCGCCCACTTACTATGTATAGATGGTTCATTACTTTTGGATGTTTTTTTCAATAATTATTTTGTGAACCCCGTACTAGTTCGCTTCACAGTCAAGTGATTTACCCACTGATTCGTTATATTTATATCAAATATCCGCTTCATATTGCGATGTATGGTACCTGTATACGTCATAGTACATAACCTCACTTACCGTGCCGGCCATTCCGCGTCTCGCAATCTACACGGAACTAAAACTTTCTCTTCACACAACAGTCACCAAAGCGACGCAAGAGGCGGCTTAGCGTCACTGGCATGCGTCATAATATAGCGAGGATTTCCCATTACAAATATACCGAAAAACCGCTTGATTTGTATGAATTTGGTAACACTTCAGAGAAGTGTATCAAATTTATAAAAAAAAATATATAAATGGCTTAGCCCTTTCGCATCGGTCATCGATATATGCCGTCTAAGATTTCCCTACCGTTGATTGCATCAGCAGCCGTTATATATCGTTTTGCTACTTTCAGTACTCATTGTGACATGTACGGCAGTAACTCGAAAGTGCAGTCATTCGCTTCATCAACCTACATGTATTATTTACAGGAATCTGTAACGCATGTAAATAAATATCGTTAGGTTTCATCACAGGAGCGATTTTTCTGTAAACCACATGTGTCAATGCCACCACATGTATGGAGTTACATAATGAACGTTTGTTAAGTATAACAGTTTTTTATGCATCATCTGATAGCTAAAGGATACAATAACTAATGTGATATATGAAAATAGGTCAGATAAGTACATTTATGCCCTTTGAAAGGGTTAAATCTGACAATGTCGATGGCGCATGTGCTGTTCAGCATTAGGTCTTGATGTGCAGCTATTCGGGCATGTGGGACAGGATCTTAGGTGTCAGATTAAGAACCGGAGTTGGTAGAACAAAGGACAACCTTGAGCAGTGGGGAATGCTTCAGCAGATTCACTGGTGTGTGACTGCGGAGACCTGCAGACCGCCTCACACCTAAGATCCTGCTCCGTGTGCCAACAAGCTGCACACCTCAAGACCTAATTAATGCTAGGCAACACACGGGCTTTAGATTTTGCCAGATACTGGTCAAAAATAATTTGACGTCGCTGACACGAAGAAGAAGATTCTATCGAGGACGAAAGGAAAGAATGAATATGTGTGTCTACCCTAGAGCGAGGTCGACCATCTATTCTGTCATTCTGCTAGCGTGTATAAGCTAGTGTATTATCTCACTAGCTCATACTATTCCGTTATTTCATATGACCAAGTACTAGCTTTAGTTATATAACTGTTAATGATACTACTACTTGAAATTCTAAACGAGATTTTCTGGTTCAAATTACAACATACAAATATACAGCTGTCCTGTTTGATACTAGTTAGTATTCTGGAAGGATAAGTAAGAAAATGTTTATGCAAATTTACTAGTTGCGAAAATAAGTACCTGCAATTCTGATTTGTATCGAATAACATAACTGTTTCACCAAAGACTTTGAAAATAATAAGTATTAACATCCTCCTCTCCTTCAAAAGGTAGTTATTCAGTCGCGTGATGGCAAGATTAGGAGCAGATTAATAACACAGACTTTTACGGAAGCACATTGACATATATTTACAATAAACTTTACAAACCTATGGCCCGACCTAGTCACAGCATTAGGCCGGGCCACAATACAATATGCTCTCGCATATCGTAAGTGGCAATCTATATAACTAACGCCAATATGGCGACACACTTGTCTGACAAGCGAACAGAAATAAGAGACAGAATATTGTATATCGAGGCTTTACGGCATTAGCCTAAAAGAGCTATATCAAGCTGATATCAGTATTAAAGCAATAAACCAATTCATCTTCTCTATTAACTTATGGCGCAGAGATGTGGAATCTAACAGCAGGTCTTACACATAAAATAAAGGTCACCCAACGTGCTACGGAGAGATCCACGAGAGGAGTGTCGGATATGGGGAGGTTGATATAGCTTTATGGCGGCAGTTCGTGACGCCCATATGCTGCAATTAGGGAAGCGGATACTTGCAGAGTATTGATTGATTACTATTTTGCGACTATCAACCGTGTATAGATGCTTATAGAGCGTCCGGCGGAAATGCTTGTCGATCCCAAAGAAGGAGTTCATAATATATATTAGGAACGTATTGCTTTTCTATTGCTATCTTTAATTTCAAGCCTTTCTTTCATATCCGTTTACTTATTTCCTTGCTAGAGCATATGGGTATAGCTTAGTGGTTAAAGCGTTTGCTTGACAAGCCTAAGATTGTGGGTTTAATCCCCGATGAAGATTAAAAAAAAAAAAACTATTTCTGAGCTGTAAAATACCCCCGGTTGGTGTGAATTTGATCCGTCCATCGTAAAATGCCAGTCATAGCCTATTAATCATAATTGGTTGTAGGTAATAGATGAAAGTCGTCTCGTGAACACCGCCCATTCATAATAAATTCCTGTTATAATTGGATAATGCGTAAATGTTGGGCTATAGTCTATGACGTTGGCGGATCAACACTCCACATGCAACTCCTAACCATATGTAACATGGTAAGCGTCATAGAATCAACAGATGAGACTTCAGCATTACTATCACTATCTGTCGGTATTCTCCTGTATGTGTTTACATAAAAAAGAGACCCTTGTCTACAATTGCAGTCCTGGTTGCCTGTGGTCTTCCAAGTCTAACCACTAAGCTATATATATATACACACACACAGACTTTTTTAGAAGCACACATATATTTTCTATAAACTTTACAAACTTTCGGCCCGAGCGGAATAACATGCCGGGCCGGCCATAATACGACTTTCTCGCGGTCGGCACACAACTGACTGCACCGGACGACGTGGTCGGTGACACCCAGCACCGCGGCGATCTATATAATTAATCCTCCTAACGGCATTACATAATGACAACACGTGCATGTCCAATGAGCGAACGAAAATAAGAGACGAAATATTGTAGATCGAGGTAAATATATATATATTTACATCCTCATCTCTATCAAAAAAGGTGGTTTTCCATCGCGTGATGGCAGGATTAGGAGCAGATTAATAACACAGACTTTTTCTGAAGCACATTGACAAATATTTACTATGAACTTTTGGCTCGACCTAGTCACAGAATTAGACCGAGCCACAATATAATATGCTCTCGCCGAAGGGCGGTACACGACTGGTCCGTGCGGCGCCGTAGTCGGTCACCACCGCCGTAAGTGGCAATCTATATAACTAACGCCAATATGGCGACACACATGTCTGACGAGCGAACAGAAATAAGAGACGAAAGATCGTATATCGAGGTTTTCGGTACCAGCCAGCAAGAGCTATATCATGCTGATGTCAATATATACATATATATTATTTAACGAGCCCCTTGTTATTATTTTGTCATCGCAGCACGCTGTTTAGGCGTCATATAAAAGTGAAAATATTACGAAATCAAATATCGCTTATACAAAATCAATGTTGGTCTATGTTTTCCATGCAAAGTAAAGTATAATAGTTTCTAACTCAGTGAAAGTTCACGATAACTATAGTTATGACACTTTACCCGCATGAATCATCATACATTGTTGGCATTGCATAATTACAGGGCATATCAACCAGGTATGTGTGCTCGTCGAACGACAATAGACGGCTCTCGTTAGATCACCGACGTTAAGCAACATTAGATGCGGACCAAAACTTGGATGGGTGTCGCGTCTGTCGAAGAGACGACGGCCGATGAAAATAAGAGACGAAAGATTGTATATCGAGGTGTTCGGTACCAGTCAGCAAAGGCTATATCATGCTGATACCATGCGAGATGTTTAAACGACATCATCTACTAATAGCCTGAATGCTGATTGCGGAGGTTCGAGACTAATGTAGGAGGCATACATTTAACAGTATGAGAGATACACAAAATGAGAAAATCAACAGGCGTATACAACTGGGATGGGCAGCATTCGGAAAACTAAAGTACATTCATAAAGTGAAAATTCCGCAATGTCTTAAAACTAAGACGTTTAACCAATGCATCCTCCCTGTATTAACTTATGGCGCAGAGACGTGGAATCTGACAGCAGGTCTTACCCATAAAATAAAGGTCACCCAGCGTGCTATGGAGAGATCAATGAGAGGAGTGTCGCTAAACGCAGAAGAACTCAAGTAGTGGATGCTACCCAACGAATAGGCACACTCAAGTGGCAATGGGCAGGACATATCTGTCGAAGAGACGACGGTCGATGAGGCATTGGCCGACCCCCTGCAAGATGGACTGACGACATAAGAAGAATTGCGGGAGTGACCTGGATGCGGAAGGCGGAGGATCGAAGAGGATGGAGACTCGTTCGGGAGGCTTACGTTCAACAGTGGACTGATACAGGCTGATGATGATGATGATGATGGGTGTCACGACCTGTCATTCCCAGACGATTCGTTCATCGACTCCTCGGTAACGACGTGGGGCGCACTGGATGTGTGGTGCACGGGATATTTGTTGCAGGGGATAACTGGTGCACTGGATTTCTCGTTAACCTAACCTAAGCTATTTCGTTAACGATACCTTTAGATCACTGGAAAAATAAAAAATAAAAAAATGACAAGGAAAAGCATTCCAAAGCTTATCGGTGGCATTAGGGAAAGAACTTTGGAAACTGCCAGTTCTTGATCGACACACATTAACTTTGTAAGGATGTTCGACAAGTGTAAGACGAGTTTGTCGGTTGTGAATGGGTGCAAGAGGAAATATTTGCTTAAGTTCCGAAGAGCAGCGACCGTGGTAATAACGGTAGAAAAGACTAAGAGAACCAATCTTACGCCTGTGTTCCATTGATTGCAGGTTAGACGTAAGAGTGTCATTTTTTTATCAAACGAAATGCTCTTCTTTGAACTGAGTCAATTAAGTTTAAAATTTATTTTGGGGCTCCAATCTAAAGGTGACTGCCGTATTCAAGGATAGGTCGGATTTTTATATAGACTTCACTTTGTTTTGATGGACATATATTATTATATTTCGACGCATGCCATTATATTGGTGCTCAACGCTAACCCACATACCCGCACACCTGTTTCATAACATTCCGGAATGCTCG
Organism: Glossosoma conforme; assembly: GCA_022606575.1. NCBI lineage: Eukaryota > Metazoa > Arthropoda > Insecta > Trichoptera > Glossosomatidae > Glossosoma > Glossosoma conforme. Next base: position 199,205 of record JAGTXR010000343.1, on the reverse strand, counting down.
AGCGATCGCTGGGACCGTTATTCGCGCCCAGTCGGCTATTTACCGTTCAGGCAGCCTTTAGTGGTAGACGATAGGCTTGCTCGTTCAACGTAACACCAACACATACAGAGCTACATACTCTTACATCATCTCTATGGGCAAATTTTACTTTTGTATTAATACAATATATAGTTACTACCGACCAAGAACTGGCAGCTTCCAAAGTTCCTTCCTTAATGCCACCGGTAAGCTATGGAATGCTCTTCCAGCGTGTGTGTTTCCTCCTTAATACAATCTGGATCTCTTCAAGAAACAGATATATATACACTTGCAATCTCCCCAACCCACACACAAACACGAACACAACACACGTTTCCCGCATGCAGCGTCCAGCCTCCCTGGCTGAGCGTCATAGAGTGCACTGGCCTTGACCGGTTGTGCTCTCCTGCATGTGATTACATAAAAAATGGTTTACTTAGTCTTTTCTATCTGTTCCATAACTAGAATACATGGTCACCACAAATTCCCGCCACTTAGTTTTGTAAGCTCTAAATGGTAGCGAAAACCTCGATAAACAATCTTTCTTCTCTTATATTCTGTTCGCTTGCCCGCTTACAGGTGTGTTAAATATAGACACCGCCAGGAGCGCGGGCAAGAGCCCGATCACGAAGGAGTCAGTTATATGTTGACGATCGAGAAGGTCTCATTACGGCCAGCGGCATGTCATTCCGCCTGGCCGGAATCTTGTTAATATATGTCAATGTGCTTCTGAAAAAGTCTGTCAATGTGTTATCAATCTGCTCCTCATCGTGCCCTCACGCGACGGAATAACACCTTTCTGAGAGAGAGGAGGATGTTAGCTACTACTGTTCCTTCCTCGTTACAGGACATATCTGCCACTTGGGAACATATATGGTTCCTGACAACCTCCAAAGCAAAAGTCCGAGTGCTTGAAAAGAGGAGATTGTCGGACTTTACCCGCCTCACACCCGCATCACACCGGAGGGCAGTTAAGTCTCCTTCATGACGCACTCGTTCAGATTAAATGATCATAATCTGGCCAGTGGTTAAAGGCCTTTGTTTGAAGACATTGCGGAATTTTCGCTTAAGAATGTACTTTAGTTTTTCAAATGCCCATCCCAGTTGTATACTGTTGATATGGTATAACATATGCATAAACCTGCTATATACCAGCTTGCTAGTACATAACTAGTTTGGTGAACTCAAGAATTCCAAGCACTTGCGCAATACACAGAGATCGCTTAGTGAAACATGTACTAGCAGTGGTTGACAAGAAATCTTTTTTTATTTAATTTTTATTTATTTTTTCTTTTCCTTTAATGACATTACAAAATATATAATTTTAATTCGTTACTGAAGTACTAACGTAAGTGTGGCGATGTAAATGTATTGACACATTTAGTGTCAATGACCTCACACTCAGAACAAGTGTCGGAATACGCAACGCAAACAGTTGGGATTTGTGACAACAATAACAATGTCATAAGTATATCATGGTTGACACACAAAACAACACGGCATTATTGTCACAAAATCAAACGTCCAGCATTTCTTATGTAAACATACACAGGAGATTTTTTTTATGTAAGCACATACAGGAGAATACCGACAGATGGTGATAGTAATTCTAAAGTCTCATCTGTGGAATTCTATGACGCTTGGTGCATATGACTAAGCGCTGCATGTGGAGTATTGATCCGCAAACGTTATAGACTGCGGCCTGAGATTCGCGCATCATCCTTAATTATTACAGGAATTTACTATGAATGGTGGTCTTCGACGACTTTCATCTACAACCAATTTTAATTAATAGGCTATGACTGGCATTATACGGGTGAAGGATCAAATTCACACCAACCAGTTTTTATTTTTTATTTCAGAGCTCAGAAATCGATAAAAAAACCCTTTTTTTGTAATCTCCGTCGGGGATCGAACCCACGACCTTTGGCTTGCAAAGCAAACGCTTTGAACATTGAGATCCCACGAAAAGTTTTTGCGGGATTATTTAACATTGTTTTTCATGGTTGTTTTTGCCGGGACCATGAAAAATGAACGAATGATTCGGAAAAACGAAAAAGACGAGAACGAAATATCAGGGATCCATGGTGATATCTGAGGCCACCATGCGGATGAACATGTGGAGAAGCGCAACTGAGGTAAATACTCGGATTGCCCCGAAAGAGAACCTAGTCCTTGGACACGACCCGGGGTGGAATATATGGAGGTCCCTTAACAGACGTCAGACCAGAGTATGCAAGACGAGGAAATAAGTTAAAGCCTGGCAGTTTTAGAGCGGACCGACTGAATGTGACTGCGGAGCGGAGCAGACCCTATCACACCTTCTAGAGTGTGCGCTGTGTCCAAGTAGCTGCACCCAGGAGGACCTGAAAATGGCCGGGAGTAACGCCATCGACGTCGCCCACTTCTGGATCTAAGCTTGATGTTTCCGACACGATTATATATACAAATAACGAATGGTTGGCGATACCAGATACTTCATATTTACCAGTTTGACTAGTTTACGCATACATTACATCAGTTATAGAACTTGAACTTCTTAGAATCCGCAGGGGTCACCATACGAGCATTTTCCCGTACCTTAGCCACTCCCTAACCGGTGCATATGGTCGTCACGAACCATCGCCACAGAGCTCGCCTTATACCACAGGTCAGCTGTGCCTTTAACGAGCACATTCTGTGTATAGTTTAGAAGATTGAAAAAGAGGCAGCTGCAATTCAAGCTTTCTGCAGAATCCGTAGCGAATGTCGCAACCAGGTTCATATCGAACGACTGTAATATGTCCGGTCTCTACCCACGTTATTCATGACAAAAGCTAACCATCGTTCACCAAGGTATTCTGCGCAGGCATCTGCTTTCAAAACCTAGTATACGGCTGCATTGGCAATCAGCATAACTGAGATTTACTTAACTAGATATAACTATGCGACGAGCAAAACACCTGTTTTTTATGTAAGCACATACAGAAGAATACCGAGAGATGTTAATGAAGAAATCTCATATTTGAATTACTATAAAACGCTAGTCATTTTTAAGTATAATTAAGCGCTGCCGCATGTAGGGTGTTGATCCATAAACATCATTTTTAGACTGGGGAGCCCAACCACCCCTTCTTCGTACCTCAGCTTTAGCACTTTGTTTCTCAGCCGGAGAATATGCGGCACCAGTGTGGATCAAGTGGTTACTGCCATGAATGATGCATGCAGAGTCGTCACAGGCTGCCTCAAACCGACACGCATTTCTAAACTATACCCCTTGGCTGTTATCGCACCACCAAACATAACACGCAAAGTCATATGCGCCGAAAAGATGCGTAAGGCAATCAACCAACCGTCCCACTGCTTGTATAATCAGAAACCCCCAACACCCAGACTGAAGTCGCAAAGCAGCTTTCTGAAATCCACACAACCTCTAACATCCGGCCCTGAAAATGAAAGACTCCAGCTCTGGTGACAAGTCGCATCAGTGGATTTCATTACCTCAAAGGATTGCCTCCCAATTGGCAATGCTTTGACTGGCGGACATGGAAATCCCTGAACAGATTAAGAACCGGAATTGGTAGAACAAAGGACAACCTCGAGCGGTGGTAAATACTTCGGCAGGGAGAGCCACTATTGTGCGACTGTGGAGACCTGCAGACAGTCTCACACCTAAGATCCTGATCTATGTGCCCAACAAGCTGCACACCTCAAGACCTAATGTTAGGCAACACACGGGCTATCGATGTTGCCAGATACTGGACAGAAATAATTTGACGTCGCTGACACGAAGAAGAAGAACCGGCATACCTGGCATTTAATTAACTAGATATTGCTATGCGACGCGCAAAACACCTGTTTTGTTATGTAAACACATACAGAAGAATACCGGCAGACGGTAATGAAGAAATCTCATATGTGGATTATGTAACGCATGTCATTTTTTAGTACGGAGAAGCGCTGCTGCATGTGGAGTGTTGATCCATAAATTTCATTTCAAGACTACAGCCTGACATTCACGCAACATTAGTTTTCACACCATTTTTGGTATACTGCATATTTTGATTAATGAGGTATTACTGTCATTTTACGTGCGTATTTATATATTAAGCTACAGCTGCCTTTTCTTCAAGCCCCCGGGCTCACGCTTCCATCGGTAACTATAAATATGATGTACACGTTGAAGGCAGAGTTGACATGGGAAGAGGCAAGTACAATGGCGGCTGACAAAGCTTTGTGGCGGTAGCTCGTGACTTCCACACGCTCCAGTTAAGGGAGCGGACATGATTATTTTGTCTACTACCAGTTTTGATAAATAGGCTTTGACTGTTTTTTTTTACATAAAATTTTTACATAACGTCAGCCGGGCCTTGACTGGACTTTACTCTCATCACTGGAGGACAATAAAGTCAGATTATGATCAGTTAGCAACTGATAAGTTCAGTGGGAGTCCCCTCTGAACAATTGTGGCCACTACACAGAAGTGCTAAAAGAAAGAACCCGTGAAAGATGTAAGAATGGCATTCATGGGTTGTAAAGAGACGGAGATGGAAGATAGATTCTCTCACCGAAAATACGAGCAAAGATTGTAAATGCGTGGAAATATTTTTTAGTGGTCACAAAGTCTGCATATATATGATAGGGCCGAGGCGATTCCCTCGAACTGCGTCGAAAAGGACTCCTCTTTCTAACAAGAGGAACTGACAGTCCCAGAGAATGTGCTCAGAGGTCTGGAAGGGGCAACTAGGGTTTGAAACTAAATAAAATGTGTATAATCTGTCATTAAAAGCGCCGTGAGCCGCTGGCCTATTTATCGTAAAAATTTATATTTTATTTTTATCTTCGTCGGGGATCGAACCCACTATCTTTGATATGGTAAGCAAGCGCCTCGCCACTTAGCTATGCCCGCCGGCGTGCTGCCATGTGTGTGTGTCGTATATAATAGTCTAAAGCAGGTATCCACTGGTCGGTGTACCGTTATATGCCCGAACTTGGGAGCAAGCGAACTCATCGATTACAGACTCTCAGCAAGTGATACGTCCTCAGGGTTGCCACTGTTCACGCAGGACGACATAAATACAGCGATCCCTCCTATAGCGTCGAGATGGAAAAATACGTCATAAATCACTTCATATCCGTTCTACACTCAGTTTTCGTTAGTTTTTCACACTTGTAACTTGCTCCAAGACATTTCTGCACCCGAAGGTACACCAAAGAACATACATGGTTCCCGATGACCTCCACAGTGTACGAGCCTTAGGAACTGATGACACTGCAGCAGAAAGATCTAAGACATATATTGGTGAATTGTTAAACATAGTTTTTAAATACATCAGCTTGACGCTTCCAAGGCTTGGAACATTTGGTTCTAAGCAGCGGCTCAACCCGACTAGTGGTGCACGGTTAGCAACAGGCGGTAGCCTATCCATGCTTTGGTCCACGCCATATAATAACGAAACAACCGTTTCAATAAAATAAGTAGAGACAAAAGTGTTGTTTCGGTGATCTAACGAGAACTGCTCTTCTGATGCGCTATTGTCACTGGACATAATAATATGTATATATTTTAATAAACGTTTTCATCATCTAACGCTGTATTACTTACCGTAGTTAAGCGATTATGATATCGCCATTTTTCACGATTTTAAGGTAACATTTTATGGTCAACCCTTCTATTATATTTTCATGAACGAATGATTATTCCGATGCTCCCGCGATCCTAACTTAACCTAACCTAACCAAATATATGTTAACCTTACTTAATTAGAGACGCACGAAAGGGTTAACGAGATTCCCACTATCTCTATTGACTCTCTATCAAAATCATTGCCAAAAAAAACTGGCTTGGGAGAATGCCATTGGTCACGATTTTTAAGTACAATAAAAACAACTTCTTGGGTTTTCACGGCCAGATTTTTAGTATTGTGGACCCATCAACATCAACAGGGATGATGGTTTGATTCTCAAAACAGGATGGCTTCCGCCTCTATCACACACTCAAAAACCTGCAAGGACCACCACAGTCCGACACGACGTTCGTGGAGGTGCCTTAGTGTGGCGGCTGAACTGTCAGCCTGCAAGGGCTGTATCAAGCTAATATCAGTATTATATATTTGGCGATACATGTATCGTAAAATATGTCCATGTATTTTGGTATTGCGTCCCTAGTACTAGTGTGTTATGTACTAAGCCTTGCTCAGTACATGCAAGCATTGTATAACTCGTTATATACTTGTACAAGTATTGATGTACTGAACACCTGAGGCACATGACTGTCATTTACATAGGATTGGCATTCTTGGGATGCTACAGCTACCTGCTCGCGAGAATACAGGTCAAATACCGCTACAGCATCGCGACTGATGAACAATACCACCCTAACGTCTATCTGTAAGCTTTGTGACACAGACGATCAATCGGATAAATACGAGTAGACAGCGATGTTTATTGTAATGTAATATTAACAAATCGAGGCCACTCTGCGGCTGAACATGTGGAGAAGCGCAACAATACTTGGATTGCCCCGAAAGAGGTGACATGACCAGGGTGGAATATACGGAGGTCCCTTAACAGATTGGGACCGGAGTATGCAAGACGAGGACACAAATGAAAGCCTGGCAGTTTTACAGCGGAACTTTTTCTTCTTAGTGTCAGCTACGTCAAATTGTTTTTGCCCAGTATCTAGCAACATCGATAGCTCGTGTGTTGCTGAGCATTAGGTTTTGAGGTGTGCAGCTTGTTGGGCACATGGAGCAGGATCTTAGGTGTGAGGCGGTCTGCAGGTCATCACAGTCGCACAATAGTGTCTATCCCTGCTGAAGCATTCCCCACCGCTCGAGGTTGTCCTTTGTTCTACCAACTCCGGCTTTTAATCTGTTCATCCCCCAGTCAAGGTTCTTGCCAGTTAGGAGGCCTTCCTTTGGAGTAATATATATATTATCGTGTCGGAAACAACAGGGTCAGATCCTGTCTGCCCAGAAGTGGGCGATGTCGATGGTTACTTATGGCCATCATCTGCTCCACGCCGCAGTCACATTCAGTCGGTCCGCTGTAAGACTGCCAGAATGGAGTAATGAAATCCTCTGATGCGACTTGTTGCCAGAGCTGGAGTCTCTCATTTTCAGGGCCGGATTGAGAGGTTGTGTGGATCTCCAAATACCGCTTCAGCATCGCGACTGATAAACAATACCACCCTAACGTCGGTCTGCAATCTGTGCGACACAGACGCTTAATCTTCTTCAGGATTTATGATTTATTTAGTTTTGAGTTGGTTTATTCAGATAATCTTTTTTTTTATACAAGCGTTATTGATTTACATCTTCATGGCGCCTACAAGTTTCATTCCGGAGAACGTGGGTATGTTCTAAGACTACGGTATAAAAATTTAAAAAAGATAATCTGAATAAACAAACTCAAAACTAAATAAATCATCAATCCTGAAGGAAGACCCCTGCAATGGCGGTCGGAATATTGGTGGAAGGAAGTTCGCCACACACCGCTAAACCCAAAAGCCACAATATCAAATCTGGCCGTGAAAACCTAAGAAGTTATTCGGTCCCTATCCATTCACCACGCGTTCCGATGACGATCCCGGCCACATGGCGTCGCCTTTGATCAACGGGGATGTCATAAGTAATAAGAGAAACTCGTCATGACTTAACTAAGCGGAGAGTGGTCGTAATGAGGTGTGTGCAATGTCGAGTGTCGTGGCTTACCTTGGGCCGCCAGCAAGAGTGCCAGTAGCGCTGGCAGCGCCCCCATGGCGGCTACTATCCCTCGAGATCTGAAACAAAAACAATACATAACAATTAACACAAATAACCATAAACATACGTCTAACATGCAATCAATGGAGTATCAATCTCGAGTAATGACAAATATTACGAATCAATTAAGTATAAAGCCGGTCTCGCTCCAAGAAACTAGGTGTTTTATATAGATCACTGAGGTATTTCAACGATAAACAACTTGTTCTTCTATATAAAGGACAAATCCGACCTATCCTTGAATACGGTAGACACTTATGTGTTGAGACACTAAATACCTTCTCAAGTTAAATGGCTCAGTTCAAAGAAGAGCAATTCGTTTGATAAACAATGACACTCTTACGTCTAACCTGCAATGGAACACAGCCGTAAGATTGGTTCACTTCTACCGTTATTACCACGGTGGCTGCTCTTTGGAACTTAAAGAACTAATTCCTCCTGCACCCACACACAACCGACAAACTCGTCTTACACTTGCCGAACATCCATTTACGGTTAATGTGTTGTTAAGAGCTAGTAGTTTAGAAAATTCCTTTCTAAATGCCATCGGTAAGCTTTGGAATGCTCTTCCAGCGTGTGTGTCTCCTCCTTCATGCAATCTTGATTTCTTCAAGAAACAGATAAATATACACTTACAATCTCCCCAACCCACACACAAATACGAACACAAAACACGTTTTCTGCATGCAGCGTCCAGCCTCCCTGTCTAAACGTCATCATCATCATCAGCCTGTATGCGTCCACTGTTGAACGTAAGCCTCCCGCACGAGTCTCCATCCTCTTCGATCCTCCCCTCCGCATCCAGGTTTCCATCCAATTAGTTTAGGCCGCAGTAATTAGATGACCATATGAACACTTAATAACGAAATGCCGACTGAGCAATCAGAGCAAAGCGTTCGCCTTCCTTACAGCGATACTCAAACATTCAACATCATCATCAGCAGCCTGTGTCTATCCACTGTTGAACGGAGGCCTCCCGTTTGAATCTCCAATCCTTCTCGATCCTCCGCAATCTAACCTAACCTTGCATAATCTAACGTTAGATAACCTAACATAACCTAAACTCATCATCAGCCTGAGTCTATCCACCGTTTTACGGAGACTTCCCGCACAACCTTCTCGATCCTCCGCAATCTAATCTTACCTAACCTAACCTTACAAAACCTAACAAAACCTAATCTCATCATTAGCCTGTGTCCGTCCACTGTTAATCGTAGGTCGCCCGCTTGAGTCTCCATCCTTCTCGATCCTCCGCAACCTAACCTAACCTAACCTTGCATAACCTAACCTCATCATCAGCCTGTGTCTATCCACTGTTGAACGGAGGCCTCCCGTTTGAATCTCCATCCTTCTCGATCCTCCGCAATCTAACCTAACCTTACATAAACTAAACTTAGATAACGTAACATAACCTAACCTCATCATCAGCCTGAGTCTATCCACCGTTTTACAGAGACTTCCCGCACAACCTTCTCGATCCTCCGCAATCTAATCTTACCTAACCTAACCTTACAAAACCTAACAAAACCTAATCTCATCATTAGCCTGCGTCCGTCCACTGTTAATCGTAGGTCGCCCGCTTGAGTCTCCATCCTTCTCGATCCTCCGCAATCTAACCTAACCTAACCTTGCATAACCTAACCTCATCAACAGCCTGTGTCTATCCACTGTTGAACGGAGGCCTCCCGTTTGAATCTCCATCCTTCTCGATCCTCCGCAATCTAACCTAACCTTACATAAACTAAACTTAGATAACGTAACATAACCTAACCTCATCATCAGCCTGAGTCTATCCACCGTTTTACAGAGACTTCCCGCACAACCTTCTCGATCCTCCGCAATCTAATCTTACCTAACCTAACCTTACAAAACCTAACAAAACCTAATCTCATCATTAGCCTGCGTCCGTCCACTGTTAATCGTAGGTCGCCCGCTTGAGTCTCCATCCTTCTCGATCCTCCGCAATCTAACCTAACCTAACCTTGCATAACCTAACCTCATCAACAGCCTGTGTCTATCCACTGTTGAACGGAGGCCTCCCGTTTGAATCTCCATCCTTCTCGATCCTCCGCAATCTAACCTAACCTTACATAATCTAACGTTAGATAACCTAACATAAGCTAACCTCATCCACAGCCTGTGTCCGTCCACTGTTGAACGTAGGCCTTCAGCATGAGTCTCCACACTTCTAGATCCTCTCCATCCAGGCTATTCCTGCTATTCTTCTGATTTCGTCAGTCTATCCTATCTTATGGGACGCCACTCCAACACTTTTCTTTTCCATCGACCTATATTTGTTCAACAGATATTCCCAATTGAGTGTGTCTATTCTAAGCCTCCACTTCATTTTGAGATTGTATCTTTTAGCGACACTCCTCTCATGGATCTCTCCACAGCACGCTGGGTGACCTTTATTTTATGTGTAAGACCTGCTGTTAGATTCCACGTCTCTGCGCCATGAGTTTGCATATTTGAAAGGGTACCTACAAAAAACTACTGCGTAGAATCAATAGTACTATTTTACGAGAAAGCTTGTTATATCAGCTGTCAGAATTTATGTATAATATAAAAATCATGCGGTTTAAGTATAGGGTCCGCCATCTAACGTTTTTTTTTCAACTAGTGTTTATTTCGTGAATGGTAACACTTAGCTCATGTCTGATTTGACAGATAATTAGTTTTATCTTTCCGCTAAGCGAATATGGTTGTGTATACGCTTGAACATTGCTGGGAAATATTGCGACATTACTTTGAAAATCAGGCCATTTTTCTTCAAAAATGAGCAAGGAGTGGCCGTTACAGTCTATGGCGATCGTTATCGGGCCATTTTTGTGCATAAAAATTGAAGAGGAGGATATTGGCAACATTTGGTTTCAACAGGACGGCGCTACGTGCCACACAGCCGAAGCTACACTCGATGTTTTGCGCCCCATTTTCAAAAAAAAAAAAAGTTATTTGGCGGACCCATTATAAAGTTTGCTGCGAAAATACACAATTACATGCTTGGAAAAAAAATCTAGCAAAACAATACACTATATGACGCTTGCCATTCTAATGATACTAGCAGGTGAATAAAAGAATTCAGCATAAAGGCGATTATTTATTTAATATATTATTTGAATGCATCTGGGTCGAAATTTAGCGAAATAATAAAAAAAGAAATCGAAAATTAAACATGGAAATTATAGCAGAGATACAGGAGAATACCGACAGATGGTGATAGTAATTCTGAAGTCCGGTCTGTGGAATTATATGACGCTTACCACGGTGCATATGGCTAAGCGCTGCATGTGGAGTGTTGATCCGCCAACGTCATAAACTACTGCCCGATATTCACGCATTATCTTTTTATTAAGCCAGCGGGTATAGCTCAATGGTCAAAGCGTTTGCTTTGCAAGCCAAAGGTCGTGGGTTCTAACCCCGACGGAGATAAAAAAAAAAATTGAGCTCTAAAATACCCTCGATTGGTGTGAATTTGATCCCTCACCCGTAAAATGCCAGTCATAGACTATTAATTAAAATTGGTGGCTTTTGAAAGTCGTCCCGTCAAGACGACCACACATTCATAGTAAATTCCTGTAATGATAAGGATGATGCGTGAATCTCGGGATGTAGTACATGACATTGGTGGATCGAAACTCCGCATGCAGCGCTTAGCCATATGCATCATGGTAGGCGTCATAGAATTCCTGTAGATGAAACCTCAGAATTACTATCACTATCTATCGGTATTCTCCTGTATGTGCTAACAGATAAACAAAAACCTAGCATAACCTCATCGTCAGCATCGTGTCCGTCTACTGTTGAACGTAGGCCTCCCGCATGAGTCTCCATCCTTCTTGATCCTCCACATCCAGGCAACTCCCGCTATTATTCTGATTTCGTCAGTCTATCTTATCTTGCATTGTGTCGAAATACACTGTTAACCAATTCTTAGTCGCCACTCCAACACTTTTCTTTCCCATCGACCTATGTCTCTTCAACAGATATTGCCACTTGAGAGTAGTATATGACGCTGGCGGATCAACTCTCCACATGCAGCGCTTAGCCATATGCACAATGGTAGGCGTTATACAATTCCGGGGATGAGACTTCAGAATTACTAACACCATATATATAGCGCCCAAATTCTGTCACATTACTCCAATATTACATGCATTGGTTGAGAGTTTCAGCTAGAATTTAGTACAAATCATGCCTCTTAGCTTACAAGGCACTTAACGGAAATGCACCGGGCTATTTGACAGAACTTATCAAGCACAAGGAGATAAGCGCGCGTGGAGAGACACTCAGATCGGCCAGACTAAATAGAAGCACCCTGCAGGTGACGGGAGGTAGTCCTAGCACGGTCTTGCTTTCAGCTACGCGGCACCAATGGCCTGGAACTCGCTGCCGGAAAGCATAAGTTCTCTTAGAGCGGAGGCATCCTTCAGAAGCAGACTCAAGACCCAGCTTTTTACTCAGAGAGGCAAAGAAGCGCTGCCGGAATGATCAGCAGGTCATAAAAGAGCGCTACACAAATACTAATATAATAATAATAATATATCGGTATTCTACTATATGTGTTTACAAAAAATATATAAAACATACTCACTGTTTCGTGAATTGGTTATTATATATTATAAGGTAGAAAGTCACTGTCAGGGAAGTGACTATACAGTATTGTTATTATTATTAGTGAGTAAGTAGGTAGCTGTAGTAAATTAATCAGTGCGGCGTGAAGAGAGCAGCTGCTGCATTCGCAAGCAGAGCAATGCACTTTCTAAGCCAAAGACTCGCATAAATACATGGCATATGGTAACTTTCTACTTAGGCGGAATATACTTAAGAGCATTTACCACGATCCCTGACTATTTAACTAAATTTATACTAGAATCCTTGCTTAGCTTGAAATCACTGAAAGTAGATACAAGCTGGACTTTACCTGCCTCACACCCGCATCACACCGGAGGACAGTTAAGTATCCTTGGTGACGCGCTCACTAAGATTACGATCAGTTAGCAACTGATGAGTCCAGTGGGAGTCCCCTCTGAACAATCGTGGCCACTGCACAGAAGTGATAGAAGAAAGTACCCGTCTAAGATAGGAGATATCGTACTACAGCCCGGCGCTTCTCGCATACCCATAAAAAAGCTTTGTGCTGATGCCCTTACGGCCGCATGGCAAAAACGTTGCTTCATCATCATCAGCCTGTGTCCGTCCACTGTTGAACGTAGGCCTCCCGCATGAGTCTCCATCCTCTTCGATCCTCCGCCTTCCGCATCCAGGTCACTCCCGCTATTCTTCTTATATCGTCAGTCCATCTTGTAGGGGGTCGGCCAATGCTTCGTTTGCCAGTTCTTGGGCGCCATTCCAATACTTTTCTTCCCCATCGACCGTCGTCTCTTCGACAGATATGACCTGCCCATTGCCACTTGAGTGTGCCTATTCGTTGGGTAGCATCCACTACTTGAGTTCTTCTGCGTATTTCCTCGTTTCGGATTCTATCTTTTAGCGACACTCCGAGCATGGATCTCTCCATAGCACGCTGGGTGACTTTTATTTTATGGGTAAGACTTGCTGTCAGATTCCACGTCTCTGCGCCATAAGCGTTGGTTATCTTCCGACAAAGGTAGGACTACCTTTCTGTTCTTTCCGGACATTTACTTTAGACTAACTGCCAATTGGATAAGCCCTGATCACTGGTCTACCCAACTAATGCCTGGGCACGGCGCTTTTAATGACAGATTATACTCATTTAATTTAGTTTCTGCCCCTAGTTGCCCCTGTGGCGCCCCCTTCCAGACCTCAGAGCACATTCTCTGGGACTGTCAGTTCCTCTCGTTAGAAAGAGGAGTCCTTTTCAATGCAGTTCGAGGGAATCGCCTCGGCCCTATCAGGCATGAAGACTTTGTGGCCACTAAACAAAATTTCCACGCATTTACAATCTTTGCTCGTATTTTCGGTGAGAGAATCTATCTTCCATCTCTTTACAACCCATGAATGCGATTCTAATCTCTTTCACGGGTTCTTTCTTTTAGCACTTCTGTGCAGTGGCCACAATTTGTTCAGAGAGGACTCCTACTGGACTTATCAGTTGCTAACTGATCAAATCTGAATGAGCGCGTCATCAAGGAGACTTAACTGTCCTTCGGTGTGATGCGGTGTGAGGCGGGTAAAGTTCAGTCCAAAAGAAAGAACCCGTGAAAGAGATTAGAATCGCATTCACGGGTTGTAAAGAGATGGAGACGGAAGATAGATTCTCTCACCGAAAATACGAACAAAGATTGTAAATGCGTGGATTTTTTTCCAATGCTTACCGGTGGCATTAGGGAAGGAACTTTGGAAACTACTAGTTCTTAGTTGACACACATTAACCGAGTATGGATGTTCGGTAAGTGTGAGACAAATTTGTCGGTTGTGGGTGGGTGCAGAAGGAATTAGTTATTTAAGTGCCGAAGAGCAGCGACCGTGGTTACAACGGTAGAAAAGACTTAGTGAACCAATCTTACGACTGTGTTCCATTGATTACAGATTAGACGTAAGAGTGTTATTGTTTATCAAACTTTTTTAAAGTGCTCTAAAATAACCACGGTTGTTGTGAATGTGATCCCTCACCCGGAAAATACCAGTCATAGCCTATTAATCAAAATTGGTGGTAGAAAAAAGTCGTCCCGTGAAGAACACCCATACATAGTGAATTCCTGTAATAATAAGAATAATGCGTGACTGTCGAGTTGCAGTTTATGAAGTAGGCGTATCAACACTCCACATGCAACGCTTAACCATATGCAAAATTGTTCAAAAAAAAAAAGCAACAAATTCCATCACTATCACCGTCTGTCGGGATTCTCCTGTGTGTTTACATAAAAAATGAGCTATTGTCATTGGTCAGGTTATTAGAGTATTTTTACGGTATTAATGAAGATGGCCGTAATTACGTTAAGTGGCTGTACAGTAACGTCTACGTTAACGGTAGGCACTCCAAATACGTGGTGCGGTGCACTGATTACCACATTTCATAACCACGAATACTAATCGAGGTTTTACTCCGTGGACCGGAGCAAGAGTGGATGGTCAGCCCAAATATAACAAGAGCAAATCTTCCAACAACAGATCAACATAATGTGTGTCAACCAAGAACTGGCAGTTTCCAAGGCTCCTTCCTTAATGCCACCGGTAAGCTATGGAATGCTCTTCCAGCGTCTGTGTTACCTCGTCTCGCTTCCAAGAAACTAGAAGTGTATTATATAGATCACTGAGGTATTTCAACGATAAACAACTTCTTCTTATATAAAGGACAAATCCAATATATCCTTGAATACGGCAGTCACCTTTGGATTGGAGACACGAAATACCTTCTTAACTTAATTGACTCAGTTCAAAGAAGAGCAATTCGTTTGATAAACAATGACACTCTTACGTCTAACCCGCAATCAATGGAACACAGGCGTAAGATTGGTTCACTTTGTCTTTTCTACCGTTATTACCACGGTCGCTGCTCTTCGGAACTTAAAGAACTAATTCCTCCTGCACCCACTCACAACCGACAAACTCATCTTACACTTGCCGAACATCCACACACGGTTAATTTGTGTCGACCAAGAGCTGGCAGTTTCCAAAGTTCCTTCTTTAATGCCACCGGAAAGCTTTGGGATGCTCTTCCAGCGTCTGTGTATTCTCCTTCCTACAATCTGGATCTCTTCAAGAAACAGATAAATATACACTTGCAATCTCCACAACCCACACACAAACACGAACACACGTTTCCCGCATGCAGCGTCCAGCCTCCCTGACTGAGCGTCATAGAGTGCACTGGTCTTGACCGGGTGTGCTCTCCTGCATGCGATTACATGTTTCCGACACGATTATATACATGCATAAAGAAGAATAGGGACGACACAGGCGCTGTGGAGTCGGCACTTAGTTTTGGTCGAGTAGAGCTCTCTGAAGTCCCAGATATTACGCATATAGTTTTATTAACACATTAACTCTTCTAAAGGTTTTCGTTTTCACACAATTCTGTGGATTCGAAGCATAAATAAACAACAGGGGCAGATCCTGTCTTCCCAGAAGTGGGCGACGTCGATGGAGTTACTCCTGGCCATCATCAGGTCTTCCTGGGCGCAGCTGCCCGGACACAGCGCACACTCCAGAAGGTGTGACAGGGTCTGCTCCACGCCGCAGTCACATTCAGTCGGCCCGCTGTAAAACTGCCAGGCTTTCATTTGTGTCCTCGTCTTGCATACTCCAGTCTGAAGTCTGTTAAGGGACTTCCATATATTCCATATTCCTCACCTAATGTAACCTAACACAACCGGCGGTCATAGCTCAATGGTCAAAGCGTTTGCTTTGCAAGCCAAAGGTCGTGGGTTCGATCTCTGATGGAGATTAAAAAAAAAGGATTTTTAATCGACTTATGAGCTCTAAAATACTCCCGGTTGGTGTGAATTTGACCCATCACCCGTAAAATGATAGTCATAGCCTATCAATTAAAATTGGTGGTAGACGCGAAAGTCGTCCCGTGAAGACCACCCATCCATAGTAAATTCCTGTAATAATAAAGGATGATGCGTGAATCTCGGGCTGTAGTCTATGACGCTGGCGGATCAACACTCCACATGCAGCGTTTAGCCGTAAACATTATGGTAAGCGTCACAGAATTCCACAGATGAGACTTCAGATATAATATCACCGTCTGTCGGTATTTTCCTGTATGTGTTTACAAAAAAAAAAACATTTTTTACTGTATGTTCGAGTGTATGAAATTTTCAAACTAAAAGATATGTCGCATGCAAGGTTGGAAGTGATTCAAAAGCCATTGAGCGATTGGCCAAGCACCTGAACTCTCCCCATTGTCTTGTACCGTCTACAGTCACGCCTTGCTGAGCATTGCGCTATTCTTCTGCGTAACTAACGCAACGCATACCATTCCGCATGTCGCTAAACTAATAACAAAACTGTTCATCATCAGCTTGTGTCCGTCCACTGACGAACGAGGCCTGCCGCATGAGTCTCCATCCTTCTGGATCCTCCGCAATCTAACCTAACCTAACACAACATAAAATGATGCATGCAGAGTCGTCACAGGCTGCCTTAAACCAACACCCATTTCTAAACTATACCCCTTGGCTGGCATCGCACCACCGAACATAACACGCAAAGTCATATGCGCCGAAGAGATGCGTAAGGCAATCAACCAACCGTCCCACTGCTTGTATAATCAGATACCCCCAACACCCAGACTGAAGTCGCGAAGCAGCTTTCTGAGATCCACACAACCTCTCACATCCGGCCCTGAAAATGAGGGACTCCAGATTTGGCAACAAGTCGCACCAGAGGATTTCATTGCTCCATAGGAAGGCCACCCAACTGGCAAGAACCTTGACTGGCGGACCTGGAAATCCCTGAACAGATTAAGAACCGGAGTTAGTAGAACAAAGGACAACCTCGAGCGGTGGGGAATGCTTCGGCAGGTAGAGACACTATTTTGCGACTGTGGAGACCTGCAGAGCGCCTCACACGTAAGATCCTGCTCCATGTGTCCAACAAGCTGCACATCTCAGGACCTAATGCTGGGACACTATCGATGTTGCCGGATACTGGGAAAGAATAATTTGACATCGCTGACACGAAGAAGAAGAAGAAGAAGAAGATGAACATAACATAACCTAACTAGTCTCTGATTATTAAACACTCGAATAATAGGTGTGCCGGAAAAGAATGTCGTTTTTTTTAGTGGTTTTGTGTGGTCAGATGTGCTTCGGCAGTCGAAGTTTTACAACGTGTTCTGTGTTGTTTCTCTGACTACGTATGCCTGGAGTGTACTGGGACTTTTAAACAAAAAAATAAATACAAACCTTTATACAATGGAGAGCTAATATTAATATTTATCTGTTACTACAGCCGCGGTCTATGCAAATTCGCGGGCTCTTGCCCTAGAGGCTCCCGGAAACCATATATGTTCCCATGTGGAAATCCTGGTATACGAGTACAAGTTTAATTGAGACAAGGCATGAACAAGCTGAGCTAACAGAACAGTGAAACAGCATATAGACACCGTAAGTTGCCGTTTAACAGTTCTGTAAGCTAAGATTATCTACGTCTTGACCCAGAACACCTGTATACCCGGAGGTCCACATGGGAACATCGGTGGTTCCCGGGAGCCTCCAGAGCAAGAGACCGCGAGCTTGCATAGACTGCGGCTGTAGTACCAAAGAAATATTTGTGTGTTTAATATTCAACGTTTTTTAAGGTGGTCGAATTATTCACAATTCTTTACTTTTTCCTTGAATGACATTACAAAATATATTAAATTTCAATTGGTCATTAAAGTATTTAATAACATAAGTAACATAAGTGCGACGTTGTAAATGTATTCACATATTTAGTGTCAATGACCTCACACTCAGAACTAGTGTCGGGATACTCACGCAAATAGTTGGACTTGTAACAACAAAAACCATGTCATAAGTATATCGCGCTTGACACACAAATAACACGGCATTATTGTTACAAAATTAAGCATCTGAAAACGTTTCGTATCAGTCAACACCAGCACTGAATCTGAAGCAACATTACACTAAATAAGTCAATATCTTCACTTAAGTTGGTTTCAACCAGTGTTCACTGCGATTCTTTCGTCTTACACGTATCCAGGGTTGAACGATGGTCCTTTCAGGCCACACTCGATGATTAGTCCGATGCTCCCGAAGCGTTAACATTTTTTATTGTGGTAATAAGGGTGGCTCAACCATTTAAGACGAAAATATTGAGCAAACATTTGATTAAATCGATTTTAAAAAATCAATCTTTTTCGGGTTTTGAATCGGCATCCTCTGAATGATAAACGAACACTTTACGACTGATTTTTCAATAATCAGCGTTTTTTTAAAGACATTGGATGATGAGCCCCACGCTCCAGAATCCTGGACAAATTAATATACATGAGGGCGAAACTGCAGTCTTGCAGTAAGTGATTAAACAGTGTGATTCGTGTAAAAACAAAGTACGAAATATTGATATATTTAAACCTTTCATTACGGCTCTGTTTGAATACAAATTATACTTTCAATTATAAATATAGTATTTGAAGCATAAATGTACTTATTTGACTATTTTCATATATCACATTGGTTCTTGTATCCTTTAGCTATCAGATGATGCATAAAAAACTATTATATTTAACAAACGTTCATTATGTAACTCCATACATGTGGTGGCATTGACACATGTGGTTTACAGAAAAATCGCACTTGTGACGAAAACTAACGATATTTATTTACATGCTTTACAGATTACTGTAAATAATACATGTAGGTTGATAAAGGGAATGACTGCACTTCCAATTTCCTACCGTAGATGTCACAATAAGTACTGAAAGTAGCAAAACGATATATGTATATATAAGGAGTCCGCCATCTAACGTTTTTTTTTTCAACTAGTGTTTATTTCGTAAATGGTAACACTTAGCTCATGTCTGATTTGACAGGTAATTAGTTTTATCCTTCCGCTGAACGAATATGGTTGTGTATACGCTTGAACAACGCTGAAAAATATTGCAACATTACTTTGAAAATCAGGCCATTTTTCTTCAAAAATGAGCAAGGAGTGGCCGTTACAGTCAATGGCGATCGTTATCGGGCCATTTTTGTTCACAAAAATTGAAGAGGAGGATATTGTCAACATTTGGATTCAACAGGACGGCGCTACGTGCCACACAGCCGAAGCTACACTCGATGTTTTGCGCCCCATTTTCAAAAAAAAAAAGTTATTTGGCGGACCCCTTACAAAGGAAAGCCTTCCAACGGGCAAGAACCTTGACAAGCAGGAGGATTCAACAATTAACCCTTTCATTACGGCTCGGTTTGAATACAAATTATATTGTCAATTATAAAACTAGTATTTGAAGCATAAATATACTTATCTGGCCTATTTTCTTATATCACATTGGTTCTTGTATCCTTCAGCTATCAGATGATGCATAGCAAACTATTCTAAGAAAGTAAAAAACGATATATCACGTCAACCGATGTCAACGGTCGCGGAATCTTATGACGGCACATGCCGACAACCGATGCGAAAGTGTTAACATCACTTTTAAATAGAATTTGAATATTTTTTAATCGATTTCTAAGCTCTATAAATATATCCGGTCGGTGTGAATTTGATGCCTCGCCCGTAAAATGCCAGTCATAGCCTAGCGATAGCCGCGAAAAAGAAATGTACAAGAGAAAGTGCCGATTGTTGTCGTTGTAACAGAACTGGCGAACATTAGTTGCTGTAGTTAATGACGTGGGCGGCAGTGGCTGTAGATCAATGCCAAGGGAAAATACCGATTATCACCAGTCATCGAGCGTTACAGATCATTATATTAGCTTCGCCGTCGTTTCACATTACATATTGGCCTGTAATTTCTCAGTGATTGATTCAAGGTTTTGGCAGCAAGTTAAATCAATCAGTAATAGACTAAAAACAATGGCTGTATCCACTGTATCAGTATGAATGTGGTCTACTCTTTAGGTTTTGAGAATCAAACCGTCATCCCTGTTGATGTTGATGGGACGTCTTTTGATTTCAATGGCTTCCCCTACTAGGCGTGCATTTTTCCCTTGCGTTCGAACCATGAGTACTAGTCTACGAAGGGAGGGGGGGGGGAGTGTTCACGGGACAACTTTCGTCTACCACCAATAAATAAACACGTTTTGATTTTTTTCATGTAACGTCAACGCATGGATACGAAAGAAAACCTAATTAAAAGAAATTATACAAACTAGTTTTTTTTATGTAATCACATGTATTAGGGGAACAACCTGCCGAGACCAGTGCACTCTATGACTTTTAGCTAAGGTGGCTAGACGCTGCATGCGGAAAACGTGTGTTATGTTCGTGTTTGTGTGTGGGTTGGGGAGATTGCATTCCAAAACTTACAGGTGGCATTTAGGAAGGAACTTTGGAAACTGACAGTTTTTGGTCGACACACATTAACCGTGTATGGATGTTCGACAAGTGTAAGACGAGTTTGTCGTTTTTTATGTAAACGCATGCAGGAGAGCACACCCGGTCAAGACCAGTGCACTCTATGACGCTCAGCCAGGGAGGCTGGACGCTGCATGCGGGAAACGTGTGTTGTGTTCGTGTTTGTGTGTGGGTCGGGGAGATTGCAAGTGTATATTTATCTGTTTTTTTTAAGAGATCCAGATTGCAGGAAGGAGGAAACACAGACGCTGGAAGAGCATTCCAAAGCTTACCGGTGGCATTAAAGAAGGAACTTTGGAAACTGACAGTTCTTGGTCGACACACATTAAGCGTGTAAGACGAGTTTTTTGGTGGTGGGAGTTAATACTCTTAATATATAATATAGATAGTAATATGATTTAAATAATTAGGCCGCCAAGTGGCAATTCGCGAAGTCCCGTATATTTACCTGATTTCATGCGGCAGTGGAGCATAACTCAGTGACTGCGTTATTGGAAACACTCACTTGTATGACTTTGCACTGCTTATTACAAAAACCACTTAAAACACAAATTATTAAAACACTTTCAGCGATTTTTATTTTTCTGAAAAAATAATATTTATTATTTTTACGCATCCCCGTATGACGTCAGCGTATGTTGTGTGTATTATGCGAGTGTGGTGAGACTTTGTCTATTTAATTAATTAAAAGTGCCAATGTTTAAAGAAACATCACAGCACTGCGGAATTTGTGTCTCGACCTATCGCTGCCAGACAATTCGTTCAAAGACTCTTCGGTAACGACGTGGTGCGCAATGGACGTCTGGTGCACGGGACAACTGGTGCACTGAATGTCTCGCTAACCTAACCTAACCTAACCCAAAGATTTGTAAAATGATCGTAGAGTCCAGAGATCCATAGGTCTCAACAGCCCATGAATGCGATTCTAATGTCTTTCACGGGTTTTTTCTTTTAGCACTTCTGTGCAGCGGCCACAATTGTTCATAGGGGACTCCCACTTGACTTATCAGTTGCTAACTGATCATAATCTGAATGAGCGCATCATCAAGGAGACTTAACTGTCCTCCGGTGTGATGCGGGTGTGAGGCGGGTCAAGTCCAGTCCAGGTCTCAATAACGAAATAACTTAGGTTAGGTTAGGTTAGCGAGACATCCAGTGCACCAGTTGTCCCGTGCACCAGACGTCCAGTGGGCCCGCGTCGTTACCTAAGAGTCATTGAACGAATTGTCTGGGAACGAAATGCGGTGCATTGGATGCCTCTCTAACCTAACCTAACCTAAATTATTTCACTAACGAGACCTTGTATGGAGGATTTGTGGCCTCTACGATCACTGGAAAATCCTTAAGTTATGTAAGATTAGCGAGACATCCAGTGCACCAGTTGTCCAGTGCGCCCCACCTATGAGACGTTGAACGAATGGTCTGGGGACGATAGGTCGTGACACCGATTTCTTCCAGTCTGATATTTTTTAAGCAGATCTTAAGATTAGCCCGACACTTCCATTGGCACATTAATTCGCATAAAACACACTTAATTTAAAGGATTTTATTTGATTATTTTATATTCAAGAAAATATATCAAGATCCCTGAATATTTACACAAATAATTGTTATTTATATAACTTTTATACAAGCAATGATTCTAGTGTATAAAATATATTTAGTTAAATATTCTCGTGTAAAACTTCCATCAAAACTAGCTTTAACCCATAAAAGAAACACTCATATGTGAATTTGCATGTAAAACTAGTTTAAAACTTGATTTATATAGCGAATTGTGTTATTTTTTAACGTTTTATTTGATGTGTATACTTTGGAACTGTTATTGTAGTTGTTAAATGTCAAAAACTATGTTAAAATCACTGTTAAACTTGTTAAATTGTAGTTTTTAACACGGAAAGCGGATGCGTGACTTTCTAGTAAGCGCGTCGGACGTCCAATGTGCCCGAGAATATGAGGCTAAGGAAATAACTGTACTTTTCAAAACACTACCTACAAAAATACACACAATATTAAACCTAATTTACAAGTAACATAAAGCACATATTTGCATTTAATAAGATTCTGACTTGTGCTGTTTTAGACAGTCTACACAACATATTATAAATACAAAGTAAAATGAGCTTTATTTTTGATTTACACAAGTACTATTATAGCATTTATTTTTGTTGGGTTGTAAGTCTTGTTGAAATTAAGCTGTTGACCGTAATGTGATTTATTGTATGCGATTTTGATCTTTACGTAAAAGTAGTTTAAGAGTTTGTTTCGTATATTTATTTGAAACATCTTGTATGGCTTTCTTCATACAATCTTTTCCATAGCTGTAATGACCGGTTGTCTCTTATGGGACATTGAGCCGCTCTCACATTAAAGTTTTTTTTTATAATTAAATATATATTTTTAGAGAGCGTATATATATATATTTTGACATTAAATGCCTTATTATCATCATCATCATCATCAGCCTGTGTCCGTCCACTGTTGAACGTAGGCCTCCCTCATGAGTCTCCATCCTCTTCGATCCTCCGCCTTCCGCATCCAGATCACTCCGCTATTCTTCTTATATCGTCAATCCATCTTGTAGGGGGTCGGCCAATGCTTCGTTTGCCAGTTCTTGGGCGCCATGCCAGTACTTTTCTTGCCCATCGACCGTCGTCTCTTCGACAGATATGTCCTGCCCATAGCCACTTGAGTGTGCCTATTCCTTCAAATGCCTTATATGTTATTATTATTATTTTTATGTAAGCACATAAAGGAGAATAACAACAGTTATTATTTTTATGTACAAACTTACAGGAGAATACCGACAGATGGTGATAGTGATGCTGAAATTTCATCTGTTGATTGTATGGCGCTTACCATGTTACACATGGCTAGGCGCAGCATGTGGAGTGTTGATCCGCCAACTTTTTATGGGTGTTTCTTGCCAAGCAGATTGTTCATATCTCAAATTTTTCTCGTATTTCAAAGCGAAAAATCGCTTGCTCGATGGCTCGTATCTCACAAAACTCGTATGTTGGGGCTCTCGTATGTCAAGGTACAACTGTAAAGGCGGAAGTGGTCTGGATGCGAAAGGCAGAGGATCGAAAAGGATAGAGACTCATGCGGGAGGCCTTCGTTCAACAGTGGACGAACACAGGCTGATATTTTTTTTTTTTTTTTTTTTGGGGCCTTAGGCCCCCGGGCCAATGCCTTGTACCTGCGCTCCTTGGGAGCACTTACCAAGGCATTGTTTTCAGAGTACATTCTCGTTATACAAGTAACGAGCAACACCACACATGGGTGTAAAAGTTAGTAGTTGAGACGTTAAAATTTGGACTTTTAGACTTCTTCGCCGAAGGTATCAGCCACAGGCTGATGATGATTATTCTTCTTCGTAGTATCAATCCGGTGGATTGGTTTGCAGCAACAGAATCTTGCATCTCAATCTCCATTCCTCTCAACCCTCCGCAACCCTCTTCAGCTCAGCATAAGAGAAACAACTCATGTCCTCGAACACTTGCTGCAAATACTCCCGTCTAGGGCGCCCTCTGCAGTTTCTACCCTCAACCATCCCCTCCACAATGTCGTGAAGAAGACCATCGTGGCGCATGATGTGACTATCTTCCTGATGATTATTATCGAAGTGAATATGCAATGATATTATAGTGACATTCTTTTGCCCCAATTGATAAATTACGAAATAAAATTCAATTTTTAAAATCTTTTTTGTCTTTTCATATATTATCACTGGTGTAATCTCAGCTTATTAATGTTCAAAGTCAATATCTAAAAAGTATTAAATTATTTAAAAAATAGCGCTACTTATGACATTTAGTCGAGTGAATATGTGGCATGCCCATCTCTTTCTATTTTTATAAAATGTATCGGAAAAAGTAGCGAGTGAAAAGGACAGATATACTTCATACGTTGCATGGAGAAATGAACTGACAATATGAACAAAGTGTCTGATTTGTACAAAGAATGATCGTGACTTACGATAATATTGCAAATGTGCATTTATTATCAATACATATACAATCTTTTCATTCTTTTGATTTAAAATGTATGAGAACGGTGATAAGAGAAAGGGATAGATGCGACTTGGTGAAATGAACGCAACAAGTGCCTGAATTTGTATTGAATATTCGATGACTTACGATAATATTGTATATGTCATAGTAAATTCCTGTAATAATAAGGACCATGCGTGAATCTCGGGCTGTAGTCTATGACGTTGGCGGATCAACACTCCACATGCAGCGCTTAGTCATATGCACCATGGTAAGCGTCATAGAGAATTCCACAGATGAGACTTCATAATTACTATCTGTCGGTATTTTCCTGTATGTGTTTACATAAAAATAAAACACAAATTACCGCTCCTCAGTTATTTCAATTGCCATTTTCATGCCTTATTCCGAGACATCCCTGCACCCAAATGTCTACCTGGGAACATATATAGTTCCCGACGACCTTCACGGCAGAAGCCCGACGATTTAAATACACAAACGGCGACTGTAGTATCCGCGCGTATTTTAGTAAATTCAGTAATATTGTATTTTAAGCGATGGGATGATTAGTCCGACGATCTCGAGGCAGTGGACATTTGGTCCTAAGGAGCGGCTCAACTTTACAATATTGTAATTGTATAAATTATCAAAACTATCATAAAATCATGCTATAAGTATATTTATTTTTTCATACCTTTTAGATAGCTTGCAATCTCCCTAAATCGCATATAAAAACGCATCACACGTCACAGAGACCACTGATCTCAACCGGTTGTGCTCTACTGCATGCGCTTTCATTAAAAAAAACTCTATTCATTATTATTTTTTTAACAAGTTTTTTTGAAGTTTATTCCGAAGTTTTCCAAAGTGTTCCTTAAATCAAAGCAAAGTCGCACAAAGTACCGTTCTGCTCTTTCGTTCTCGTCTAACTTCGCGCAACTTCGCGAACAGTCTATACATACTTGCAAAACCA
This sequence comes from Glossosoma conforme, assembly GCA_022606575.1. Taxonomy (NCBI): domain Eukaryota; kingdom Metazoa; phylum Arthropoda; class Insecta; order Trichoptera; family Glossosomatidae; genus Glossosoma; species Glossosoma conforme. The sequence goes on along the minus strand of JAGTXR010000343.1, from coordinate 173,520 downwards.
TAATTATTTCATATATTTATGTATTTTTTAATAAAATATAAATAATTTTAGTACATATTGTGGCTTTTGAGTTTAGCCGTGTGTGACAAACTTCCTTCAACCAATATTTCGACCGCCGTTGCAGGGGTCTTCTTCAGGATTGATGATTTATTTAGTTTTGAGTTGGTTTGTTCAGTTTTTTTTTTATACGGGCGTTGAAATATTGGTTGAAGGACGTTCGCCACACACGGCTAAGCCCAAAAGCCACAATATCAAATCTGGCCGTGAAAACCTAAGAAGTTATTTAATTTTAGTACAATTTACGTATATTTAAATGCATTATTTAGGTCACACGGGCACCGCGGCTCGTTGGTCTAGGGGTATGATTCTCGCTTCGGGTGCGAGAGGTCCCGGGTTCAAATCCCGGACGAGCCCTCGTCCGAATATTTTTTTATTTTTTTTGCAATTAAAATTTTATCTTTCATTCATAATAATTTATGTTATACAATTTTTTCATTCAATAATAATCAATTGTAAGTTAAAAAAATACAAAATAAACCTTAAATGATTAATAAAACAATATTTTTTCTTTTTGACATCTATGTTTCAAAATTTTAAGTTATAATATCAGAGATCAAAACAGATTTCTACTTTCAAATAGAGTAAAAATAAATGTATTTTTATAATTTATTATTTTATGGATTAAATCAGATTCCTTTTTTAAAAATGTATTCGTTAAATTCGATACAAAAAACCTTTTTTTTTATTAATTAAATGTTGTTTGAACTATTATTTGAAATTATTTTTATGCTTTGTGTTTGAAGATAGAATACAAAAACGGCAGGTGCATGTCTTGGAGAAGCTAAACGTTTTTTCTTATTCTTGATTATTGACAATTAGTCTATAAAAATATTTTTGTTATAATATTTTTTTTACTTAGCCCTTTCATTACGGCTCGGTTTGAATACAAATTATACTGTCAATTATAAAACTAGTATTTGAAGCAAAAATATTTTCATATATCACATTGGTTCTTATATTCTCTGGCTATCAGATGATGCATAAAAAACTATTCTAAGAAAGTAGCAAAATGATATATCACGTCAACCAATGTCAACGGTCAGGGAATTTTTTGACGGTTTATGCCAACAACCGATGCGAAAGAATTAGTATATTTATTTTGATTAGACATAATAAACACGCAATAAATACACATACTCACCTACCTAACACAATTGGCGCACGCTTGTACGTTTAGCCTTCACCGCACCGGCGCTTTACAAACGTCCATCTGTTATTTACAAAAGTGTTTCGCATGAAAGCTTCGCCAAATAAATAAAATAAACATTATTCAATAATAAATAAACTCTTGGAGGCTGGAGGCGACATGTCTGATGAGGATCAGCGGCGCGGGCAGCACCAGGAGACCGAGCAGAGCGACCTCGCCAGCCTGGACCTGGGCTTCCTCAAGAGCTCGCAGCACTATGAGGAACTCAATGTTATCGGGACAGGTGAGACGATTACTTACAAAATAACGACAATATCTGCATATGAATCAACATGTTGCATCAATTATCATTTAAAGGTAAAGTTATTGTTAGTTTTTCGAAAGTAACCTTACTTTTGCTGTACTTTTAGTCAACATAACCTTACTTATATGTTATACTAACGTTATGAATAACTATGTTATTAGGACGGTTAAACGATTACATACAAAATAATGTCAATATTCACGTATTTAATAAAAAAATGCATTCCATTTTCATTCTATGCTAGGTTTATTGTTAGTTTTTCGAACTTAACCTTACTTTAGTTGTACTTTTAGTAAACATAACCTTATTTATATGTTTTGCTAGCATTATGAATAACTTGATGATATAAGGACAGGTGAAACGATTATGTAAAATAACGATAATGTACACGTTTTCAATATCAATGTGTATTAATTATTTATCATCTTAACAGTTACTGTTAGTTATTTAACGTAACCTTACTTATTGTTTGAAAATTAGGTATATGGAAGTAAGTGTTATTGGGATTAAGGAGTCGCGTATTTAATAGTAATGTTAATTTCTGCATATTTTTTATTTTTTTTGGGGGCCTATGGCCCCTGTGTTAGTTGCCTTGTACCTGTGCTCCTTGGGAACACTTACCAAGGCATTGTTTTCAGAGTTCTTTATCGTTGTACAAGTAACGGGCTTTGGTGGGCAATACCAAACATGGGTGTAAAATTTAGTAGTGCGGACGTTCAAATTTGGACTTTTTGACTTCTTCGTCGAAGATCGCCGCGTATACAGAAAAGGTGCGGTAGTTGGACTCCGTAGCGATGAGGTCGACATATCCAACCGGTCCAGGCTTCTGTTGGATTACGCTAAAAAGCCTATCCCTACTTGAGTCTAATATTGGGCAATGCCACAGAACGTGTTCAGCGTCCTGCAAGGGGCTGCCGCATGGGCAGTCTGGGCTATCAAAGAGGCTAAGCTTAAAGGAGGTTAGTCTTAAAATTGCCGTGCCCAGTCATGAATTGACTTGTCCAATGGCTTGGAATAAGCCACGGCATCTCCATTCTGTTGACGACGGAAGGAAAGAAGGAATATGTTTGTCTACCCTTGAGCGAGGTCGACCATCTGCTCTGCCTTGCTGCGAGCGCCGCCAGTTTTACTTCTTTTCTGCATATTTATTGTTAAAACGCATTCATTTTCATTGATGCGCTTGTTTGTCTGAATGACAAACAAAGGCTTTACCACTAGACTGTGCCGCCCAGTGAAGCAACGTTCAGAATAACTTAATTCATATTTTTTGTGTGTTTCAGGAGCATACGGCACAGTGTACAAAGCTCGCGACTTGCTGAACCCGGGACAGATGGTGGCGCTCAAGAAGGTGCGCGTGGCGCTGACTGAGGATGGGGTCCCCCTGTCCACGCTGAGGGAGATCACGCTGCTCAAGCAGCTGGGGGCCTTCCAGCACGAAAACGTAGTGAGGTGAGACACTCTAGCTGCTAGCTGGACCAGGGACAGATGGTGCACTAGCTGCAGTGTTGTAGACTGCTGGACGTGTGTCATGCTCGCTCTTGTTGCAGGCTGCTGGACGTGTGCCAGGGCCCGCTGGGGCCGCGCGGGCAGCTGGTGCTGTACCTGGTGTTCGAGCACGTGCGCGAGGACCTGGCGCGCTTCCTGCAGCGCGCGCCTGCCACCGGGCTGCCAGCCGCCACGGCGCGGCGCATGGCGCGGCACATCCTGCGTGGGCGTGGACTTCCTGCACTCGCACCGCGTGGTGCACCGCGACCTGAAGCCGCACAACCTGCTGGTGGAGGACAACGGCAACGTCAAGCTGGCGGACTTTGGGTTGGCCAAGACCTTTGGCGAGGAGATCCGCCTGACGAGCGTGGTGGTGACGCTGTGGTACCGGCCGCCCGAGGTGCTGCTGTCGCGGCCCTACCACTCGGCCGTGGACATCTGGTCGGCCGCGGCCGTGATCTACGAGCTGCACGCGCTGCGCCCGCTGCTGCCCGGGCAGTCGGAGCGCGACCAGCTGCAGCGCATCTGCCGCCCTCACGGGGGCGCCCGCCGCCCAGGACTGGGGGCCGCTGCAGGCGCTCGGGCGCCGTGGGCCCGGCCGCGCCCGTCAGCGCCGCGTTGGCCGCCTGCGGGGCCGCGGCTGGGCTACTGGAGGTGAGCACTCTGTACTGGGTTCTGGAGTACAACAAGGCTGCATACTAGGTCCATTTCTCTTCACTCTCGTTATGGACTTCATCTTCCACAAGTCAATACCACCAGATGGAGGAGTGGCTATGAATGACTCTCTCAATGTCTAGAGTACTCTGATGATGCAGTCATCATAGAACACTCCACTGCAGATCTGCAGAACATTATATGCCAGGTTGCAAGCAAACCCTCCCCAGTTGCTGTACAACAGTAACTGTCGAGACGCTGATAGTGCGTTACTAGTGAAGACTATTGAGAGGGTTGAGAGTTTCAGATATCTTCATATTACTGAGAGCGATGGCATACAGATGGAGCTCGCTTCCTGCTTGTGCGTCAAAGGCATTCAATAAGAGTTTGACAGTTATATGATTTTTTATATGGGGCACAAAATTTTTGAGATTTGTAAATTTCAAGAAATTTGCCTTTTGAAATTATTTAACAATGTTCCATTTCCATTAAAAAGCATTGTTTTGTTTTTTTCAGAAAATGTTTGCATTCGACCCGAGTGAGAGACCAACTGCAGAGGAATGCCTCCAGCACGAGTACTTCACATCTGAGCCTGTCGGATGAAGACAGGTGACCGCGTAGAGCAGGGGCTTCATGGTTAGAGCACCAGCACTGGACGGCAATAGTCTCTCCGAAGTGTCATTTGTGGAATTGTATGACTCTTACCATGGTTCATGTGGCTATGCGCTGCATGTGTAGTGTTGGTCTGCCAACTTTATACATATGGGGCAGGAACCTAGGTGTGAGGCAGTCAGACAACAGTGACTCTCTCTACCCTCGTATTCTCCACCGCTCGAGGTTGTCGTTTGTTCTACCAACTCCGGTTCTTAATCTGTTCAGGGATTACCAGGACCGCCAGTCAAGGCTCTTACCAGTTGGGAGGCTATCCTTTGGAGTAATGAAATCCTTTGATGCGACTTGTTGCCAGAGCTGGAGTCTCTCAGTTTCAGGGATGTGAGAGGTTGTGTGGATCTCAGATATTGTACAGTGTAAGTGCTCTAACCAATAAGTGCTTTGGTCACGTGTTTGCTGTACAAATGTTTTAATAATCAGTGCCTTAAAGCAACAGTGTGCCTTCGAATAGCAATGTGAATCTCATAGAATAAGGTTAGGTTATGTTATACTTAAGAAAATATAGCCTGATCCCCGAGTATCAAACTAAACAAATTATATTGACTAGAATACGGGCTTTTATACAATTTTGAAATACTTGAAATCACTGAAAAACAAGCTATTAGTTATTCAGGACAAACATGTGAAACATTACAAATTGCATATATATACTTATTTACCTTGTTTTTACGTGGATCACGTACAATAAGTTCTCTATTAGGAGACTACTGTTTCGACTAACTCGTAACCTTTCTCAATCCTTCTCTTGTTAAGAGATAACTGAGCTGCAATAGTACTTTGCAAATGGTCTAACCCATTTTATATAGGAGAGGGGGTAGGGGTGTGTCTTTCAGAGAATGATAAGGTAGGGAGACAGATAGGGCTGCAAGGGTGAAGAAATAAATTAAATAAAATGTTTTAGGTATATTTTTCATCATCCTTGCAACCCTATCTGTCTCCTTATCTTATCATTCCCTCATAGACACACCCCTACCCCCTCTCCTACATAAAATGGGTTTGACCACTTATAAAGTACTATCGCAGCTTACTTATCTCTTAACAAGTGATGGATTAAGAAAGGCTACGAGTTAGTCGAAACTGCAGTCTCCTAATAGAGAACTTATCTTAAGTGATCCATGTAAAAGCAATGTAAATAAATGAATATTTATAATTGATAATGGATCTCAAAGTGAATGCTGAAAACATTGAAAAGATTACAAATTGCGATAAATATCAATTATTGTATATATCAATATCAATATGTAAGTACTCAGGGATTTTGCTATATTTAATTGCGTATTATTTATGTGCTGTCCATTTTTAAATGTTGTTTACACAAATATGTATATTTAAGTGAAACCAAAATGAAAAAGTTGTTTTATTATACATATAAAAAAAATTAAATATTGATAACACTTTGGTTACTAGGCGTCGAATATTCGATGGTCGATTCTCGTGCGAAAAAGATGAAGCGGTAGAAGGTTTGGAACTTTGATATTGTAATAACATTAGTTTGAAACATATCACACGTATTCATACTTCAAGCTTTGTGTGACGTGTTGTTAGAAAGTCATCATAAATAAGTAATGCATCAATTGGATCCTTTGGTTACTAAGCGACTCATCTAAACACAAGTTGCCAGTAAAAAAGTTTGGATATTTTATTTTTTGATGTTTTTATTTTTATTGGCAAATATAATTATTATTGATTAGTTATTATTTGCTTAATCTGAAGTATGAACTGTTTGGAATGAACGTTATTTTTATTTTTACAATCTAGCGTAAAAAATATCAAAATTATGTTAAATTTTTAAAGTACTAAAAAATGCTCTAAATTCGCTTCGTTTTTTTCGCAAGTTCGCTAAGAATCATTAATAACCAAAAAATAAACCTCGTCGAGGATCAAACCTCTGATCTCTCAGAAAGTGACAATTGTCCTCTTCATCCCTCCCCTTACTGTGCTAAAAACATCCGAGAGCTCCGATGATGTATTTTCTACACCATACGAAAATGTTATTTAAAAACTGGAAAATGTGAATATTCCTAAATATTGCTTTGATTGACTGGTTGAAGTTGAAATGTAACTTGAAAATGTATTGAATGTATGAATATGTGTATGTGTCCAAACAACAAATTTGTCAGTCTGCACCGCCGCTCTTGCAGATGCATGACACGATTATTCCACAAATGATAAATTTCCATGGCTACAAATAAATAACTACACATTATTATAATTTTATTCAATACTTAATAATATTACGGAGGAATACAAGAATTGTTCACTCAGTATCTATTGTATGTTATATGGATATTCTCGTTATTAGAGTCCAGTTGTAGGAAATACATATCATCGAAAAGCAGGTTAGCGAGTCAGCCAGTGCACCAGTTGTCCCGTGAACCAGGCGTCCAGTTCGCCTCACATCGTTACCGATGAGTCTTTGAACGAATTGTCTGTAGAAGAAATGTGGCGGGACCTCACAAATATTAGTATTAAGATGTAAATAAGCAATATTTACAACAAATTATTTTTAAGCTGTTTTTGTTTTATGTAAACACATACAGGAGAATACCGACAGATGGTGAAAGCGAAATCTCATCATGATGCTCACCATTTTGCATATAACTAAATGATGCATGCGAAATGATGATCCGCCAAGATCATAGACTGCTACCCGGCATTCACGCATCATACATTTTTAACAGGAATTCACTAAGAATAGGTGGTGTTTGTGAGACGATATTTGTATATTACCTACCACCAATTTTGTTTGAGGGATCAAATTCACACCGACCGGCAGTATTTATAGAGCTTAGATATCACTAAAAAATTGTTTTTATTTTATTCTTTGTTGAGGATCGAACCCGCAATCTTCGTATAAACGTACCACAAGGTAAGCAAACGTTTCACCGCTAAGCCATACCCGCCAGCGAATTGTTTATATTGAAACAACATCGTCCATAAAATGTATTTTTTGTTATTTGATGTAAATAAAATAAACATATTTTTTTTAAAAATAAATTTGTTTTTATTATTTTCCTTAACCTTTTGTAGCTCTATCAGCTGCCATGGTTCTCGCTTTAGAACGTCTTCTTAATCTCCAAGTTCCATTTATAGAATAGTTATTCACTCTTCCAGAATGATGAGAGTACAGGGTCTTGAAGAAGGGCAGCTGTAGTTTTTTTCACTCTTAACCCTTTACGTGCTCAGTGCGGATATATCCGCACAACTTGCACTGCTCTTAAATGCGAAGTGCGGATTTATCCGAATACTACATTGAATATAATTTTGTTTCGTATTCCGACATTCCTTGGACAATTTTTTTTTTTACGATATGTATTAAGTTGTGGGTCATTCTACACATGTTTCAAATTTGCCCTTTTTTAAAAATAATAAGGGATTTATTTAATTTAGTTCTGAAGGTGAATATAAATGCAGCGCTGACCAATCAAAAAACGTCCTTATATATTCGACTTTATTTTTCATTGACTAATTGACTCATTTCGTGACTTTTATGAAATCTTATTCCGCATGTAAAGGGTTAATACTCTGCCTATCGTGAATATATTTTATTCCCATGCCTAGTGTGTTTGTGGTCACCATTAACTATCGCTGCTCGGTGCTGATAGAGCTTTCATTGTCCATTCCTCATCACTATACATATTTGAAAGTCTACCTGGGAGCATATATGGTTCCCGATAACCTCGGGCGTAGAAGAACGGGAAGAGACGACGCTGTAGTATCCGAAGCTTATTTTTAGATGACTTATTGTATTATTTATAAAAAAATTGGACCATTTTTACCTAAGGGACGGCTCAACCCAGAACATATATAAATATAAAAACTCTTTATAAATTTTTTACAATTTTATTTTGCATATTCTAGACATAACATAAAAATCTAACATACGAATACTTTTTTTTCAATTTACAAAATATCAATTATTTTATACATAAATTACAAGACATCAGTCTAACACATGGTAACAGTAATCTAATGTATTTAAGCTAGAGGCTTCGTTCCTGGCCGCTAAGCGACCCAAAATGTTGGGAAAGCATTCCCGAAAAAGGTAATTATTGTGTTTTGCGTACTCTACATAAAAATCCTTTAACCCTTTCGCATCAGTTATCGGCATATGCGTGATATATCGTTTTGCTACTTTCAGTACTCATTGTGACATCTACGGTAGGAAATTGGAACTGCAGTCATTCCCTTCATCAACCTACATGTATTCTTTACAGGAATCTGTAAAGCGTGTAAATAAATATCGTTAGGTTTCGTCACAGGAGCGATTTTTCTTTAAACCACATGTGTCAATGCCGCCACATGTATGGAGTTACATAATGAACGTTTGTTAAATTTTGTCTTTATGCATCATCTGATAGCTAAAGGATACAAGAACCAATGTGATGTATGAAAATAGGTCAGATAAGTACATTTATGCTTCAAATACTAGTTTTAAGCAAAAAAAAGGTTTGAAAAATTCACGCCGTATTGACAGTATAATTTGTATTTCACCGAACTGTAACAAAAGGGTTGGTTAGAAAGTTCTGGTCGTACACCGGTAGGTCCTCGCCGGGAGTACTCTCGGTGTCTCTCTACTGCTTGAAGAAGCTGAGGAGTCGACTATGTATCATTTGGTAGTTAGTTATCTTTAGTTGTGCCCCTCAGCTGGCAGATGGTGCTCAGATCCAGCGTGTTCTGGTCCTCGCCGGGAGTACACTCGGTGTCTCTCTACTGCTTCAAGAAGCTGAGCAGTCAACTATGTGTTGATATCAGCATGATGTAGTCCTTGCTGACTGTTACCGAAAACCTCGATATGCGATCTTTTGTCTCTTTATTTCGGGTCGCTTGTCGTGCATTTAGATGCGCCGTGCTGATGGATCCGCTTAAGGGTGTGTAAGGACACCACCGCTCGTGGCGCTATCGGAAGCCGGGACGGCCCAGGTATCGTCAGTCGGTCCCCACCCTTTAGCGAGACAAGGTCAGCGTTGCGGCCAGCGGGATGTTTCCGATTGGCCGAAGCTTGCAATGTTTTTAAAGTAAATTCTGTGCTTCTAAAAGAAAGTGTTTGTCTGCTGGCCTGCTCCTCATCCTACCCTTGCGCGACGGAATAACGCCTCTCTTTGAGTGAGGAGGATATTATTATCATTTGGTAGTTAGTTATCTATAGCTGTGCTCCTCAGCTGGCATACAGTCCTCAGATCCAACGTGTTCTGGTCCTCGCCGGGAGTACTCTCGGTGTCTCTCTGTATCATCTGGTAGTCAGTCATCTCTAGCCGCGCCCCTAAGCTGGCAGACGGCCCTCAGGTCCAGCGTGTTCTGGTCGTACACGGGCGGGTCGCCCCAGGAGGGAGCGGGGCTGGGCGGCGCGGGCTCGCCGGGGGCGCTCTCGGTGTCCCTCTGCTCGGCTTGCTTCAGGAAGCTGAGCAGCCGCGCGCGGTGCTCGGCGCCGGTCTCGTGGGGCGCGGCCCCGAACACAGAGCCCACCACAGCGCCTCCAGACGCCTGGACAAACAGGCCGCCACGCTCGCGCTGGTTTCTGAAAAAAAAAAAATATATTTAAATCTTATTGACAGGGAGCAAAGAAAGAACCTCCGGGTGGTGCCCCCTGGAAACGGTTATTTACAATACCGGCCAATCCTGCTACTACGGAAACAACAACAACACACGCAAAAGTGCAGAAAAGCCTGGCAGTTCTACAGCGGACCGACTGAATATGACTGCGGCGTGGATCAGACCCTATCCCACCTCCTGGAGTGTGCGCTGTGTCCGAGTAGCTGCACACAGGAAGACCTGATGATAGCCGGGAGTAACTCCGTCGACTTCGCCCGTTTCTGGGCAGACAGGATTTAACCCTGATGTTTCCGACATGATTATATATATATATATATATCTTATTGACATCAGCATGATGTAGTCCTTGCTGGCTGATACCGAAAATCTCGATATACAATCTTTCGTTTCTTATTTCTGTTCGCTTGTCGTACATGAATGTGTCCGCCATATTGGCATTTGAGACTAGTTATATACACCTCTACTTGTGGCGCTGGGCGAGTCATCACGAGCGCGGCAGTCGGGTCCCGCCCGCCAGTGAGAGCATATTGTATTGTGGCTTGGCCTAATGCTGTGACTAGGCCGAGCCCTAAATTTGTAAAGTTTTATCGTAAATATATGTCAATGTGCTTCTGAAAAAGTCTTTGCTGACCTGTTCCTCATCATGCCCTCACGCGACTGAGTAACACCTTTTTGAAAGAGAGGAGGATGTTAATATATATTGATACGAAGGGGTAAATTGATTTAAATCTCTCAAAGACACGGCAGCTAGGGTTGGAAACTAAATTAAATGAGTTTAATCTGTCATTTAAGACATATAATAAGTTAAACCAATATTTAGCATTAAATCACAAATTTTTCTGCCGGTTGCACACGAACCGCGCGTCACGCTTCCCCGCGTTAATCCCCCGGCCACGGTCAGAGAATCAGTTATCAGTGTGCACTCGCTGTCAAAGCATCTGTGATAAGTTGTGCTTGAGTTTTGTGACAATGGGGCCATCCTGCAGCTGAACATGTGGAGAAGCGCAACTGAGGAGAATACTTGGATTGCCCCGAAAGAGGACTTAGCCCCTGGACACGACCAGGAGTGGAATGTATGGAGGTCCCTTAACAGACTTCGGACCGGAGTATGCAAGACGAGGACACAAATGAAAGCCTGGCAGTTTTACAGCGGGCCGACTGAATGTGACTGCGGCGTGGAGCAGACCCTGTCCCACCTTTTGGAGTGTGCGCTGTGCCCTAATAGCTGCACCCAGGAAGACCTGATGATGGCCGGGAGTAACGCCATCGACGTTGCCCACTTCTGGGCAGACAGGATCTCACCCTGTTGTTTCCGACACGATTATGCCGGCGGTCATAGCTCAATGGTCAAAGCGTTTGCATTGTAAGCCAGAAGTCGTGGGTTCGAACCCGACGGAGATTAAAAAAAAAAGGATTTTTAATCGATTTCTGAGCTCTAAAATACTCCCGGCTGGTGTGAATTTGATCCATCACCCGTAAAATGTCAATCATAGCATATTAATTAAAATTAGTAAATTCATTGTAAATTCCTGTAATAATAAAGGTGATGCGTGAATCTCAGGCTCTAGTATATGACGTTGGCGGATAAACACTCCATATGCAGCGTTTAGCCATATACACCATGGTAAGCGTCATAGAATTTCACAGATGAGACTGTAGAATTGCTATCACCATCTGTCGGTATTCTCCTGTATGTGATTACATAAAATAATCCAAAAGATAAATATTACTAGGATATGCGTTAATTCAAATGCTCTTTGGGCTGAGCCACAACCAGGAAGATCGGTCTAAAGAGGGGCCGACTCTAACCTCGACCAGTCTTGAGCGAGGTCAGCATCACACTGCAGAGGCGTTGTACCTCTCTCGCCTAAATTACTTATTTTTTGGCTTTTTGCTCTTTTTAAGATATTCGATACAGTTGCTCGCCATTAAAACTATAGTTCTTACCTAAAAAACTTCTCTATTTTGTCGTCTTTGGGCTGATGCTCGATCAGATCAGGTCTCGGCGGAAGGATTCTCGTATTCCTCGGCAGTCGTTTAGCACTGGTGCCTTTTAAAGAACTGACGGCGTCAACCACAGCAGTCGACCCGGCGTTGACCGCAGAGCCGGTGCACAACGTCGCTGGAGAAGACGCGGAAGAGGGAGAGCGAGCGCCGCGCCACGCAGCGCGCAACGACAACAGCGACCAAACAAACTCGACGATCGACGCGATGAGAATGTTACAACACAAAGCCGTCCTCGGCGTGTCCTCATCATCGAAGAAATCACCCGGCAAACGCAACAGATACGTTCCATCACTTTGCTTGCTTACATCACGCGGTATCGTACACGATTTCGACGTAAACAACGGCAACAAATACGATACAGAAGCCGCGACGCTTAAAACAGCTGCTATAGCTGCCAAAGCGTCTATAGCACAAAACCAAGCGACAGCTCTACGTTCATACCAATGACTTGCTGCACGTAATCCGGTGATTCCTGCAAGCAACGCTGTCACTGACATCAAAATGCACATCAACCCTACGATGAATTCTCTGCTGTGCGATTTTTGTTTAGTTATCGTGACTTCGTTGTCATTTGTGTCATTTTTTAAAACTTCTCCGATTTTGACGCCACTATCACCGTTCACCTCGTCATCGTCATTACCGTCAGAAACACTAATTTGCGTCGTCGATTTATCTTCGGTTTCCGATATTCTGCTAACTTTTTCGTCGTAAAAACGCGTCGTCGCGTACTTTTCGTTATCATTTTCGACGTCTCTTTTCAATCTACTGTCATCAAAGCTTCGATCGCTGTTTCGTTTACGTCTCTGCGCTGCAACAACATCATCAATTTCTCCATGAGATGAATGTTCCATTGCTGTATCGTCTTCTATTACAGCATCTTCATTAGATTGCTGCAAGACACCCATATCTTGCTTCTTATCAGCAATTCCATCCTCAATGATAGCTTTTACAGTAGAAGTGTATCCATTAAATACATCATTAGGCTGACTATTCACTTCTACATCATCAGGCGTTCTTGTTCCATTATTATCACCTGCTATACTAACATTGTTTAGTCCATTCTTAACAGTTTCATCTACAATTGTAGCGTTTACTTGTGTTGTTATGTTTACATTGTCTGCACCCTGGTTGGAGTAGTTTATTTCTTCAGGTAAGGTCAGTTTTTCTGCAGTCTGGTGGTGCAGGGCGAGCCCCCCCAGCAAGGCAGCCAACACAGCTACCGCCAGGTGCAGGCAGGCGAGCCCGCGCACCGTGGAGGCCGAGAAGAGGCGCTCCGATGGGAGAAGCCCGCGGGGATCGAGCGGCCGCTTCACGCGGATCGTGTAGATGTGCTCCATTGTGCCGACACAAGTGTTGTAGTCACTATAAAGTCTAAGATGTAGTAGGATATTCAATGTTTCAGTAAATGTGTAAAGGTCACTTTGATTTTAAAGGTCACTTTACAATATCAAGTGTGTGAATTCAAGTATTGTTTGAACATAAATTTAAAGATCACTGGATACAAGTCTAAACAGTAGGATGAGATTCAATGTTTCAACATAGGTGTACGGGTCACTTTGATATTAAGGGTCACTTTTATTTTAAAGGTCACTTTTAATGGTATTTTTGAGTGTTTTTCAGTGAAGACTAACAAGTAAGAATGAAATCAACGTTTCAAGATGTTTACGTAAAAAGGTCACATTGATATTAAAGGTCAATCTGCTTTTAAGGGTCACTTTTATAGTATAATTAAGTGCATTGTACCTAAGAGTGCGAGGAATTCATCTTTCGAAAAAAAAAACTGTTAAGGTCACTTTGATTTTAAAGGTCACTTTTATGATATAATTTAGTGTTCAAAGTCTATCCAAAACAAGGACAATGAACATTCCAACAAAATTTGAAGAGGTAACTTTTATTTTGAAGGTCACTTACGCACTATCATTGTGTGTGGTAAATCTAATTAAGAAGGATGCGATTTAATGTTTTCACAAACTGTAAAAAGGTCACTTTAATTTTAAAGGTCAGAAGAGAACAAATGAAGAGTTAATATTACAAACAAAAAAATATGTAAAGGTCACTTGGATCAATGTTTCGATATACCTTGTTTTAAGGTCACATTTAAAATTTCATTAAATGCGTTATTTAATAGTTTGTGTAAAGGTCACTTTTATTGTTTGAGAATAATATTTATATTTAGGGTTAAAGTTCGATGTTCGAGATTATTTTTTTGTTTTAAAGGTCAGTTTTCAATGCTTCAGGTTTGTAGCTTCTTACACGACATAAAAGCCGACCCTCTGCTCCTTGGTCTCCCGTCGTTGCTTCGAACTTCCATAACTGCACATTCGATTTTTTCGAATTCCGAATGATTCAAAAATGGTGCGTAAATCTGTAACAAAAATAAAAATAAAATTAATGTCAAGACTCACATAGCATTGTGGCGGCAGTTCGTGACGACCATATGCCCCAGTTAGGGGAGCTAACGATGTCAAAATGATGAAAATACTTGCGGTTGGTGTGAATTTGATGCCACGCCCGTAAAATGCCAGTCATTGCCTGTTGATTAAGATTGGTGGTAAACTGGACTGGACTTTACCTGCCTCACACCGAATCGAAAAGGACTCTCTTTCTAACAAAAGGAACTGACAGTCCCAGAGAATGTGCTCTGAGGTCTGGAAGGGGGCGCCACAGGGGCAACTAGGGGAAGAAACTAAATAATCTATCATTCGAAAATTGGTGGTGGACTAGTCGCCACCTAAGGGTTCCGCCGCATTTCGTCCCCAAACAATTCGTTCTACGACTCATCGGTAACGACGTGGGGCGAACTGGACGTGTCTGGTACACGACTGATCTCGCTAGCCTAACCTAACCTAAGGATTTGTCCAGTGATCATAGAGTCCAGAGATCCATAGGTCTCGTTAACGAAATAACTTAGGTTAGGTTAGCGAGACATCCAATGCACCAGTTGTCCATTGCTCCCTACGTCGTTACCGATTAGTCGTTGAACGAATTGTCTGGGAACGATAGGTCGACACCTTGATAAACGGGGGATGTCAAAACGTATCAATAGATGCAAAGTAGCAAATAAAAACTCGTCTATTGCTACTCGTATTATTTGATGCGTATTTTTCATATAGATGACCTCAGCCATTATAAATCAAGACATATCGAATGTAATTGAATCTAATATTAAAAGTAATTGATTTATTGACCAGCACTAATGGCAGTGACTTCCAATGTAAAATGATTTTTTTTAAAGTGGAAAGTTTGAAAGGGATTGTATGAATGGAATCGCTTGGTGAAAACCCTTCCTTACCCGTCCTGTTTTTGGAGAACCAGGTAGGGACCACGGGTCACCAACGTACTGGACGCACGAGAAAAGCTACTTGTTAGAGAGTGGCTGAAGGCCTTTCCATTGTTAAAGGTGCATCAGTTAGATGTCAAGTAGACCTCAGTCTAAAGCTGAGAAACTAGTATACTGCAGCGAGTGGAGAATTGCCTTCTTTGGTAAAACGTTGCTAACCACGAAACACGTGGGAGTGGATGAGGTAATGTTGGGAAATGGATTCTGCAGAATGGCAGACATCAGTTAGGAGTCATTACTTGTCGTAATTCCGTTTGTTAGCAACTCATCCTGGTATCCTCTGGAGCTGATGCCGGCCGGAGCACTTCAAAGAGCGCAATCCTCACAGAGTGGTGCAGCGAACAGTTCCACAGAACGTGAGGTGCGTCCTGCAGAGAGCTGCCGTCACATGGCCACTCTGCCTGGGATGTGGGTTCCAACTGTCCAAGACTGTCGAGGTAGCAGCTGGCTCGTGTAGTGGTTCGGGGCGAGCCAATTTGCGATCATTCGCTCGCGAATCGATGGGAAGTATCCTCGTTAAAAGTATGGAGGAAATATTAAAAAGGGGCGTAACTTATTGCTTACGTAACTTTTAGACGACTAAATAAAGGTTTTTCACGAGACGACTTTCGTCCGCCACGAATGTTAATCAATAGGCTATGGACTGTCCCTATGCAGATAGGCACCTAGTAAGCACTATCTCAGAGAGGCGATCGGTCATATCATGCGTTCGTATCTTCACGACATTGTGGAGGGATGGTTGAGGGTAAAACTGTACAGGGCGCCCTAGACGAGAATATTTGCAGCAAGGTTCGAGGATATGAAATGTAGCTCTTATGCTGAGCTGAAGCCACAATTCTTTAGAGAGGAATGGAGATCGAGATGCAGATTCTGTTGTTGAAAACCAATCCACCGGATTGATACTACGAAGAAGAAGACTGGCCCTATCGGACATGTGATGTGAGTGTGAGGCGAGTAAAGTCCAGTCCAAGCTATGACATTTAACGGGTGAAGGATAAGACTCACACCAACCGGGGCTTAAAAAACTATTATTATATAAATAAATAACCCACGATCTTCGGTTGGATACTCCGATACTACACCGACTGCATTGGTTGAGAGTTCCGGCTGGAATCCAGTACAAACTATGCCTCTTAGCTTACAAGGCACTCAACGGAACTGCTCCGGGATATTTGACAGAGCTGATCAAGCACAAGGAGATAAGCGCGTGTGGAGGGACACTCAGATCAGTCAGAGCAAATAGAAGCACCCTGCAGCTGACGGGAGGCAGTCCTAGCACGGTGCTTTCATCTCGAGGCACCAATGGCCTGGAACTCGCTGCCGGAAAGCAAAGTTCTCTTAAAGCGGAGGCATCCTTCAGAAGCAGACTCAAGACCCACCTTTTTACTCAGAGAGGCAAAGAAGCGCAACCGGAATGACCAGCAGGTCATAATTTACAAATACTGATATAATAACAATAGATAAGCAAACGCTTTCACAACTAAGCTATACCCGATCAAATGATATTAATGGAGCGAATAATGTTAAATTTGGCTACCACTGGAGTAACCAATTGAAGTCTCAGTACCCGTGGATGTATATTAATACACGTTTTTGATATTGCTAGACACTTGAAGTGAGGAGTCAAGGTTTCTCTAGGCATTCCAACATCATTAGGTTCAGCGTTATTACATCATCGTACATAGCATGGTTGAGAGGTACACAAAAAATTGAGCATGATCACTGACTGTCGATTTAAATATATCGTATTTACTAGAAACCGGGCTTGTATACGAGGGTTATCCGTAATGCAAGATTCCCATGGCGCTAAAGTCCTGAAAAGCGCTGTTATGGTCGATCCCGCGATTCTGTAGGTTTTTTACCTTGGTTCCCCCACTCCGAATCCCATTCCTAGCGAGCTGCCTGCGGAGCTCAGTCTTGGCTTGGCAGCCGTACGTGAACGATCTCCCCCTCGCCCCCAGCGTCATGGGAAACTTATTTTACGGATCACCCTCGTACTTCAGATATAGAACGTATGCGGGAAGAAAGAAAAATAACACTTTTACTCATGTGATTGACTGATGAAGCTCTCATTAAAAGCGAAACTACGGTCTTCAAGTATGTGAAACAGTCCTCAACGTGATCCATATTAAAACAGAGTAAAAAAAATATTTATATTTAATATTTCAAATGGATTTAAAAGTGTATGATTTTGCATCCATTACAAAGATCACCTCTTAGGACCAAATGGTCCATGACTCGGGAGTGTCGGACTAATCATTCAATGTTATTAAAGTTTGTTATGAACAAAACACTGCCGGCGGTCATAGTTCAATGGTCAAAGCGTTTGCTTTGCAAGCCAAAGGTCGTGGGTTCGATCCCCGACGGAAATAAAAATTAATCGATTTATAAGCTCTAAAATACCCCCGGTTGGCGTGAATTTGATCCGTCACCCGTAAAATGCCAGCCATGGCCTATTAATCAAAATTGGCGGTAGACGAAAGTCGTCCCGTGAAGACCACCACCCATTCATAGTAAATTCCTGTAATAATAAAGACGATGCGTGAATATCGGGCTGTAGTTTATAACGTTGGCGGATCAACACTCCACATGCAGCGCTTAGCCATATAAGCGTAAGCGTCATAGAATTCCATAGATGAGACTTCAGAATTACTATCACAATTTGTCGTTATTCTCCTGCATGTGTTTACATTAAATATATATATGCCTTGGATACTAGAATTGCCGTCTATTCGAGTCCCCGGGGGTCCTGCCCTTGAACCATACGTGTTCTCGTGTTGACCTTCGGGCGCAGAGATGTCTTGGGATAAGGCGCGGAGTGTGGCGTCAAGTTGCGGTGACCTCGGAGCAATGTGATGTTTATCGCTTCCTCCTTCTCACGGGAATCGCTTTGATTACACTAATTAACACAGTCGATTACAAATGCCTTACCTGCAGACATTGCTATTGCCTTACTGAGGTAAGGTTACATCATCATCATCATTATTATTATTAAAGGAATGACTTCATTTCAATTGTTTGATATTTTCATAACAATGCCATGTTTAAAATATCGCAGTCAAATAAATTACATAGAAAATATTTATATGTGTATGTATTTTTTTTGTAGAGTTTAATGTAGAGCAAATGGACACCACAAATTGTCGTTTCACAGTTCTGTAAGCTCAGGTTGTCTATGCCTTGTCCCAGAACACCTATATACCCGGAAGTCCACATGGGAACATAAATGGTTCCTGAGAGCCTCCAGGGCAAGAGTCCGCGAACTTAGTCTACAGAAATATTGAGTGTTTAATAATCAGCGATTTTAAGGAGATATTGGATGATCAGCCCGACGTTCCCGAGGCCTGGACAATTGTTTTGTATTCAAAGGGTGGCACAAGAAAAAGCTTGGTCGGGATACGAGAAGCAAACGCTGTAACCTCAGGACTAAGCCGTCCGGCACAATAGATTCGTATTTGATTATTAAGTAATTAATGGCCAGTAAGCATTTTAGACCATTTCTTGTCTCTGCTTAAGAATTAAATATCGACAAAATAATAAGTTGCATTCCAAATTAACCAAACCTAACCTAATCCACGTAACCTTAAATAATTTTACCATATTGTGGCTTTTGGGTTTAGCCGTGTGTGGCGATTTTCTTCTTACCAATATTTCGACCGCCATTGCAGGGTTGATGACTTAGTTGTGAGTTGGTGTCAGGGGGTAGTTTAGCCGTCAACCTAATGTACCTCCACAAGCGTCATCAACAATATCAAATCTGACCGTGAAAACCTAAGAAGTCCTTGCCACATATTTGTTTACTTGAGAATTTAGATATTAGACTTAAGCAATTGCTTAAGTCTTAAAAGTCGTCGTTCTGCAATAATTGCGTCGTCTAGTCTCGTATTGCATATTGCCGTGTATTGCACTGTTTCACAAAATGCTAAACTATGAGATTTGTAACTTTAGTCTGTCTATACACTCATTCAAGAAAATACAGCAAGATCCCTGAGTATTTATTTACGTTTTCTTTTCACCATATCCGTTCCTTATCTAGAACATGCTTCAAAGAATATAGAACTCAGTCCTATCATTTGCCGCTTAAGGGCCCTTTCCCACGGCAACGTCCCGTTTATTGCGGGTTCGGTTTTTTGCAAGATCACGTTTAGTACTATACGTGCTGCTGTTGTAACATTCACATGAGCATTCGGTTTGCAGGATACCGCAAAAATCCGATCCGTTCGAAATCTGCTGTACTGTTTTGCCAATACATACAATCTGGAGGTTTGGTGTAGTGGTGAAAAAAAATGGTGCTTATCTGAAAGTGATAAAAAAAGACTAGAGGCCTTTGAGATGTGGTCGTACAGAAGAATTCTCGGAATTTCCTGGAGAGACCACGTCACGAACAATGAGGCTCTCAGTATAATCAAGGAAGATAGGCACCTAGTAAGAACCATCTCAGAGTGGCGAGCCCGATGGATTGGTCACATCATGCGCCACGATGGTCTTCTTCACGATATTGTGGAGGGGATGGTTGAGGGTAGAAACTGTAGAGGGCGCCCTAGACGGGAGTATTTGCAGCAAGTATTCGAGGACATGAATTGCAGCGCTTATGCTGAGCTGAAAAGGGTTGCGGAGGACCGAGAGGAATGGAGATCGAGATGCAAGATTCTGTTGCTGCAAACCAATCCACCGGATTGATACTACGAAGAAAACAAACTGGACGAATGGATCCAATTAAAAACGGTATCCAGTTTAGTTAAGTACATAGTTTAATATGTGAAGTGTTCCCAGTAGCATCCTGCATACGGTTTTTTACTTTATTCTTACACTCAAACATATTGCAAACTTTTCTTCAGGCATTATGCATTTTCTCATAATTGTATCCTGTTTTTTAAGATTATTCTTCACTTTTTCTTAAAGCTTGTCAAACGCGGCCATGGACATTCTGAAGAAGTTAACAAAGTTGGTTTCATCCTTTCTCAAATCACTCATGCGAATACGAAATGTTCCTAATCTCGATCGTAGTTCTAGGATCAGGTGAAACCAAAATATTATTTTTTTGCATTGCTTTCGGCGGCGAAAGTACCAGTATAATATCATAAGAGTATTCACGTCCATTGCATCTGAATTTTCTTCTCCGACTGCCAATGC
Source organism: Glossosoma conforme (assembly GCA_022606575.1). NCBI lineage: Eukaryota > Metazoa > Arthropoda > Insecta > Trichoptera > Glossosomatidae > Glossosoma > Glossosoma conforme. The sequence continues at coordinate 153,165 of JAGTXR010000343.1, read as the reverse complement.
TGTCCCGTAAAAAACAGGATGCCAACTTCTGTGTGTGAACACAGGTATGATTTTTGCGGTATCCAGTAAAAAACCGATCCTGCAAAACTGGACGTCCGTGGGAAAGAGCCTTAAGGCAGTTCTGCACGAAAAAATCTCATATTTGGAGTACGAGTATACGGACACCGTGAATTGCCGTTTATACCTTGTCCCAGAACACCTGTATATCCGGAGGTCTACATGGAAACATAAATGGTTTCCAAGAGCCTCCAGGGCAATATACCGCGAATTTGCATAGACTGCGGCTGTAGTACCAAAGAAATATTTGAGTGTTCAATAATCAGGTTTTCATCACTCAGGGATCATGGTGGACTTAACCCGCCTCACACCCGCATCACGCCCGAGGACAGTTAAGTCTCCTTGGTGGGAGTCATCTCTGAACAATTGTGGCCACTGCACAGAAGTGCAAAAAAAGAAAGAACCCGTGAAAGAGATTAAATCGCATTCACGGGTTGTAAAGAGATGGAGATGGAAGATAGATTCTCTCACCGAAAGTACGAGCAAAGATTGTAAATGCGTGGATTTTTTTTTAGTGGCCACAATGCTGCATGCCTGATAGGGCCGAGGCGATTCCCTCGAACTGCATCGAAAAGGACTCCTCTTTCTAACGAGAGGAACTGACAGTCCCTGAGAATGTGCTCTGAGGTCTGCAAGGGGTGCCACAGGGGCAATCGGTAATACTATCATCATCAGCCTGTCCACTGTTAACGTAGACCTCCAGCAAGAGACTCTTGCAGCGGGTCAGCCAACGCTTCGTTTGCCAGTTCTTGGGCGCCACTCTAACACTTTTCTTCTCCCGTCGACCGTCGTCTTTTCGATAGATATGTCCTGCCCATTGCCACTCGAGTGTGCCTGTTTGTTGTGTAGCCTCCACTACTTGAGTTCTTCCTCGAATATCCTCGTTTTGGATTCTATCTTTTAGAGACACTCCTCTCATGGATCTCTCCATGTCATGGTCGAGGTCTGGAAGGGGGCGCCACGGGGGCAACTAGGGTTTGAAACTATATTAAATGAGTATAATCTGTCAATAAAAGCGCCGTGCCCAGTCATCATGGATCAAGCCATATTTTCTCTAGTATATATTACGGTACATAAGAATAATTTCGATTTAGAAAGTGTTTTACTGGAGACATGTTTTTGTTTAACTACAATAATCGACAAGTTCCGGTTGACAGTTTTGAAATGAAAATGTCCGACAAAAAATTCTAAAAAATATTCACTACATTTGGCAAAAAATGCATCAACTAGTCGACCGTGTGCGCGCAGTCGAGAAACGGTGTGACACTTGCCATTCGGAGACAGCTAAACTCATTAAATGCAAATCAATCAGCCAACGGTCATAGCTCAATGGTCAAAGCGTTTGCTTTGCAAGCCAAAGGTCGTGGGTTCGATCGTCGACGGAGATTAAAAAAAATGATTTTTAATCGCTTTCTGAGCTCTAAAATACCCCCCCGGCTGGTGTGAATTTGATCCATCACCCGTAAAATGTCAGTCATAGCCTATTTGTTAAAATTGGTGGTAGACGAAAGTCGTCCCGTGAAGACCACCCATCCATAGTAAATTCCTGTAATAATAAAGGATGATGCGTGAATCTCGGGTTGTAGTATATGACGTTGGCGGATCAACACTCCACATGCAGCGTTTAGCCATATACACCATTGTAAGCGTCATAGAATTCCACAGATGAGACTTCAGAATTACTATCACCATCTGTCGGTATTCTCCTGTATGTGTTTACATAAAAAAAAATTTTTTAGAATCTATTCTTCAATCAACCCGGTGTGAATTTGATCCCTCGCCCGTAAAATGTCAGTCATACCTTAATAATTAAAATTGGTGGTAGATAATAGACAAAACCCATTTATATTCCTGCAATAAATAGATGATGCGTGAATGTCGTCCTGGAAACAACCCATTCATAGTGGATTCCTGTAGTAAATAGATGATGCGTGAATGCCAGGCTGTAGTCTATTACGTTTGCGGATCAATACTCCGCATTCACACATGGCTAAGCGATGGATGTGGAGTGTTGATCCGCGAACGTCATAGATTACAACCCGACATTAACGCATCATCCATGTATAACAAAAATTCACTATGAATGGGTGGTGTTTAAGGAGAGACTTTCGTATCTGTAATATTTTTTTAAATAATTGACTATGACTGGCATTTTACGTGTATGAGATCAAATTCACACCAATCAGCGGCATTTATAGAGCCTAGAGAAGTCTACTGAAAAAACATTTTTTTTATCTTCGTCGGGGATCGATCCCACAGAGTTCGGCTCGGCAAGAAACCGCTTTAGCCACTAAGCCATACCCGTCAGTTGACACCAATTGTGGTTATAATCAAGTGGGGTCACGTAAGGGGAACCAGCGCGAGTGATTTCAATCATTTATGCATTCATTAAATTAACTCGAATGCTGCGCAAAATTCGCGAAAAACAGTTTGCCGTCTATAAAGCGCCTGTATCGTCCCAGTTCTTATCTACGGTCCCTTCTATATGTAGTATATATATATATTTATAATCGTGTCGGAAACAACAGGGTCAGATCCTGTCTGCCCAGAAGTGGGCGACGTCGATGGCGTTACTCCCGGCCATCAACAGGTCTTCCTGGGTGCAGCTGCTCGGACACAGCGCACACTCCAGAAGGTGTGACAGAGTCTGCTCCACGCCGCAGTCACATTCAGTCAGTCCGCTGTTAAGCTGCCAGGCTTTAATTTGTGTCCTCGTCTTGCATACTCCAATCAGAAGTCTGTTCTTCTTCTTCTTCGTGTCAGCGACGTCAAATTATTTTTTCCCAATATCTGGCAACATCGATAGCTCGTGTGTTGCCCAGCATTAGGTCCTGAGATGTGCAACTTGTTGGGCACATGGAGCAGCATCGTAGGTGTGAGGCGGTTTGCAGGTCTCCACAGTCGCACAATAGTGTCTCTCCCTGCCGAAGCATTCCCCACCGCTCGAGGTTGTCCTTTGTTCTACCAACTCCGGTTCTTAATCTGTTTAGGGATTTCCAGGTCGGCCAGTCAAGGCTCTTGCCAGTTGGGAGGCCTTCCTTTAGACTTTAGAGTAATGAAATCCTCTGGTGCGATTTGTTGCCAGAGTTGGAGTCTCTCATTTTCAGTGCCGGATGTGAGAGGTTGTGTGGATTTCAGAAAGCTGCTGCGAGACTTCAATCTTGGTGTTGGGGGTATCTGATTATACAAGCAGTGGGACGGTTGGTTGATTGCCTTACGCATTTCTTCGGCGCATATGACTTTGCGTGTTATGTTCGGTGGTGCGATGTTTGGGGAGCATGAAAAGAACCTCCACGCGGTGCCCCCTGGAAACGGAATTTCGGACATCCTCTTCCGGCCAACCTTTTCAACCCAGCGACAACAAAAACAAAATGAGAAGAAGTCTGTTAAGGGACCTCCATATATTCCACCCTTGGTCGTGTCCAGGCGCTAGGTCCTCTTTCGGGGCAATCCAAGTATTCCCCTCAGTTGCGCTTCTCCACATGGTCAGCCGCAGTAGGAAACTTCTTCTTGATTTGAGCCGCGTGGTTATCTTTTGATATATGTAGTAATGACTCCTAACTGATGTCTGCAATTCTGCAGAATCCATTTCCCAACCTTACCATTTCCTTATCCATTCCCACGTATTTCGTGGTTAGCAACGTGTTACTAAAGAGGGCAATTCGAGACTCGCTGTAGTATACTAACTCCGCAGCCTTAGACTGAGGTATATTTAACATCTAACTGACGCACCTAGAATCACGGAAAGGCCTTCAGCCACTCTCTAACAAGTATCTTTTTGCGTGCGCCCAGTAACGGGTCCCCATCTGGGTCTCCAAAAACAGAACGGGACTGGGAGGGTTTTCACCAAGCGGGTCCCTTCTATATATATATTACCATATCCGTTTTATGTGTGGAGCGTATGCACACCGCAAATTGTCATTTCACAGTTCTGTAAGCTCAGATTGTCTATACCTTGTCCCAGAACACCTGTACATCCGGAGGTCCACATGGGAACATGGATGGTTCCTGGGAGCCTCCAGGGCAAGAGCCCGCGACCTTGCATAGACTGCAGCTGTAGTATTAGACAAATATTTGGGTGTTCAATGATCGGCGTCTTTTTAAGGAGATGGATTTTCTTCGACCTTAGGAGTGGTTCAACCCTATTGGGGGCTTGTTTAGAGCTAAGATTTGATTAAGTTAGAAAAATCAAGCTTGGTCGGGATTTGAACCGAAAGCGCCTGAATGACAAACAAACGCTTTAACCGCTGGGCTATGCCGCCCGACTAAATATTACAATACTCAAATATTTCATAACATTTATACCGTCAAAAACTGTTTAATTCAATTTTAAAAATTACGTTTTTTTATGTAAACACATCCAGGAGAATACCGACAGATGGTGATAGTAATTCTGAAGTCTCGTCTGTGGAATTCTATGGCGCAAGCCGTCGTGCATAGGAGTGTTGATCCGCCAACGTCATAGACTACAGCTCGAGATTCACGCATCATCCTTATTATTACAGGAATTTACTATGAACGGGAGGTCTTCACTGGACGACTTTCGCCTACCGCCAATTTTGATTAATAGGCTATGACTGGCATTTTACGACAGATAAAACGCGCGTTATAGGAGGGTTGACAGTACATACTCGTATATGTAACCTTTAAAGGTGCCCTCCTTATATATAACATTCTTTTACGCCGTTTTAGTGAGGGAGCGTTGACCTTTAATTTAATGAATTAATTATGTATACACACACACACACACGAGAATACCACAAGGCGATGAATAATGTTTCATAAAACCGGCGGGTGTAGCTCAATGGACAAAGCGTTTGCTTTGTAAGCCAAAGGTGGTGGGTTCGATCCCCGACGGAGATTAAAAAAAATAAAAAATTAATCGATTTCTGAGCTCCAAAAAACCACCGGTTGGTGTAAATTTGATCCCTCACCCGTAAAATTCCAGTCATAGCCTATCAATTAAAATTGGTATAGACGAAAGTCACGTGAAGACCACCCATTCACAGTAAATTCCTGTAATAATAAGGATGATGCGTGAATCTCGGGCTGTAGTCTATGACGTTGGCGGATCAACACTCCACACGCAGCGCTTAGCCATATGCACCATGGTAAGCGTCATAGAATTTCACAGATGGAATTTCAGAATTACTATCAACATCTGTCGGTATTCGCCTGTATGTGTTTAGATAAAAAAGAGTTTTTTTTTTTAAACATTAAGTGATAAGCTCGACGTTCCCGTGGCCTGGACTATTTTGTTACTAATGGGCAGCTCAACCCAACGTACATATACGCAATATTAATACATTCAACCCTCCTATAGCGTCGAAATAAAGATTGCAATATTGAATAATACGTTATTTATGAAAACGCGAGAGCGCAACCATTCGAGAACAATGAGCTCTATAACGCTACGTCAGGACGGCTGGAAGCTGCATGCGAGAAACGTGTGTTAATTTTGTGTTTTTGTGTAGGTTCTAGAGATTGCAAGTGTATATTTATCTGTTTCATGGAGAGATCCAGATCTTATGAAGGAGGATTTACATATATGTACTAGAAAGAACATTCCAGAGCTTACCAGTTGCAGTACAATATAGCTTCTATTGTATGTGTTAACTTCTTAATAAAATCTTATTTTTATTCAAGAAACACTTCCTATCTCCCCAACCCACACACAAACACATCATCTAACTTTATACGGGGTATGTTGGGATACAATGAGTTCAGAACTAGAAGAGATGTGTGCTCGAGTATGCATTTCTTTCGCCTATTGCGCGGCGTGTTCAGAAATACAGATATTTTGCTGCAAATCGGTTTGTTTGTCCCTGACAATTATTTAAGGATAACGAGGCACAGATTGTTTGTTCTTCCTAGGAGTAATACAAACCTGCCAGAGAATATGCCTCTTGGGAGAGTGATCAGACTGTTCAACCTTATCGCCTCGAATATTGATATATTCCACTTAAGAGAAGCCCAGTTTCGACATGAGCTCCACGAATTCATTTATCAAAGTAATTTCGTGGAGTCTTCTGTTTAGCGAGCTTCGGGACTTTTTAATAATTGTTGTTAATAATAATAAATACCTAATTGTTTCTATTGTATTATATCTTATTTCAGGATCGTATTAAATATACTTGTATTTGTAATGTTTCTGAAAGAAAATAAATAGAATTGAATTGAACACACGATTCCCGCATGCAGCGTCCAGTCGTCCTGACTGAACGCCATAGATCCTCCTTGTCTCGATCGGTTATTCTCTTCTGCATGCCATTTCATAATAAAATAATATAATAATAATATTTGATGTTTCTTCAAAGCTATTTCTCATACTGATTAAAACAGTGTGAAGTTGTCGCTGTTTCTCGCAAATTACGAAAAAAAAACAACGGAAAATGTTCAAAAAAAAAGAACGTCGATGGAATTCGAACAATTCAAATATAAGAAAACAAGAAGCTTTTTACATGTATTGATTTGTTATTTTATTATTTAATTCAGATTTTTTAATACCGTCCTAGAAGATAATTCCAATGGTGAAAAAAAATAATATGTATGTATATGTTTTTTATATATGTATTCCTATAACTGCTTCGACTTACGAACAAAGTCTTAACTTACGACCGACTCGAGTTGCTTTTTACGTCCTACTCGACTTACGACGTCTCGAATTTATGACTGTGTACTCGTTTTACGACCGACTCGATCATTCCCGAGAAAAGTCACGCTCAAATGATAACTAAGCAATTAAAAAATGATAAAAGTAAGTAAACAATGCAAGTTAAAAAGATTACAAACCGTTTAATTCACGATTATGATACACAAGGGTTCGAACCCGGCACTTTCACGTAACAGCCAATCATTTCAACCATTTAGAGCAGCACGATTCGTCCATTTGAACGGTCATTGTCGAAATATTTCTTTGAAATAAACACAAAACTATTGAAAAGAAAATTGATACAACATAAAATTATATTTACATGTCTTGCCTGACTCAAGGTCGAGACGATACTGGCTGTTGTAAGTAATTTCTCAGTTTCTTCAATTTTAAACTTTATGTTAACAATAAGTTAAGTGCTATACACACAAAACAACTTATCAAACAAAATTATTTTCAAGCTGCAGCAATTATGTATGAGAAGCATATTTGTACGCAGAGCATTTCAACCTCGTTTTGTGATCGCAGATGTTGATCGAATATCCAACTCTAAAAAAGAAGCTCTCAGCACAAAAACAATTATGTATTGAAAAACAATTTGTTTTTGAATGTTGCGGACGTAAATTTTCGTATGTGTACAGCGCCTTACTCTAGCATCGCTTTAACATTTGAATGAAGTTCGTTATTATAAGAATGCCTGTTTTGTAATGCGCTGTACATAAATGCTGCATTGTTCGTGTTTGTACGTGGAATTTATTTGGAGTTTGTATCAATATTGTGTTTGTGCTTAGAGCCGTTTACAATAAGTTGGTAATGGCTCGAGTGATGAAACGTTTACAACAGAAATGGAAACTTGAAAATGAAAACACAAAACGGCGCACCTTTAACGGTAAATAATGTGCACACAACAAAAGTATTGTTTGAAACTATTATCAAAAGTACAGATTCAATTTTTGAGGTGTCTCTAAATTGTGCGCACAGCATTTAATTTTGTGTTGACATTTAATTATTGCTTGTAATAGAAACAGAAAAATTTGAACATTTTTATGTATTTTCTATTTTATTGGTTCTATAACGTTCAATGATTCTGTGCTTTTTAAACATAATCAAGATCAAATATATAAATTCTTAGGTTTTCATGGTCCTTGCATTGGAGTTTGTACACCTCATCGCTCTCTATTCTAGTAAGGGAAGCCATTGAAATCAAAAGACATCCCATCAACATCAACAGGGATGACGGCTTGATTGTTAAAACAGCATGGCCTTCACCTCTATCGCATACTCTAAAACCTGTACAGACAAGCAAGGACGACCACAGTCCGACATGACGTTCGTGGAGGTACAATTCTTAGAACATACCTACCGTATTCTTAGAACATACCCACGTTCTCCGGAATGAAACTTGAGTATGTAGTTGCCATGGAGATATCAATAACGCTCGTAAAAAGATAATCTGACACCAACTCACAACTAAATCATCAATCCTAAAGAAGACCCCTGCAATGGCGGTCGAAATATTGGTTAAAAGAAATTCGCCACACACGGCTAAACCAAAAGCCACAATATCAAGATCAAATATAGTCTACCCTCCTACAGCGTACACTTCTATAGAGATTATTGCTGTAGTTTTTGCGGCTGCTTTTCATATAACACTCCCTTTAATGGTGCAAATTATGATTTCTAACGCTCTTTAGAACCAAATGATACAGGACTCAAGAACGTCCGACTAATCAAGTGTTTATATTAAATATTTTGATTGACAAATCAACCAAAATATGCCTTAGGTAGAACAGCTGCAGTCTCATCAAGTTACCGGACGACTGGAGGTCGTCGGGAACAATATATGTTCCCAGATAACCCATGTACCTTAAGACGCAAAGATGACAAGACATGGATAGTACAAATTGATAGAACTTAGTAGCGGAAATTTGCGGTAACCATAAGATTTTTTACTTCCCAAATCCGGTCCATATTTGGAAAATGTGGTCACCACAAATTGCCGCCACCTTGTCCTGTCAGTTGCCGAAAGTCCACCTGGGAACATACATGGTTCCCGACGACCACCAAGAGATAGAAGCCCGAGGATTAGAAGCGACAACATTCGTAGTATCCGAGGTATACATTGGTGACTTGTTAATCGAAATATGTATTTTAATTTTAAAAGGAATGATTATTCCAACGTTCTCGAGACTTGGACCATTAGGATATCAGGATCGACTTAACGCAAACAGATATGGGTTTAACCCTTTCGTTACGGCTCGGTGTAATACAAATTATACTGTCAATACGGCGTGAATTTTTCAAACCATTTTTTTTGTTTAAAACTAACATTTGAATTTACAAAATTGAAGCATTATTGTACTTAACTGACCTATTTTCATATATCACATTGGTTCTTGTATCCTTTAGCTATCAGATGATGCATAAAAAACTATTATATTTAACAAACGTTCATTATGTAACTCCATACATGTGGTGGCATTGACACATGTGGCTTACAGAAAAATCGCTCCTGTGACGAAACCTAACGATATTTATTTACATGCTTTAAAGATTCCCGTAAATAATACATGTAGGTTGATAAAGGGAATGACTGCACATCCAAATTCCTACCGTAGATGTCACAATGAGTACTCAATGTAGCAAAGCGATATATCACGTCAATCGATGTCAACGGTCGGGTAATATTTGACGGCATACGCCGACAACTGACGCAAAAGGGTTAAACACATATTTTTGGTCTTTTTTTTCAAAATCAAACAATGTTTTTGACGAAAACAATTAAAAGTATTAGTTGTATAGAAAAATAATGTAGCACAAAAATAATACTTATTAAATTTACAACAATTTATTTCGGTGGAGTTTTTTTGTCAGATATACAGTTTAGGCGCTAGAGAGTGTTGAATTTCAAATTCCAAAGAAATTCTCAGCTCCATACTACGCTTCTATGAGGAAGTGTTCGTATATATTTTTCTATGGCGTACCGGTTTGTTCGGCCCAGTTCCTGTGCAGGGCTAGAAATGTCGTGAAATGCTCAGAGAAAGTAAAGCACCCGAAAAACAGCGTGGGAAAGGTCTTATAGATTTCATCTAAGAGGCAGAAATGTCTACGTCGTGTTATGACGTTTAACCCTTGCTTTACGACGATATGTGTTAACAACAAGTCGACTCTAATAATGAGAATATCCATATTAACATCCCCCTCTCTTTCAAAAAGGTATTATTCAGTTGCGTGAGGGCATGATGAGGAGCATGTCAGCAAAACAAAGACATTTTCAGAAGCACATTGACTTATATTTACGATAAAACTTTACAAATTTAGGGCTCGACCTAGTCACAGCAATAGGCCGAGCCATAATACAATACGCTCTCGCCAACGCGCGGAACGCGACTGGCGTGATGGGCCGTCACACCGGCGCCACCAGCGGCGGTCTATATAACTAGTCCCAATATGGCTGACACATAAATGTATGACAAGCGAACAGAAATAAGAGACTAAAGATTGTGTATCGAGGTTTTCGGTACCAGTCAGCAAGGGTATATGAATAGATACTGAGTAAACAACAATAATGTATATTATATATATATATATAGTTTGGTTCGAGACCCGAGTGGTACTTACTAAAATAAATAGACTGTCGGAAAGTAATAATATTAAGCTTGTGAATAAATGAAGACTGATTGAATAATAAAAAATAAAAATATACATACTTTGAATATATACTATAGCGACATCTATCATACGATGATAACAATGACATGAATACTAGTTTCAACGTGAGTCGGTCCAGGCACAGTAATAGCCCAGTCGGCTGAGCGGTATGAATACCTGGGCATAGTTGGTTTCCAAGGTCCGCGGTTCGCATCCCGCTTCTGCCGTTATTTTTGTGTTTGGATTGACGCGTTGAAAAAAGAATTTTATGTATAGTATATGTATATTTAATTATTAATAATAATGTATTCCAGGAGGTTCACCTTTGTCTCTTGACGTCAGTATGGAAGGTTGCCTTGTACGCTGGCTCACCTCGTCATTCCTAGTATTATAGCCAGACAACTGTTTTCGATCTACTACAAGACTTGGTAAATTTCACAAGTGTTGCCATAGAAAATAATAATTATATCGCAAGCGCGGGGGAGTATTGAGCAATGTAGCAACGTTAAGTAAAATAAAACATTACTTGCGGTAACACTATTGGGTGTTGCTTAAAAGAGGTCATGGCGTGGTTAAATTAAGATACATTGGGTGTATTCCACGTAAGTGAAGCCTAAATCAGAGATATACTCTCCTCTTAAACATCATCAGCCTGTGACCTTCCTCTGCTGATTGTAGCTCTCCTGCATGAGTCTCCATCCTCTTTGATCCTCCGCCTTCCGCATCCAGGCCACTCCCGCTATTCTTCTGATGTCGTCAGTATGTCTTGCATTGTGTCGACGCTATATTTGCCATAGACCATCGTCTCTTCGACAGATATGTCCTGGCCATTGCCACTTGAGTGTGTCTATTCGTTGTGTAGCCTCCACTACTTGAGTTCTTCTTTGGATATCTTCAATTTGAGATTGTATCTTTTAGAGACACTTCTCTAATGGATCTCTCCATGGCACGTTTGGTGACCTTTATATTATGTGTAAAATCCGTTGTTAGATTCCACGTTTTAACGCCATAACTCATAAGTTATGACATCCCCCATTCTTTAAAAAGAACGACACGTCACGTGGCCGCGTGGAGGAAGGATGCAGGAGCAGATTTACAACACAAATAACTTAATTTAATTCCGTCTCGATCGAACGGGGCTTGACTGACGACTGTTAGAACACTGTCCATGCAGCGCCGCCAACGATCGCGGCAAAGAAGCAAATTAAAGATGACAGTTGCACCAACATGAAATGGAGCAACTATCATAACAAATAAAATGGCGTATGCAAACGCCATTTTATTTGTTATGTAAAAAAATAAGAGATAAAAGATCGTTTTTCGAGGCTTTACGGCATCAGCCTAAAAGAGCTATATCAAGCTGATATCACTTAATACAGGGAAGATGCATTGGTTACACGCCTTAGTTTTAAAACATTGTGAAATTTTCGCTTTAAAAACGTACTTTAGTTTTACAAATGCTGCCCATCCCACTTGTATATACCTGTCGATTTCTTTTGTGAAGTTACTTCGTCCTTATTGGATTACTTGTCCCAGATTTGTGTTCCTCCGTCTTCAGTGATTTAACGAGAACCGAGCTAACAACGAACTATCTTCATAAGATAATATTTATTTAAAAATGTAATGACTGTGCATCAAGGAAGTTGACAGTATAGTTGCAGTGTACTCGTATTTCACTCCACCCACTGTAATATTGTATATTCCTAACAATAATATTATTATATGTATTGTCTGACTGTGCAGCACTGACAACCAGGGTTCGTAATACCGAGCAAGTGAATCAATACCAGAATTCTGATATTTTTGTATTAAATAACTGTATTGCTAATGTCAAAACCGGTATTACGGGATAATGGCTCATTTTATATAATCTTATAATAAATAACCAAACATTTGTACCTACTTTCTGCAATTGCAAGTAGTTTAATACCGGCGGTCATAGCTCAATGGTCAAAGCGTTTGCTTTGCAAGCCGAAGGTCGTGGGTCCGATCCCCGACGGAGATTACAAAAAAATTAATAGATTTCTAAGCTCTGTATATACCGCCGATTGGTGTAAATTTGATCCCTCAACGTAAAATGTCAGTCATAGCCTATTAATTAAAATTGGTGGTAGACGAAAGTCGTCCCGTGAAGACCACCCATTCATAGTAAATTCCTGTAATAATAAAGGATGATGCGTGAATCTCGGGCTGTAGTCTATGACGTTGGCGGATCAACACTCCACATGCAGCGTTTAGCCATATACACCATGGTAAGCGTCATTATTTAAATAACAGAACTTTGTATGAGACTACTAAGTTGTAAGTTAATACAATAGCTGACTTGTATTTCTTTCATCAGTAACTAATTCAAGGTTTTGGTAGAACGTTAAATCAATTGGCAGTTAATAAAGTTAATCGGCAGTAAACTTAATAAATTGTCAGTGTCCACTGTGTCAGTAAGAATGTGGTCAGTTATAAAATTAAAATGGTAGAAATATATTCAATTTTGGTAAAAATCATTGTAAAATGAATAAATAATTAACACATAAAATGGAAGCCACTCACCACAAATAACCATTCATGAATTATTTCCTGCCAATTTTTTTTTCTCTTGCCGATTGATATTTTTTCCTGCCAAATTTTAGGTATTTATTAGTGACCATTTGCTAAATAATCACTGTCGAAGATCGTGGGCTCGATACCCGAATTCAAAAAAAAAATATCTTTAAACAATTTCTAGGCTCTGTATATACCGCCGATTGGTGTAAATTTGATCCCTCAACGTAAAATGCCAGTCATAGCGTATTAATCAAAATTAATCGTATACGAAATTCATTTCGTGAAGACCACCCATTCATAGTAAATTCATGTGATAATAAGGATGGTGCGTGTATGTCGGGATGTAGTATAAATATGAACTTGGGTGATCAACAATCTACATGTAGAATGGTAAGCGTCATAGAATCCACAGATGAAACTACAGAATCACTATCAACATGTGTCAGTATTCTCTAATATGTGCCTTTATTTATATATTATCGGTATTTCGGTGTCATATAAATGGACTATAAACCTGAATGCCCGCTTGAGTTACACAGTCCGGTATTGCGATCCCTGCTTATAATACTCAACTGTATGATATACTTATATAAGTAGTGTATAGTTGTGCTTGGCTCTTTAAATGTTGTGATGAAACAAGGTCTTTGTTACTTACATAGGCAGTTGTAATGCCTCACCACACCTTACAAGCAATAACCAAAGAAATGTACCAAATGCTTAAGTACCTAAGTGCAAACGGAACACTCACACCAATAAACATTACAAACTTTTTATTCAATAGATATAGCGCCACGATGGTCTTCTTCACGACATTGTGGAGGGTGTGTTTGAGGGTAGAAACTGTGCCCTAGACGGGAGTATTTGCAGCAAGTGTTCGAGGACGTGAATTGTAGCTCTTATGCTGAGCTGAAGAGGGTTGCGGAGGACCGAGAGGAGTGGAGATGCAAGATTCTGTTGCTGCAAATCAATTCACCGCATTGATACTACGAAGAAAGATACTTCCTAGACTTTTGAGCCGATTTCCATTGGAGGAACACAAATCGAGGTTGTAAATGAATATACTCATATGTGACAAGTAATCCATCGAGGACGAAATAGCTTCTCGAAAGAAATTTACAGGCGTATACAACTAGGATGGGCAGCATTTAGCGAAACTAAAGTACATTTTAAAAGCGAAAATTCCGCAATTTCTTTAAACTAAGGTGTTATTAACCAATGCATCCTCCCTGTATTAACTTATGGCACAGATACGTGGAATCTAACAGCAAGTCTTACCCATAAAATAAAGGTCACCCAACGTGCTATGGAGAGATCCATGAGAGGAGTGTCTCTAAAAGATACAATCTCAAAATTAAGATATCCGAAAATTAACTCAATTAATGGAGGCTACACAAAGAGGCAACGTGCAGAATATATCTGTCGAAGAGACAATGGTCGATGGGGAAGAAAAGTGTTTGAGTTGTGCCCAAGAACTGGCAAACGAAGCGTTGGCCGACCCGCTGCAAGATTGACTGACGTTTTCAGAAGAATAGCTGGAGTGTCCGGCATCCGAAAGGCCTACGTTCAAGAGTAGACGGAAACAGGCTGATGATGATAGCGTTTGCCGGCGGGTATAGCTCAATGGTCAAAGCGTTTGTTTTGAAAGCCAAAGATCGTCGGCTCGATCCCCGACAGAGATTTAAAAAAAAAACATTTTTAATCGATTTCCGAGCTCTAAAATACCCCCGGTTGGTGTGTATTTGATCCCTCAACCGTAAAATGCCAGTCATAGCCTATTAATAAAAAATGCGTGGTATACAAAAGTCGTTCCGTGAAGACCACCCATTCATAGTAAATTCCTGTTTTAATAAGAATGATGCGTGAATGTCGGGCTGTAGTCTGTGACATTGGCGCATCAACACTCCACATGCAGCGCTTAGCCACGTGCACTGTGGTAAGCGCTATAGAATCCACAGATGAGACTTCAGCATCACTATCACCATCTGTCGGTATTATCCAGTATGTGCTTAAATAAAAAGTATTACCGATTGGCAGCTCAGTTTTGAGAGAATCGTAATGCTGTGATAGAACAATGCTTGAATACCCACTGCCAAAAGTCGTGAGTCTGCCTAAGAGAGATGACGACATAACCTCAACATCGTGACTCACTCCCAAGTATTCAAATACAACCTACCATTATACGAAGAGCGTTTGAAAAGTTGCATTTAGACTTATTATTGTGTTTCAATTTATGTGTATGTCATGTCTCTTGTTATGTTTATTTTCTTTCTATCTTTTTGTCTATGTATCCTAGCTTTAACTCCTAGTATTAAGAAAAAAAATATATGAAAGAAATGTTTACCATTTATTAAGTTACAATAATTCATATCATATTATCTAAATTTTTTTTTTATGTAAGCAAATATTAGAGAATACTGACATATGGTGATAGAGATCCTGAAGCTTCATCTGTGAATTCTATGACGCTTACCATTCTACACGTAGATTGTTGATCACCCAAGGTCATATACTACAAGCTGACATTCACGCGCCATCCTTATTATCACACGAATTTACTATGAATGGGTGGTCTTCACGAAATGAATTTCGTATACGATCAATTTTGATTAATAGGCTATGACTGGCATTTTCTGGGTGAGGAATCAAATTCACACCAATCAGCGGTATTTACAGAGCTTAGAAATCGTGTACGTCCACGTCACGAACAATGAGGTTCTCAGGATAATCAAGGAAGATAGGCACCTAATAAGAACCATCTCAGAGAGGCGAGCCCGATGGATTGGTCACATCATGCGCCACGATGGTCTTCTTCACGATATTGTGGAGGGGATGGTTGAGGGTAGAAACTGTAGAGGGCGCCCTAGACGGGAGTATTTGCAGCAAGTATTCGAGGACATGAATCGTAGCGCTTATGCTGAGCTGAAAAGGGTTGCGGAGGACCGAGAGGAATGAGATCGAGATGCAAGATTCTGTTGCTGCAAACCAATCCACCGGATTGATACTACGAAGAAGGAATCGTGTAAAGATTTTTTTTTGAAACTCGGGTATCGAACCCACGATCTTCGACAGTGATTATTTAGCAAATGGTCACTAATAAATGCCTAAAACATGGCACTAGAAAAATATCAATCGGCAAGAGAAAAAAACATTGGCAGGAAATAATTCATGAATGGTTATTTATAATTATTTTATGAGTTAATTATTCATTCATTTTACAATAATTTTCACCAAAATTGAATATATTTCAGCAATTTTAATTTTATAACTGACCACATTCTTACTGACAAAGTGGATACTGTCAATTGATTTAACTTACTGCCGAAACCTTGAATTAGTTACCGATCAAAGAAGTTCATGTCATAGTACCTAAACATTATGTAATAAGTTAAGAGTCTATCAAGTCTGGTAATTTCAGATTGACTAATTATTATTGTAAACTTGTATAGTTTTACCTTAAGTAAAGAATCTATTAAGAAAAAAAAATAGATTTATGTTGTTCAGAATATAATTTCGTTTTAAGCGAACGTTTGACATTTTAAATGATCACGAACGATCAAATTGTATCAAAAATGATTAGTTTTTCTAATAAATAACGACACACTTACGTCTACAGTTAATCCTCCAATCCTTGGAACACAAACGTGAGATTAGTTCTCTTATCTATTACCGAATTCTGATCATCGCACTTCCAGTATTCTACGCATATTTTTTCGGAACATATTATTTGGCTGCATTAGCTTTTGGTGAGATTTATTTGATCCCTCACCCGTAAAATGTCCGTCATAACCTATTAATTAAAATTGGTAGTAGACGAAAGTCGTCCTGTGAAGACTACCCATCCATAGTAAATTCCTGTATTAATAAAGATGAGTGAATCACGGGGTGCAGTCAATGACGTTGGCGGATCAACAATCCACATGCAGCGCTTATCCAAATGCACTTTGGTAAGGGTCATAGAATTCCACAGATGAGACTTCAGAATTACTATCACCATATGTTGGTATTCTCCTGTATGTGTTTACATAAAAATTTAAAAATGTTTTTAATGAAATATTTTTGTAAATTAGAGAAATTCAGCATCTCTTGCATCACCTCTAATGTCTCCTTATAGTCACCATCAAGAATCTCTAATGCTGGAGAGATCCTCACTCTTACTTTTAATGTATTCTGCATTATTTAAATATGTATACATAAACATATATAAGCTTGCAATTACATAGGCGTAACAAATATATTTTTAAAATAAATCTAAAAAGCCATCGCATCTTTAAAAAGGCGACAACAGGTCGCGAGATCGTCATCGGGGCGCGTGGAGGAAGTATGCAGGAGCAGGTCGCAAAACAAAGAACTTCTTTAGAAGCGAAATTCGTGTTTATTTCCATATATAAGTCTTCGGTTTCCCCGCCCAACCGTAACATGTTCTATCGTGGGCATCGGTCGGACGGGGACTGCGGACACGGGCTGATAGGCTGGCACAGTATTCAACGCCCCAAAGATTATCGCGGCTAAATAAAAAGCTAAAGTTAACGCCATGTATTTTTATATAAAATTAAGACTAAAATTGTTCGCTCGTCTGACATGCACATTTAGTGAATGTCAGGCGAGCGAACAAAATTAAGAGACAAAAGATCGATTTTCGAGGCTTTTCGGCATCAGCCTAAAAGAGTTATATCAAGCTGATATGAATATTTATTTATTTACCTTGTTTTTACATGGATCACGTAAGATATGGCCTCTGTATAGGAGACTGCAGTTTCGACTAACTCGTAGCCTTCCTCAATCCACCACTGTCGAGAGACAACTGAGCTCCTTGATATATAAGTGGTCGAACACACTTATGTAAGTTTATTTATTTATTTATTTATATACAGATTAATTTACTAACGAGACTTATGGATCTCTGGAATCTACGATCACTGGACAAATCCTTAGGTAAGGTAAGGTTATATGAGCGAGACATCCAGTGCATTAGTTGTCCCGTGCGCCAAATGTCCCGTGCGCCAAATGTTTCGTGCACCAGACGTCCAGTGCGACCACCTCGTTACTGATGGGTCGTTGAACGAATTGTCTGGCAACGATAGGTCGTGACACCTTGAAAAATTTAAATACGCCATTGGTTAAAATAAATATAGTAATACGAGTATTATTGGCGATATAACTGGTATTATAACTGGTAGTAGAAACCTGTTTTTTTGAACTTGGAATATACAAAGAAAAAATGTTCTACTGACTATAGAAGTGTTGATGACATATACCAAGATTTCTCAAAATCAAACAAAAATTTAAATCAATTGACATCAGCATGATGTAGTCCTTGCTTACTGTTACCGAAAACCTCGATATACGATCTTTCGTCTCTTTATTTCGAGTCGCTTGTCGTGAATTTAGGTGCGCCGTGCTGACGGTTCTGCTAACGGGTGTGTTAGTTAAGGATACCACCGCTCGTGGCGCTATCGGAAGCCGGAACGGCGCGGAGATCGTCAGTTGGTCCCCACCCTTTGGCGAGACTAGGTCAGCGTTGCGGCCAGCGGTATGTTTCCGCTTGGCCGAAAGCTTGTAATGTTTTTAAATTAAAAAAGTGTTTGTCTGCTGACCTGCTCCTCATTCTGCCCTCACGCGATGTAATAACGCCCCTCTTTGAGAGAGGAGGATGTTAATAAATACTACATTTTTTATGTAAACACACACAGGAGAATACTGACAGATGGTGATAGTGATGCTGAAGTCTCATCTGTGGATTCTGCAACGCTAACCATGTTACAAATTTTTGGTCGCTACACGTTGAGTGTTGATCCGCCAACGTCATAGACTACAGTCCGACATTCGCGGATCATCCTTATTATTACAGTGATCCACTATGAATGGATGTTTTTATGTAAACACATTCAAGAGAATACCGACAGATGATACCGACAGATAGTAGACTGGCATTTTACGGGTGAGTGATCAAATTAAACGAAGAAATTTTAGAGCTTAGATTTTTTATTTTTTTAAATCCCGTTGGGATCGAACCCACGACCTTTGATTGCAAAGCAAACGCTTTAACTATTGAGCTAAACTATATATGTGGAGTTTTGAGCCGCCAACGTCATAGATAACAGCGCAACATTCACGCTTTATTGTTATTATTACAGGAATTCACTATGATTGGGTGGTCTTCATGTGTAGACTTTCGTCTACCATCAATTTTAATTAATAGGTTATGACTGGGCACTTTATGTGTGAGTGATCAAATTCACACCAACTGAGGATATTTCAGAGCTCAGATATCGATTAAAAATTTTTTTAATCCCGTCGGAATCGAACTCACGACCTTTGACTTCCTCAGCAAACGCTTTAACCGCTAATCCATACCCGCTGATGTTTGGTTACCTTAAAAAATGTCTCTTTATAAGGGTTTTGAATTGGTTACCTTAAGACAAGGAATGACTCTGCATTCGGGTGTGTGACTGGCATTATACGTGTGGGGAGGTCGCGCCTCCGTCGAAAACTATACATATAATGTACTCGTGGAAGGCTGACATGGGATGAAGCGAGGACAATAGTGACTGACAGAGCTTAATGATAATAATGATTTATTTATTTATTTCACCGAAGCTCCAAGGTACAAAATAATAAGAAACAGAGTATACATAAATATACATTACATACAAAAGATAATAAAAGATAAAAATAACACAAAAGAAGAAGATGACACGTGTCAAAGATAACAGAGATCAAGGAGAACAATACCATCGACAAAAGAGAAAAAGGATGTAAGAAAAGGATCGAGGTGTGCTGGTAGACCATTTAGGAGCGCCATTGCCGTTGTACCAAATTGACTGCTCGTAGCTCCACAAGTATCGACTGGGATCAAAAACAATGGATGGCTGCGAGCACGGGTGTACTTATCTGGAACATACAAGTTAAAACATTCAAGAATCCCAGGGTTGTGAATTGTACCGTGAGATGATCGATTTCACACTTTTCGATCACACTATAAGGTTGAGAAGCAGTGATTAACCCGCCCAACTACGTATATTCACTTTCTCCGCATGCGAACCTCGCCCACTTGTCAGTGAGGCATAGTATTCTTATATTATGTATGGGCATTCAGCATTTGAAACGGTATACTTCTATATGACATTTTTTTTATGTAAACATATACAGGAGAATACCGACAGATGGTGAAAGTGATGCAGAAATCTCATCTGTGGATTCTGTGACGCTTATCATCTTTACAAGCGGATACGCCGGCGGTCATAGCTCAATGGTCAAAGCGTTTGCTTTGAAAGCCAAAGGTCGTGGGTTCGATACCGGGCGGATATTAAAAAAAAACATTTTTAATCGATTTTTGAGCTCTAAAATACCCCCGGTTTGTGTGAATTTGATCCATCACCCGTAAAATTTCAGTCATAGCCTATTAATTAAAATTGGTTGTAGACGAAAGTCGTCCCGTGAAGACCACCCATTCATAGTAAATTCCTGTAATAATAAAGGATGATGCGTAAATCTCGGGCTGTAGTCTATGACGTTGGCGGATCAACACTCCGCATGCATCGTTTAGCCATATGCACCATGGTAAGCGTCATAGAATTCCACAGATGAGACTTCAGAATTACTATCACCATCTGTCGGTATTCTCCTGTATGTGCTTACATAAAAAAATGCGTTGCATGCGCTCGACGTCAAAGACTACAGCTCGACATTCACGCAATATCCATTTATTACAGAAATTCACTATGAATGTGTGGTGCTTACGGGACGACTCTCGTTTATTACATACAACCAATTTTAATTGATACGCTATGACTGGCATTTTACGGGTGAACTATCAAATTGACCCAAACCGGGGGTACTTTGTAGTGCTTAGAAATCGAACCCGCGAATTTCGGTTTACGGGTGAACTATCAAATTGACACAAACCGGGGGTATTTTGTAGTGCTTAGAAATCGAACCCGCGAATTTCGGTTTGGTAAGCAAACGCTTCACCACTAAGTTATAGCCGTAATGAGAATCATTATAATAAGCACGTCTTACCCTATAATAAGTATATATATGTACTTATAATGGATAAATAGGCGATTTAACTTTTTACGTGCGTACCAACTTGCACTGCTCTTAAGTGCGAGGTACGGATTTATCCCACGCCCTGAAAAAAACACGTGGCTTCAGTGCGAGATGCGGATTTATCCGAATCATCATCATCATCAGCCTGTGTCCGTCCGTAGGCCTTCCGCATGAGTCTCCATCCTCTTCGATCCTCCGCCTTCCGCATCCAGGTCACTCCCGCCATTCTTCTTATATCGTCAGTCCATCTTGTAGGGGGTCGGCCAATGCTTCGTTTGCCAGTTCTTGGGGGTCATTCCACTACTCTTCTTCCCCATCGACCGTCGTCTCTTCGACAGATATGTCACATGAGTGTGCCTATTCGTTGTGTAGCCTCCACTACTTGAGTTCTTCTGCGTATTTCCTCGTTTCGGATTCTATCTTTTAGCGACACTCCTCTCATGGATCTCTCCACAGCACGCTGGGTGACCTTTATTTTATGTGTAAGACCTGCTGTTAGATTCCACGTCTCTGCGCCATAAGTTAATACAGGGAGGATGCATTGGTTAATAAATTTAGTATTTGAGGCATTGCAGAATTTTCGCTTTAAAAATGTACTTTGGTTTTCCAAATGCTGCCCATCCCAGTTGTATGCGCCTGTCGATCTATCCGAATACTACATTGAATATAATTTTGTATCGTATTCCGACATTCCTTCGTCAATTTTTTTTTACGATATTGAGTTGTTGTTGCTTTACTCTCTACACATGTCGCAAATTTATTTAATTTAGTTCTGAAGGTAATATAAGGGGATAAATGCAGCACTGGCCAATCAAAACACTTAAAGAAAAATCGTCCTTAAATATTCAATTTTATTTTTCATTGTCTGATTGACTTATTTCTTGACTTTTTATGAAATCTTATTTTGCATGTAAAGGGTTAAAGAACGGCAATATTTTTAGTTTAATGGCTAGCATTTACGCAGTTCTGTAAGCCAAACGTCAATATAATGCCAGTGTTCAGCACATTCATCACTTGTAAGTGTCATAGGATCCACGTATGTGCTCTCTCTGTCGCTTATCTTATAAAACCGCGTGTCGTTGGTTGGGATGAACTGCTCATTTATGACTAAAACTCGACCAAGAACTGGCAGTTTCCAAAGTTTCTTCCTTAATACCACCGGTAAGCTATGGAATGCTCTTCCAGCGTCTGTGTTTCCTCCTTCCTACAATCTTGATATTTTCAAGAAACAGTTAATTACAATACATTTTCAATTTCCCCAACCCACACTCAAACACGAACACAGCACACGTTTCCCGCATGCAGCGTCCAGCCTCCCTGGCTGAGCGTCATAGAGTGCACTGGTCTTGACCGGCTATGCTCTCCTGCATGCGCTTACATAAAAAAAACAGCTTTTGCCCAAAACATGCTTGGAGGACCACACGGAAATATGGTATTGTGGCTTTTAGGTTTAGCCGTGTGTGGCGAAGTGTTTCGATCCAATATTTCGTATGTCATTGCAAGGGTATTCTTCAGGGTTGACGACTTTGGGAATGACTTTCACATGGGAACATATATGGTTCCCGATGGCTTTCATGGTGGATTTAACCGACGGTAGTAGTATCCGCATAATATTTTTTTTCCTACCTGCGGGTATACGTCAATGGTCAAAGCGTTTGATTTGCAAGCCAAATGTCGTGGGTACGATCCCCGACAGAACTAGATAAAAATAAGATTTTTTATCGATTTCTGAGCTCTAAAATATTGGTGTGAATTTGATCCCAAAATACACCCGGTTGGTGTGAATTTGATCCCTCACCCGTAAAATGCCAGTCACAGCCTATTACTTAAAATTAGTGGTAGACGAAAGTCGTCTCGTGAAGACTAAGAATTACTATCACCATCTGTCGGTATTCTCCTGTATGTGTTTACATAAAAAGAAGAAGATAATCCTTGGTCTTTACCGGCTGTGCTCTCCTGCATGCGATTACATAAAAAAAACTGAATGGTCTGGGATCGTGATAATTTTTCATGAGCTTGGTTAAGTAATAAAGTATGCTGTGTTTTTTTTCTTGTAAGGAGTTTTTTTTTTCGATAATGGAAAACTGCCTACGATGGTATGGGCATGTGACACGGAGAGATGAGCACCACATGGTGAAGAGAGCCCTCAACATACCCACGCTGAGAAGAAGACCTCGAAGACCGCAGGCAACCTGGACTGCAACTGTAGACAAGGATCTGAAATCCCTGGGTTTGACCGAGAATGCAACGCAGGACAGACAGACATGGAGAACGTGCACAAGGAGAGCCGACCCCAGATGATGGGAAACGGCTAGGATAAAGAACAAGGAGTTTTTTTTTGTAATGCGTATAACAATTTGGCGTGCGCTAGAACAGCTGTGTTTGTGTGGCACGGAAGGAGGGGAGGGATCGAGCAGATGCGCACGAGGCATCCAGGGCAGCACATCGTCAGGGAGAACATTACATATTTATTTTAAACTATTTGATTCATCGAATTCATTATCGTCTTAGTCGCTACCCCCAGAATATAGTCACCACAAATTTCCGACACACATTTATATCGACTGCCACTGTCAGTAACTTTTTCCAAAATATCTTTAAACCCGGATGTACACTTGAGAATATATATGATTCCCGACGGAATCCACGGCAGGATCCAGAGAATTTGATAAGGCGGCAGCTGTAGTATCCGATGCATATTTTTGCGTGATTAATATTGAACCTTTGGTTACGAAACATTTTCTTAGAGAACTTGCAAAAAAGGACGAAGCCATTTTAGACCATTTTTTAGTACTTTATAAATTTAGCATAATTTTTATCTTTTTTACGATAGATTTAAAAAAAAAACATTCCAAACAGTTCATTATTATATTAGCTTTAAGTATGATATGTTACAAACTAATATTATTCAAATATCAAAGGTCCAAACCCTTTTATGGAACACCAAAAAAAATTCTTTAGTAGGTTGATATATGAACCTCAAAAAATTGTTTAGATGAGCGTCGAATATTTAACGCTTCGTAACCATAGGGTTAATACGATCTGACGATTAGTCCGACGCTCTTATAGGCACATGCAGGAGAACACCGACGGATGTTGATAGTGCTTCTGAAGATACACGGCTAAGTGCTGCATGTGGGGTGTTGATCCGCCAACGTCAGCCCAACATTCATGCATCATACAATTATTACAGGAATTCACTTTCAATGGGTGGATATCTTATATTATAGTTTTTTAAAGTCTTAATTACTATTTTATTATTAAAGAAGTGATTTTAAATTAATTTTAATAAAAAAAAAAATATTGAATTTTGATTCACATTTATTTTAAATGATTACATGTTTCGGCCTCCGTTTAATTTTTTTAAATTAAAATCAATTATAAATTATAATTATGCAGTTTCACCAAGAATTGTCAGTTGATAACCTTAACGTTATTGCTGAAGAAGTGATTTAACCCGACCAGCGACACGCGGTAAGCAAAATACGGTGACAAATTTTACATCTGCTTAATTTCAGTGATCTAACGACAGCGATCTGCAATTTCCGCATATTTTTTTAAAATACTTAAATTTCGTCGCATTTGATGCGGTACTGCTTACTTCCGACCCCCATTACTTGCTCACCCTTCGGAACAGCTCAGCAGTTCGGCGTTCCTATGAATACACATCAAAAACCACCTCAGTAGCTCACGAGCTTTCAAGGGACTCACTACGCATCACGTAATTACCAATCGCATACAAAAAATAACCGTCATATTCGAATTCCGCACGCGAACCGCCAAATACAAGGTAAGTAATGTTTCGCTTCCTTCCGTTCAGAATTTTAACACAGTTTCGTTTAGAATTTTAACACAGTTTCGTTCAGAATTTTAACACAGTTTCGTTCAGAATTTTAACACAGTTTCGTTCAGAATTTTTCATAGGCTTGTGTATTTCTTTGTTCAGTTACTAATTGAAGGTGTATGCAGAAAATTAAAGCATTTTTGATTTAAACACATACGGGAGAATACCGACAGATAGTGATAGTGATTCAGAAGTCTCATGTGTGGAATTCTATGACGCTTACCATGCTGCGTATGGCTAAGCGCTGCATGTAGAGTTTTAATCCGCCAACGCCATAAACTATAGCCCGACATTCATGCATAATCCTCATTATTACAGGAATTCATTATGAATGGGTGGTCTTCACGTGACGACTTTCGTCTATTACCAATCTTGATTAATAGGCTATGACTGACATTTAATGGTGAGGCATCAAATTCACACCAAGCGGGTGTGTATTTTAGAGCTCAGAAATCGATTAAAAATGTATTTTTTTTAAACTGCGTCGGGGATCTAACCCACGACCGTCGGCTTGCCAAGCAAACGCCTTAAGCACTGAGCAATACCCGACGGCAAATTGGCAGTATCCACTGTGTCAGTTATATAATTAAAATGACAGTCATAATCTCAAGACTGCCATTAATGTAAAATGAATGAATAATTAGCACGTACTCGTAAAATAGAAACCTAACCTAACCTTTATTGTGGCTTTTGAGTTTACCCGTGTGTGGCGAATTACTAATTTCCAATATTTCGACCGCCATTGCAGGGGTCTTCTTCAGGGTTGAGGACTTACACTAAGTCATCAACCCTGAAGAAGACCCCTTCTAATGTTTATAAAGTGATTCGGATCCATTCTAGTAGATTCCAGTCCAGATTTAACGTTATTTGCGTGTCATTCTAGAATTTTTATGTATCTTGTGTGTCATTCTAGTGGATTTTATTTGGTTTTTATGTGAGTTATGTGCCATTACAGTGTTTTTTTTAGTGATTTGTGTGGCATTCGAGAATTTTTATGTGTCATTCAAGTGGATTCTGTGTGTTATATGCCAATATATTGTAGTTTTAAGTGTGTTTATACAGAATGGAATTTGACGAAGCTTTCATTGATGTTGAAACCACGGTATTCTATTGAATAAGCAATGTTAAATGTTATCCATGTGGGTACTTATTTATTTTATTATCTAATTAATTAAATAATATTAATTATTTGATCTCAAATTGAATGCTAAATGTTGGCGGGTATAACTTAGTAGTTAAAGCATTTGCTTACCGAATCGAAAGTTGTGAGTTCAATCTCTGACAAATAATAAAAAAAAAATGTTAATCGATTTCCGTTTTTTAAGTTTTATAAAAACTTTTGTGAATTTGATCCCTCGATCGTAAAATACCAGTCATAGCCTATCAATAAAATTGGTGGCAGACGAAAGTGCCGTAAATACCACGAAGATGCGTGAATTTCGGGCGGGAATGACGTTGGCGGATCATTACATGCAGCGCTTAGCACCATGATAAGCGTCATATAATTTCACAGATGAGACTTCAGAATCACTATCACCGTCTGTCGGTATTCGCCTGTATGTGCTTACATAAAAAATACATTTTAAAAAGTTGAAACTTCAGTGAAGAGATGTTTTTGAACGAAACATGAACAAAGGCAACAGAACTGAGTGGTAGCAATTTACGGTGACCATATGTACCACATATGGAACTGTGTAGTGTTGAATAAATATTTTTATAACAACTTAGTTAATATTTCATGACGATCGGTAAAAACATAAGATTAAAAAAAAAAACGAAAAAAAATAACTGCCACTACCAACCCACTAATAACTGCCACTACCAACCCACTAATAACTGCCACTACCAACCCACTAATAACTGCCACTACCAACCCACTAATAACTGCCACTACCAACCCACTAATAACTGCCACTACCAACCCACTAATAACTGCCACTACCAACCCACTAATAACTGCCACTACCAACCCACTAATAACTGCCACTACCAACCCACTAATAACTGCCACACACTACCAACCCACTAATAACTGCCACTACCAACCCACTAATAACTGCCACTACCAACCCACTAATAACTGCCACTACCAACCCACTAATAACTGCCACTACCAACCCACTAATAACTGCCACTACCAACCCACTAATAACTGCCACTACCAACCCACTAATATACTCACATGAATGGAAGCGTTTATTTTGTATTGGGGTTCCAATTTCTAACGGTTTTTTCTCGGACAGCTGATAGTCACCTTTAACGGCGGTACTACTACCACGGTAACCTAAGTGGTAAAAGCGTTTCCTCACCATACTGAAGATCTCGAGTTCGATTCCCGATTCGATATTGTGGCTTTGGGTTTAGCCGCGTGCGGCGAATTTCTTTTAACCAATATTTCGACAGCAATTGCAGGGGTCTTCTTCGAATTCTTAAAATATTCAGTTTGGATTCACATTTATTTTAAGCGATTACATGTTTCGGCCTCCCTGGAGACCGAAATTAAAGAAAATGAATGAACTGAGAAGCGGTTATTTATGTTTTTTTTTCTTTTTATGTAAACACAGTAATTCTGAAGTCTCATCTGTGGAATTCTATGACGCTTACCATGGTGTATATGGCTAAACGTTGCATGTGGAGTGTTGATCCGCCAACATTATAGACCATAACCATCCTTTATTATTACAGGAATTTACTATGAATGGGTGGTCTTCACGGGACGACTTTCGTCTAGCACCAATTATGATTAATAGGCTATGACTGACATTTTACGGGTGAGGGATCAAATTCACACCAACCGGGGGTATTTTAGAGCTCAGAAATCGATTAAAAATCCTTTTTTTTTTTAATCTCCGTCGGGGATAGAACCCACGACCTTTGAGTTGCAAATCAAACGCTTTGACCATACATGGTTCCCAACGACCTCCAAAGCAGGAATTGAGTTACTTGATAAGACGGCAGCTATAGTATCCGCGGCATAATTATAATCAGATTTTTAAAGATGTCGTACGATTAGCTCGTTGCTGCCGAGGATATTTGGTCCTAAAGGACGGCTCGAGCTAACTAAAAACATTTATCTGCTCAGGCAGAGAATGGTCGTGTGAACTGCGCGGTGTGTAGAATAGAGCAAAAAGCTGCAAGGCTCGTGGTTCAAATCCCGCGTGTATCGATATTTTTTCTGAATGAATTGACGCGTATTTGATGTATAATTGTATGTGTATATTTAATTACTAACTAAAAACACGCTATAAGCAATAGGCGGTGACCCATTCATGTTTTGAACTGCGTCAAATAATGCTTAACTTCAGTGATGTGACATGAAACGGGCTTGCAATGCGATATTGTCTTTTGTCATGTAAGAAAGTTTCTTTATCGTTGCTTACCGTGTGTCGTTGGTTGTGTTGAGCCGCCTCTTATGACCAATTAGTTTATTCTTTTGGAGCGTCGGACTAATCACCCTAGCACTTTAAAAAAAACCACGATTAATTTTTTTAATTGTTTCGAATACTACGGCTATCGTATCATCATGTCAAGTTTCTGAAAGTCGTCTAGAATAATTTATTGTATATTTATTTTTTATGTAAACACATACAGGAGAATACCGACAGACGGTGATAGTGATGCTGAAGTCTCATCTGTGGATTCTATGACGCTTACCATGTTACGTATGGTTTAGCGCTGCATGTGGAGTGTTGATCCGCCAACGTCATAGACTACAGCCCGAGATTCACGCATCATCCTTTATTATTACAAGAATTCACTATGAATGGGTGGTCTTCACGGGACGACTTTCGTCTACCACCAATTTCGATTAATAGGCTATGACTGACATTTTACATGTGAGGGTCAAATTCACACCAACCGGGAGTATTTTAGAGCTCAGAAATCAATTTATTTTTTATTTTTTTAATCTGTCAGGCATCGAACCCACGATCTTTGGCTTGCCAAGCAAACGCTTTGGCCATTGAGCTATACCTGCCGTCTAATTGTGTATACATACCAAGTTCTTTGGTGGACCTTCGGGAGCAGAGATGTCTTGGAAAAAGACATGAGCAGTCTATATAACTGAGTGGAAGGAATTTTTCTTTAACAATATACTACATATATTAGAAGATTTATTTTTTTGGGATTAGTCAGAGATCGAACCCACGAACTCTGGTATAGTATATAATCGTGTCGGAAACAACAGGGTCAGATCCTGTCTGCCCAGAAGTGGGCGACGTCGATGGCGTTACTCCCGGCCATCATCAGGTCTTCCTGGGTGCAGCTGCTCGGACACAGCGCAAACTCCAGAAGGTGTGATAGGGTCTGCTCCGCGCCGTAGTCACATTCAGTCGGTCCGCTGTAAAACTGCCAGGCTTTCATTCGTGTCCTCGTCTTGCATACTCCGGTCCGAAGTCTGTTAAGGGACCTCCATATATTCCACCTCTGGTCGTGTCCAGGGGCTAGGTCCTCTTTCGGGGCAATCCAAGTATTCTCCTTAGTTGCGCTTCTCTACATGTTCAGCCGCAGGGTGGCCTCAGGTATCACCAGTTCCGTTGTCGACTGTAGGAAACTTCTTCTTGTAAGCATGCGCTACACCTCTAAGCCATGCCCGCCGTCTTACTTGATACATGTTTCTGTATTTTTTCGCTATCCAGTGTATAAAATTGTTCGACCACAACCGTTCCAGTACACAGATCACCCCAAGGAATAAAATTATCACTTGACAACGTCTTATAGCCACGATGCTTAGCAGTGAACGGAAGAACTGAAGCTTTTTTATACGTAAGCACGTACAAGAGAATACCGACAGATGGTGACAGAGATTCTGAAGTCTCATCTGTAGAATTCTATGACGCTTACCGTGCTGCATATGGCCAAGCGCTGCATGTGGAGTGTTGATTCGCCCACATCACAGACTGCAGCCCGACATTCACGCATCATCCTTATTATTACAGGAATTCACTATAAGTGGGCGGTCTTAACGGGACGACTTTCGTCTACTACCAATTTTAATTAATAGGCTATGACTGATATTTTACGGGTGATGTGTCAAATTCACACCAACCGGGGATATTTTAAAGCTCAGAAATCGTTTTTTTTTAATCTCCGTCGGGGATCGAACCCACGGCCTTTGGCTTGCATAGCAAACGCTTTGACCATTGAGCTCTATACCCGCCGGGATGTCTTTGCCTTGTCCCAGAACACCTGTATGCCCGCAGATCCACATAGGAACATAGATGGTTCCTGAGGGTGTCACGACATATCGTTACCAGACAACGACTCATCGGTAGCGACGTGAGGCGCACTGGACGTCTGGTACACGGGGCATTTGGTGGACGGGACAACCGGTGCACTGGATATATCGCTAACCTAATCCAACCTAACCTAAGTTATTTCGTTAACAAGACCTATGAATCCCTGGATTCCACGATATTCCTGTAATAATAAGGGCGATACGTGAATGTCGGGCTATAGTCTATGACGTTGACGGATCAACACTCCACATGCAGCGCCTTTCTATATGTAGAGAATGGTTAGAGTCATAGAATCATATGATATCAACATATGTCCGTATCTTACTGTGTGTTTACATAAAAAAAAGTTTTGCAGGCTCTTGCCCTGAAGGCTCCCGGGAACCATCTAAGTTCCCATGTGGACCTCTGGGTATATGTGCTCTGGGACAAGGCATAGACGATCTGAGGCATACATACGAGTATCTGTGAAAAGGCATATGGTAAAAATAAATAAATAACTAAAATAAAAATAAAATTGTTGTATATTTTGAATGTTTTCCACATTACCACGTGACAGCAGCTGATAACGTCTCTGCAGAAATGTCTTTATTTACCATAGGCGTTATCTGCTATGTAAACAGTGAGGATGTCAAAGATAAGCCATGTCTTTTCAGAATGTTTCTTATATGCACGTGCAAACAGTCACTTATTTCTTAAATACATAAATAATTCGTATCTTAAATGTAAGATTCTATCACATATTCAAAAACTGTTAATTTGTACCTTACCCGCTCCATATTTGGATCATATGAACACCGCAAATTGCCGCTTTGACAGTTCTCTCTTCCAAAAGCTCCATCAACATGCTTGGAGTACCAATTTCGAATAATGTCAAATATTACGAGTCAATTAAGTATAAAGCGGGTCTCGCTCCAAGTAACTAGGTGTATTATATAGATCACTGAGGTATTTCAACGATGAACTACTTCTTCTTCTATTTAAAGGACAATTGGTAAACAATGACAATCTTACATCTAACCTGCGATCAATGGAACACAAGCATAAGATTGGTTCACTTAGTCTTTTCTACCGTTATAACCAAGGTCGCTGCTCTTCGGATCTAAAAGAAATAATTCCTCTCGCCCATCCACAACCGACAAACTCGTCTTACACTTGCCGAGCATTCATTCGCGTTAGTGTGTTGATCAAGAACTGGCAGTTTCCAAAGCTGCTTCCTAAATGCCACCAGTAAGCTTAAGAATGCTCTTCCAGTGTCTATGTTTCCTCCTTTCTACAATCTGGATCACTTCAAGAAACATATAAATATACTTGCAATCTCCCCAACCCACACACAAACACGAACACAACACTCGTTTCCCGCATGCAGCGTCCAGCCTCCCTGACTGAGCGTCATAGAGTACACTGGTATTGACCGGCTGCGCTCTCCTGCATGAGATTCTTTTTTGTAGTATCAATCCGGTGGATTAGTTTGCAGCAAAAGAATCTTGCATCTCGATCTCCATTCCTCTCGGTCCTCCGCAACCCTTTTCAGCTCAGCATAAGCGCTACAATTCATGTCCTCGAATACTTGCTGCAAATACTCCCGTCTAGGGCGCCCTCTACAGTTTCTACCCTCAACCATCCCCTCCACCATATCGTGAAGAAGACCAATCCATCGGGCTCGCCTCTCTGAGATGGTTCTTATTAGTTGCCTATCTTCCTTGATAATTCTGAGAACCTCATTTTTCGTGGCATGAGATTACATACAAAAAAAAATCTGTAAGCTCAGATTGTCTATGCCTTGTCTCAGAACACACAAAAGTTAAGTAAATATAATTTAATTATAATTTTATTAAATACTTCATAATATTACGGAAGACAATCAAAAAATTGTTCCCTCAGTTTTGTTATATTTTATATGAAAATTCTCATTGTTAGAGTCCAGTTGTAGGAAATACATAACATCGGAGAGCTAGGGCTAAAGCGTGTGTCTGTTGGACATAAGCCTCCCGCATAAGTCTCCAACCTCTTCAATCCTCCACCTTCTGCATCCAGGTCACTTCCGCTATTCTTCGTATGTCGTCAGTGCCTCTTGCAGGGTGTCGGCCAATGCTTCGTTTGCCAGTTCTTGGGCGCCATTCCAATACCTTTCTTCCCCATCGACCGTCGTCTCTTCGACAGATACGTCCTGCCCATTGCCACTTGAGTGTGCCTATTTCTTGCGTAGCCTCCACTACTTGGGTTCTTCTGCATAGCGTTTGATTACCATACTGAAAGTCGCGAGTTCGATCCCGACGGAGATCCTGGCTGAGCGTCTTAGAGTGCACTGGTCTCGACCGGTTGCGCTCTCCTACATGCCATTACATAAAATACTAATAAAACTATGTTTTATTTTGTTCGCAGTCATGAAAGAGACTCACTGCTGACATGGAGTCGCCACGCATCACGTACAAGTACTATTCAAATCCCGCATTTTGCGCTCAGAGCGAAGTTGTGTTCTCCGGCGGAGGACCACGCGTCTCTCCCAGGGTGTCCAACAGCGTGGCGGCCATAAGCTCCAATCAGCGCATCCGCACGGACATCTCGGACAACCCGCTGAGAATAGGACAAGCCAAACACGACGGACCGCTCAGGTGAGCTCGAAGTGTTTGTTTTAAATTTTTATTTTTTATGTAAACACATACTGGAGAATACCGACAGACGGTGAAAGTAATTTTTAAAGTCTCATCTGTGAAATTCTATGACGCTTATCATGGTGTATATGACTAAATGCTGCACGTGGAGTGTAGATCTGCCAACGTCATAGACTACAGCCCGAGATTCACGCATCATACTTTATTATTACAGGAATTTACTAAGAATGGTTGGTCTTCACGGGACGACTTTCGTATACTACAAATTTTAATTAATAGGCTATGGCTATCATTTTACGGGTGATGGATCAAATTCACACAAACCGGAGGTATTTTATAGCTCAGAAAACGATTATAAATCTGTTTTTATTTAATCTCCGTCGGGGATCGAACCCACGACCTTTGACATGTAAAGCAAACGCTTTGACTACTGAGCTATACCCGCCGGCAATTTAAACTATTGCTTAATATTTATTTATTAAGCGCAGTCGGCATTGGATCAACACAACTGCAATTTTTGGATCTCTAGCCGATTTATTTTCCATGCTTCCTGATCGCCAGCTCTTATACAGTAATATATATTCTTTACAGGTATGTCAACAGTAACAATCGCAGCATCGACCAACCCCCGGTACCAGGACCAAAACCTTCCAAAACTCCTAATGTATACAAAGCAAGGAGAGGCTTGGTCAGGAGTGGGAGCGTGCCTTCAGGACTCAAGAGAGGCGAAGACATTGAGATGAAAGACATGCGCCACAAGGCCTGCTTGCCCAGAGGGGCCAAAGAACGAGCATCAGAAAGAAACCCAAGAGCAAGAAGAAACGAAGCTTCAAACACCAACCTACGAAGCTTACACTATGTAGAAAGCCGCAGTACTGAGTGCTTAGACAGTGCAGAGTATTATCAAGAAAGAAACATGAACGTCTTTAATGCAAAATCAATCATTTATAATGATGTTTCAGAGAGTGACGATAATGGAGTATGCGACAATAATAACAGCAGAGAAATCAAGTTAGTAAACACGTTGAAAGCTAACATTTCTGGCTTAAGGAGCACAGATTTAGAGTCTTTAAGCGATGTTAAAAGTATCAAGGTTTCTAAACACAGATACGCTGAGATTGTAGACGATTTCGCTGATTATTCTCCTACCAAAAAAAGAATAGTCGAAGCAGAAGTCAACGAATACAACGTCGACGCTCCAAGCGAGGACGAATTCAGAGAAGTTCCCACCGAGATCATAAGGACGGCAAACGGAAAAGTGCACAGATACGCTATAATTCCTTCCGAAGACGAAGAGGATGAGGGTTTAACAAGAGCAAATACAGAGAGTCCTCCAACGTTTCACATATCGTCGCCTGGTATGTCGAGAAAGACGCTAGAAGCGACGCAAAAACTGCACGAACTGCTTGCGACGCCTAAAAAAAGGATTGTAAAAATAGCCAACGGGAGTCCCGTGCACGCTGGGTTTATCACTGCAACTCCTAGTAAACGGACTCCCATCGTTACAAGCACGCCTAAACGTGTGTCTCCTAGAGTTGTTGCGTCTCCTCCTTTGCCGCGAAGGAATTTAAGTTCTCCTGTGTGTCTCAAGAACGTTTCTTTGTCGGGCCAAGTGAGTCCGAGGGCTCAGCAGAAGCTGTGTTACGATCTCAGTCCGCGCAGTACGAGTCCTCGAGGTCCTGATTTCTTTGTAGCCGATGTTAGTAGAGAGCTGGAGATAAGCAGAGAGTGGGAGACAGGATACAGAGGACAAGATAGAAGGAAACAAGCTGCCTTTGGAAGAAGCACTGCCATCATATCGCCAAGGTAAAAAATATACAATTATTTCACTTAAGTGTCTTCAATTCTATGGAGAAACTATTTCAGACAATAACAGTGTATATATTTATTGTTTTATTGCTTATTGTTTTACACAGTACGGCTTTTACTATTTAAATACGTTTTTACATACAGATATGTCCTGCCCATTGCCACTTGAGTGTGCCTATCCGTGGTGTAGCCTCCACTACTTGAGTTCTCCTAGGGATGTTCTCGTTTTAGAGATACTCCTCTCATGGATCTCTCCATAGCACGTTGCTTGACCTTTATTTTATGTATAAGACCTGCCGTAAGATTCCACGTCTCTACGCCATAACTCATAAGTTAATACAGGGAGGATGCATTGGTTAAACGTCTTAGTTTTATTAAGACTTCGCGGAGTTTTCGCTTTAAAAATGTACTTTAGTTTTCCAAATGCTGCCCATCCCAGTTGTATACGCCGGACGATATTCTTTGGGAAGTTATTTCTTACTAGTATTACTTGTCTCAGATAGGTATAGTCATTTACAACCTCTATTTGTGTTTATCCAATAGAAAGTGGGTCTAAAGTCTGTGAAATATGACTATTTATCATGGCTTTAGTTTTATCCATGTTCATTTTCAGACCAATTTTGTTCGATGCTTCATAAAAACATACATTTACACAAATTAAAGCTAAATATAAAGCGGGTAGTATGGAACTGAACATAAACTCCTCTAGTTATACAGGTCACTGTTACTCTTCACTACTTTCTTTACTACAATGTCATAGTACATATTAACCAAATCACCCATATTCAGAGACCTTCATTGACTTAAGCTAACCAACTTAAGACCCATATACAGAGGCATTTTTTAAGATATAAAGTGAGTCGAGGGATGAGGCTTCCTCACTTTAATAATTCTAAAGTAGCATCAGAAAGTAGCTGGTGTAAGCTATGGAACTAACTATACTTAAGAAATGATTCTGCATATGGGTTTATGACTGCTTTTTGTAATATTTAGGATGTTAGTCTCAAACTTACTTTGCTCGTAGACATGTATCCGATATTTTGAATTGTTGTTTTCTAGGTTGGCTTCCCAGCGCTATGCGTGTGAGGACTCTGCCTGGGACGATAGCTCTCTGAAGAGCCCCGGCTGTGCGCAGTCTCCAGGGAGCGCAGTCTTGGCCTTGGCAGCTGCTATGTTAGCTCTTACAGGCGGACTGGGAGCAGGATTAGCGCTATACATGATGCATGCAGTAAGCACCTTCAAATATATATAAACTTCACTAGAATCCAGTATATATGCCGGCAGTCAGACCTCAATTCACGCATCATCCTTTATTATTACAGGAATTTACTATGAATGGGTGGTCTTCACGGGACGACTTTCGTCTACCACCAATTTTAATTAATAGGCTATGACTGGTATTTTACGGGTGAGGGATCACATTCACAACAATCGTGGTTATTTCAGAGCTCAGAAATCGAAAAATCCTTTTTTTTTAATCTTCGTCGGGGATCGAACCCACGACCTTTGGCTTGCAAAGGAAACGCTTTGACCATTGAGCTATTGACCGCCGGACATTATTATGTTAATTTGTATGTGTTATATACACGAATTAAATGGCTAATTGTTCTAATTTCTGCTATTGCAGTGCGGCCGGAAATACTACCTGGACATTTGCGTGCTCTCTGGGTTTGCTTGCTTGACACTGGGACTGCTGGGACTTCGATCGCGGTCCCAACAGCTGTTGCCCAACAGAAACTACGTCTCAGGTAAGTCTCTGCTGCAACAGGGAGAATCACTGCAGATCATCATCATCAGCCTGTATCTTCATACTTCTCGATCCTCCGCATACAGGCTATTCGCGCTATTCCTTTGATGACATCAGCCCATCTTGCATTGAGGACCTAGCCCCTGGACACGACCAGGGGTGGAATATATGGAGGTCCCTTAACAGACTTCGGATCGGAGTATGCAAGACGAGGACACAAATGAAAGCCTGGCAGTTTTCTGACTGAATGTGACTGCGGCGTGGAGCAGACCCTGTTACACCTTCTGGAGTGTGCGCTGTGTCCGAGTAGCTGCACCCGGGAGGACCTGATGATGGCCGGGAGTATTGCATCGACGTCACCCACTTCTGGGCAGACAGGATCTTATCCTGTTGTTTCCGACACGATTATATATATATATATCTTGCATTGTGTCGACAGACACTCTATTTGGTTGTTCTTGAACGCCACTCCTATACTTTTCTTTCCTAATCGACATGTACATCTCCAACAGATATTAATACTTGAGTGTGCCTTCTTTGTGTAGCCTCTACTACTTGAGTTCTTCTTCGGATATTCTCGAT
This sequence comes from Glossosoma conforme, assembly GCA_022606575.1. Taxonomy (NCBI): domain Eukaryota; kingdom Metazoa; phylum Arthropoda; class Insecta; order Trichoptera; family Glossosomatidae; genus Glossosoma; species Glossosoma conforme. The sequence continues at coordinate 116,384 of JAGTXR010000343.1, read as the reverse complement.
TCGGATTCTATTTTATAGAGACACTCCTCTCATGGATCTCTCCACGGTACGAACAGCATCAGACTACCAGAACCAAGCAGCGATTCAGGAAGATCTCACAAAAATGGCAGACACTCCCATGCAACAACACAATGGTTATGGCAAGCCGAAGGTCGTGGGTTCGATCCCCGACAGAGATAAAAAAAATATTAATCGATTTATAAACTCTAAAATACCCCCGGTTGGTGTGAATTTGATCCCTCGCCCATAAAATGCCAGTCATGGCATTTAAATCAAAATCGGTGGCAGACAAAAGTCTTCCCTTGAACACTTCCCATTCAAAACATCATTGACTCCACATATGAAATTTCTGCAACAATATCACCATCTGTCGGTATTCTCCTGTATGTGTTTACATAAATAACACGTATTGAATTTAACCACTTTTTTTTTGTTGGTTGCAGGTTATATAGTGCTGTCTGTGTTCTCCTTGATGACATGCGCCACGCTGCTGTGGCTGCTAACGAGCGAGAGCTCTAGCGGGTTCCTGGCGGACGCGGCTGGAGGCGCGCTGAGTGCTCTAGGGGCCCTGGCACTGGCTCTGGCTACAGTTGGAGCCCTGGCCTCGTGCTGCTGCAGGCGCCCCCCGCCTGACAACAGGGTGGCTGATGTGTGAGAGCTAAGAAAGCAAGAACAAACTACTAAGCAGACAGAGAAGACTAGACACAAGATACACTACTATATAGAAGCGAGGCGGTGAACACAGTTAGAAGAAAGTAGTATGGAAAGTTAGGACCGAGATCGGCGCCAGAACAAACTACGACTCAGAGGCAGGACCAAAAATAACACAAGACAAACTACTATTTATAATTAAGACCAAAACTACACCAAAACCAAACTACATATGTACTATAAACTAGTAAGGGACAATACTAGAGCCAGAAAAAATATTATACAGAGAAAAAACAGTGACCAGAGCAAGAACAAACTGTTATGCAGAGTTAGGACCTAGATCAGTGCCAGAACATACTATTATCTGGAGTCAAGGCCAAGACCTGCCGGCGGTCATAGATCAATGGTCAAAGCGTTTGCTTTGCAAGCCAAAGGTCGTTGGTTCGATCACCGACGGAGATTAAAAGAAAAACGATTATTAATCGATTTCTGAACTCTAAAATACCCCCGGTTGGTGTGAATTTGATCCATCACCCGTAAAATGTCAGTCATAGCCTATTAATTAAAATTGGTGGTAGACAAAAGTCGTCCCGTGAAGACCACCCATTCATAGTGAATTCCTGTAATAATAAAGGATGATGCGTGAATCTCGATGACGCTGGCGGATCAACACTCCACATGCAGCATTTAGCCGTATACACCATGGTAAGCGTCATAGAATTCCACAGATGAGACTTCAGAATTACTATCACCATCTGTCGGTATTCTCCTGTATGTATTTACATAAAAAAACATAGCTAGAATAAACTACTATGCATAGACAAAGCAGTTACCAGAGCAACAACAAATTACTATGCAAAGGCAACGCAGTGATCATAGCAAGACCAACTACTGTTAAGTGTTAGAGCCAAGATCAGCACAAGAACAAACCATGCACTATGCAGACACATGGCAGTTACCGGAGCAAGGTCATAGTTATGTGCAGAAACAGGGCAGTGACCAAAGCAAGGAGAAACTACTATTTAGAAGCTAGGTAGTGACTACAACAAACACAAAGAAGTATACACAGAGAAGAAAGTGACCAAAGCAAAAAACAAACTACAATGCAGAGGCGAGGCAGTGATTAGACCAAGGACAAACTATTATTCAGATAAAGAAGGAAGATCAGAGTAAGAACAAATTACCATCCAGAGTTAAGGCCAAGGCTAGATCCAAAACAAAATACTATCCAGAGTCAAGGCTATAATCGGAGCCAGACTAGACCCCTAATATACTCTGGTATGTAGCCAATAGCTAGAGAAAAATCCAATTCTCACCAGAACCAGGGTAAGAACATGACTTAAGATTTGAACTTAAAGCCAAAGGGACCAGGTCAAAGCCAGACTCAAGTTCATCGCTAAGACCTAGATTAACTGGATTTATAAAATACGTGCCCAAGGAAGAGTTGAAATAAGAATCTTTTTTAAGAATTATCAACTTTATTGATGGAAGAATTTATAAAGTTTAATTATTGTATTATACTAAAATATGAACTATTGATAATTGCATATTTATTAATTATGGCTAGGTTGTTTATACACTAAAGAAAATATAGCATGATCCCTGAATATTTACCTATTTTCATATTACTAATATTATTATTTATAGTTTGTTTTACATGTCTCTTAAAACCTGTTAATATTCACTTATAATTGATAATAATTGTAATATTTCATTTTAGTAGGTATTTACAAAAACAATCGAAAATACGATTATCTATACCCCAACACTGGTTTTCACAGCAATGTGACATGGCCTTCTACATGCGTCAGATGTTGTATTATTATAGTTACAAATTGGCGTATTTTTTCTAATTTGTAACAATATGTGTATGTTTTTTATTATTTTGTTTTTATTGTGATATATTTACCTAAATAACTTATTATATATAAGAAGAGAGGCTTTTGTTTATATTGATAAAATTAACATAGGTAGGGAACGTTTGTACAACGTTATATCGGACGATATTTAGCACAGGGCAATAACTGTGTCACAGGGTTCTTCATACGCTGGATGGATTATAAATAATTGAATTTATTAGATCCTTTAATGTTTCACATGTTTACTAAGATATAATAACGTGTATTTTCCAGTGATTTTATAATTTTTTTAAAGTTATTCCCCAAATTTAAGTTATTTCCATGATTTTACATATTACATAGTCATGGATCATGTTTAATTCTCTTGAGTACCTCTAATATACTGATAGACAGCATAACAATAGTGGTAGATGAAAAAATAACTACTCGTAGAACGCAGAAACTTGTGGTTTGTCATAATTAAAGAATAAAACAAGTCAAATTCAAGTCGTAAGTCATTATTGATTAGACTCAGTGGTTTCATACAGAGTTTTACTTGTTGTCTTATAAAAAAAATCCTTTTTGAATGTTATCAGAAATTTCAATTTATTTATTTTTATATTTAAATAGTCTATATTTAACCCTTTAATTACTTACCTATTATACAGCTGCATTGGTTATAGGTAAGATTTTTTTATTTTGTATTATTATATATTATTATTATTGTAAACACATACAGGAGAATACCGACAGATGGTGATAGTAATTCTGAAGTCTCATCTGTGGAATTCTATGACGCTTACCATGGTGCATATGGCTAAACGCTGCATGTGGAGTGTTGATCCGCCAACTTCATAGACTACAGCCCGAGATTCACGCATCATCCTTTATTATTACAGGAATTTACTATGAATGGGTGGTCTTTACGGGACGACTTTCGTCTACCACCAATTTTGATTAATAGGCTATGACTGTCATTTTACGGGTGATGGATAAAAGTCACTCCAACCGGGGTATTTTAGAGCTCATAAATCGATTAAAAATTCTTCTTTTTTTTTTCTCCGTTGGGGATCGAGCCCACGACCTTTGGCTTACAAAGCAAACGCTTTGACCATTGAGCTATGACCTCTCCTATAAAGTGTCCTTTATAGTAAGAGGTCAATGTTTTTATAAAATGCAAGTAAATATGACTTATTTTTTTCTCGGGGTTTGAATAAAAGGCAGCTGTATTTCATACTCTCCTGCAGCATCCAAAGTATATATATAAATATATATATTTCTTCTAGGGATGCTTTTTTTTCCATTCGTTAGAGTCCCGGAAGAAAATTGCTGCTCTCAAACATTCATTCCTTCTTCTTCGCGGTGCAATTCACAACCCTGAGATTCTTGAATGTTTTAACTTCTACGTTCCAGATAAGTACACCCGTGCTCGGAGCCATCCATTCTATTTGATCCCAGTTGATACTTGTGGAGCTTCGAGCACTCAATTTAGTACATCGGCAATGTCGCTCCTTAATGGCCTACCAGCACACCTCGATCCTTTTCTTACATCCTTTTCCTCTTTTTTCGATGGTATTGTTCTCCTAGATCTCTGTGATCTTTGACACGTGTCATCTTCTTCTTATTTTATGTTTTTTTTAATCTTTTGTATGTATTGTATGTTGATGTATAGTCTATGTTTCTTATTCTTTGTACCTTGGAACAGCGGGTCTGTTGAATAAATAAATATGTTCCAACTAAATGTTTTCTCCTGCAGTCTGTAATATCGACTTAACTTTATATATATATATTTATAAAATACACACATATATATATATATCTTTTATATAATTGTTACTTTTATAATAATCTTAGATTTTTTATTAACTTATTGATATTAATGTAAAATAAATCAAATTCAAACATAATTCTTTTTTCATTTATTAAATTTATTTTATAAGAGTTTTTTTTTGCCATCGCATGTAGGAGAACACAACCAGTCAAGATCAGTGACGCTCAGCAAAGACAGCTGGACGCTGCATGCCAGAAACGTGTATTGTGTTTGTGGTTATGCGTGAGTTAGCAATTGTATAATTATATATTTTTTGAAGATATCCAGAATGTATAAAGGAGGAATCACTGATACTGGAAGAGTATTCCAGACCTTACCTGTGATTTTTTGTTTGTATGTAAACGCATGCAGGAGAGCACAGCCGGTCAAGACCAGTGCACTCTATGACGCTCAGCAGGGAGGCTGGACGCTGCATGGGGGAAACGTTTGTGTTCGTGTTTGTGTGTAGGTTGAGGAGATTGCAAGTGTATATTTATCTGTTTCTTGAAGAAATCCAGATTGTAGGAAGGAGGAATTACAGACGCTGGAACAGCATTTCATAGTTTACCGGTGACATTATTGAAGGAACTTTGGAAACTGGCAGTTCTTGGTCGACACACATTAACCGTGTATGGATGTTCGGCAAGTGCAAGACGAGTTTGTCTATATTTAGCTGTAAGACGTGTGGTGTAGCATTCATCATCAGCCTGTGTCCGTCCAATGTTGAACGTAGGCCTCCCGCATGAGTCTCCATCCTCTTCGATCCTCCGCCTTCCGCATCCAGGTCACTCCCGCTAATCTTCTTATATGGGGCTCTTGGGTGGTGATGCGCACCTACCGACTGCTATTAAAACAGCAGTTTATAGCCTCTCACAACCAACTCCACTCCCACCTGTACGTGGTGAGCGCTACATAGTCATGTCACATCAAGATTACGGTAACCAACCCCTTTGGCGATATGACGTGATGAACTGACGGGAGAAAGGAGGGCTGAGAGAGTTACCCAAACAACTCTCCCAGCTTCAACTAGGCACGGTGTAAACCGGCCATAAACTCGCCAAGCCGCCTGGCAAGCGTGGCGTTTTAAGCCCCCTAGGTGTAGCATTAGTCATTGATAAATACCGAGGCCCCGCTGTTTTGTTTAGCGCTCTTTTATTTCAACCCGGAGATTCCCCAAAATTGTGCGCAGCGCCAGATTTAAGTAAAAGCGAAGACATTGGACATTGGACATGTCAATGTGGATGAAATAGTGGAATTAGCGAAACAAACCGGCTTAGATGAGGTAAATGTGTTTGACGTCGAATAAATAGTTCAAGAAACAGCAGCTAGTCTTTCTAATGATGAGCTCCAGGAATTAACTGAGCAAGAAGAAAACAAAAATATTGATATTATAAAAATTGATATTATAGTGATTTCGAAGAAGAGCAAAAAGAACTTTCGATGGCGTTTGTTTTTCCAAAAATGAGTTTAACCACTTTATCTGAAATTATGGACCAATTTGTTGAAAATGATCCAAATTGTGACAGGAGTTCAAAAGCAAGACGGGGTGTTATAGACGCTTTATCCACTTATCAACAACTTCTAAGAGAACTACATTATAATGCCTATTATAGATGCCTTCTTGACAAAAAGGCAAAAAAATTGGAAACACAGAATTGACTGAATGCTCTGACTGACTTACAATTTTATTTGTTTTTATAAGTATATTCGTTAAAATTGTTTTAAGAATAAATGTTTGGTTTTATTTTTATTAAAAAAAACATAACTGTTAAATTGAATACCTAACCCCATTATTTACAAAAAAAATATTGAAGATGGAGAATATACCTCTAGTCAAATATTCAATGCAGATGAGACTGGTTTATTTTGGAAGAAGATGGCTAATCGTACATTCTTATCAAAGGACGATCAGTTGCCCCTGGTCATAAACCTTCTAAAAACCGATTGACATTGCTTCTTAGTGGAAATTTAGCTGGTGATTTAAAATTGAAGCCAATGTTAGTTTATCAAGCAGAAAATCCTAGATCATTGAAAAGGAAAGATAAAAAATTGCTTCCAGTCATTTGGAAATCCAATAAAAAAGCCTGGGTTACTGCTTTAATATTTAAAGATTGGTTCACTTCACATTTCGCACCACCAGTAAAACATTATTGTGAAGTAAATAATTTACCATTTAAAGCATTATTAATCTTAGATAATGCTCCAGGACACCCAAAATTTCTACAAAATTTATACCCAGAAATCAATGTTGTGTTTCTTTCCCCCAATACTACGTGTCTCATACAACCCATGGACCAAACGGTGATAGCTACGTTTAAACGATATTATATGCAGTCGATAGTGAATCAGGCCATCAAGGCAACTGACATGGAAGGTGGGCCTACATTAAAACATTTCTGGAAGAATTATAACATATGGAACGCAATAAACAATATTGGAGACGCATGGGCTGAAATAAAAGAGTCAACAATGAAAGGTTCATGGAAGCAACTATGCCCACAAATGATGAGTGATTTCATAAATTTTGATGAAACTCCGGAAACCATCACACTTGAAATAGTTCACCTAATGAACGAACTAAACCTATATGTTAACAGTAAAGATGTTAATGAGATGATTGAATCTCAAGAGAACGAAAATAGTATACAAATTGAAAGTGAGGAAGAAGAACCAGAAAAAATCATCAATACCTTAACAATAAAAAACATGAATGAAGCTTTTACGCATCTCGAGACATTTTTGAATATTATGGAAAATTGTGATCCCAATGGAGAACGCATATCTCAAGTGCGTAGAGCGATCTATAATAGTACTGCATGTTACAGAACTCTCTATGAAGAAAAGAAAAAAAGTAGTAAAATACAATTAACCCTTGACAAGTTTATTAAGAGAATATAATTTTTATTTAATATGTACTTAGTTTGTAACTTTTGATAAATAAACATTTTAAGTACAATTTTTGGAATTTTTTTTATTTATACATACTATACATACTACAATAGCCATCACATCACTACTTTCCAAAGTGATGGAACGTTTAATTAACAGCCAACTTCTAAACTACTTAGAGAAGAATGATCTTCTGTGCGATCGGCAATATGGCTTCCGCCGTAGTCGATCGTGCGGCGATCTCTTGGCATATGTCACACATGTTTGGGGGAAATCCGTCGAATGCTTTGGAGAAACGCAAGCTGTTGCCCTGGATATCTCCAAGGCGTTCGATAGAGTCTGGCATCGCGGTCTGGTGAATAAATTACCGTCTTATGGACTAACTCCCTCCCTGTGCTCCTGGATTGAAAACTTCTTGAGTGATCGAAGCATCATCACTGTCGTAGATGGCTTTTTTTCTTCCTGCCATAAAATCAACTCAGGAGTTCCACAGGGCTCTGTGCTGTCGCCCACTCTTTTCCTTCTGCATGTGAATGATTTGCTTCAATGCGCAAACATTCACTGTTATGCTGACGACAGCACTGTCCATGAGAGTATAATCTTCCATAAACGCCCGAAACATTCGGAACTATCTGTTGCTAGGGAATCTCTGGTGGAGAAGATGAACATGTCTCTTGAAAGGGTTTCACGATGGAGCGACCTCAACCTCGTCAGTTTCAACATTTCAAAAACCCAATCATGTACTTTCTCCACCAAGAAGACTGCTATGGATCCTGTATCTTTCAACGGTTGTTCTCTTCCGAAAGCAAGCTCCATCAACATGCTTGGATTATCAATATCGAATAATGTCAAATATTACGATTAATTAAATATACATATACTATACATAAAATTCTTTTTTTCTCTCAACGCGTCAATCCAAGCACAAAAATAACGGCAGAAGCGGGATGCGAACCGCGGACCTTGGAAACCAACTATGCCCAGGTATTCATACCGCTCGGCCAACTGCGCCATTGCTATGCCTAGATCGACTCGCGTTGAAACTAGTATTTATATCATTGTTATCATCATTCGATAGATGTCGCTATAGTATATATTCAAAGTATGTATATTTTTATTATTATTCAATCAGTCTTCATTTATTCTGATTGAATAATAATAAAAATATACATACTTTGAATATATAATATAGCGACATCTATCGTACGATGATAAAAAATAACGTTAATATAATATCATTATGTGCTCCATACGTGATTCAATCGTGTAAGAAATTAAAACTTTACTTTAGACACTTAACGTAAATAATATTGGATGAACCATAGAAGTCCATTGCAGTTTGACAGCATAGATATTATTTTATGAAACCGCATGCTTGAGAGTACAATACGGCGAAAGGAGTGGGTTCTATGACGCTCAGTAAAGATACTGGACGCTGCACGCGGAAAACGTATATATAATAATGGAAGATGTGGTCATACAGAAGAATTCTTGGAATTTCCTGGAGAAACGTCACGAACAATGAGTTTCTCAGGATAATCAAGAAAGATAGGCACCTTATTAGAACCATCTCAGAGAGGCGAGCCCGATGGATCGGTCACATCATGCGCCACGATGGTCTTCTTCACGACATTGTGGAAGGGATGGTTGAGGGTAGAAACTGTAAAGGGCGCCCTAGACGGTAGTATTTGCAGCAAGTGTTCGAGGACATGAGTTGTAGTTCTTATGCTGAGCTGAAGAGGGTTGCGGAAGACCGAGAGGAATAGAGATCGAGATGCAAGATTCCGTTGCTGCAAACCAATCCACCGGATTGATACTACGAAGAAGAAGAATAATGGAAAACCCTTAATAGTGCATTTCATTATGGCACTCACTACACGGAACAACCGGTTTGTCAAACCGCGAGCTTCTAAGTAAATCTGTACGCTGATGTCAAAATGGCATACAAAATATAAGGTTTTGAACAATCCAAGCAGTCAGTCGGCAGACATCGCTATGGGCAGGCTCTGTGGGAGCGCTCTCTTGCATTATTCCTATGTTTTTTCTATTGTAGCGAAAGGCTAATAAATATTTACCTATACCTTTATGTAAATAATAATATCTATCCCATAAATTCGTTTATTCAAATCATTTGGTTTTCAAGCAAGCCTCGATTATACACATACAGGTATAACTCTTTTTATTCTTTAGAAAAACATACACATGCCGAAGACATAATTTTGCTTTTTTTTTTAGCAATTATTAAGTTTTTTTATTATTATTTAAAAGTGGTGTAAGGTTTGTGCGCGCTGCTATAATACATGTGCGCTTGCACACAGCTTAGAGGGAACATTGGATGCAAGGAAAACCCTGAAGAAGACCCCTGCATTGCGGTCGATATATTAGTATGAAATAATTAGGTTCAAAAGCATAAGCCACAATACCAAATCTGGCCGTGAAAACAGAAAAAAGTGTACACATTTATACTTGAATGCATTGTTATGCGTATTATGTAATATTTTACGTGAATTTTTTTGTAGATGGAGTATATGTATATGGAGACTCGCCCCGTGCTTCTGTATGCACGGCTTGCAACTGTAAGTCAAATTAATTTTAAGCGAGTTTTTTTAATACAATTGCATTTGCCTTTTACATAGGACATTTAATTTACCGCCGGTTTATCGGCGCTGTGGTCTTTTTTGTATAGCTTAGATTCTCTGATTCATTGGTGTTCTGGGTGTCTAAGAGGGTTAAACATGTTTTTATATCGTAAAAGTTGTACAAAACTGGCTTAGCTACGCCAATGTCATTCAGTGAAAATCTTATCTGGTGAGTTGATATGTTGCTGATAGTTCGAATGTAATCATTTGCAGTTGGCTGTGGAGTGGAGTCTGGGGCTTGTGACCTGTGCAGCTTCATCACCTCCCCGAGAACACTGCGACTGCATCAATTGCTGAGCTTCTGCGGTGTGATGCTTGATGTCGACAAATCTACACCATCTGAGCAGAGGGTGGACAATTTATCTAATGAAAGTGAAAAAAAAACATTTTAAATGTTTAACATGTAATTATACATGTAAATTCTTAAGAGTGTTTAAAAGGCATATTATAATACACAACGAAGAGAAGCCATTCAATTGCAAGTTATGTAGTTACAAATGTGCTCGTTCAAGTAATTTAAAAATGCATAATTTAAGACACACTGGGGAAACGCCACTTAGTTGCAAGATATGTAGTTATAAATGTAAAAACACATCTCAATTAAAACAGCATAATTTAACACACACTAGAGAAAAGCCATTTAGTTGCCATATATGTAGTTTTAAATGTAAAACCACATCTCAATTAAAACAGCATAATTTTACACACACTGGGGATAAGCCACTAAGTTGCAAGGTTTGTAGTTTTAAATGTACTTATGGAAATCAACTCAAAAGACATAATGTAAGTCACAGTGAGGAAAATCCATTATTTTGAGAGGCATGTTATTTACATTAAGGGTATCAATTGATAATACTTAAAATTAAAATACTTGACAATTATAATTTTAAATTCATTTTAATTTTGAAAATATTAAATTAAAAATATTTATTACTTAAATATACATATACTAAACATAAAATTCTTTTTTCAACGCGTCAATCCAAGCACAAAAATAACGGCAGAAGCGGGATGCGAACCGCGGACCTTGGAAACCAACTATGCCCAGGTATTCATACCGCTCGGCGAATCGCGCCATTGCTATGCCCAGACTGACCCGCGATGAAACCAGTATTTATATCATTGTTATTATCGTACGACAGATGTCGCCATAGTATATATTCAAAGTATGTATATTTTTATTATTATTCTATCAGTATTCATTTATTCACAAGCTTAATATTATTACTTTCCGGCAGTCTATTTATTTTAGTAAGTACCACACGGGTCTCGAACCAAACTATAGACTGAATGGATGTGAAACGACTACTTATAGTTCCGACTCGGACTTTAAAACCAATCATTTACCTGTGTTACTGATGGATAATTTTTCGAGCGGTTCGCATCCCGCTTCTGCCGTTATTTTTGTGCTTGGATTGACGCGTTGAAAAAAGAATTTTATGTTTAGTATATGTATATTTAAGTAATAATAATATTGTAATATAGTCAATGATCTATAAAAGTAGATTAGAATATTGAAATAATAAAATAATATTCTAATAAAAATTAAAAATTAATTAAAAATATTTAGTTTTGATTCACAATTTTTTTTAATGATTACATGTTTTGGACTCCCTGGAGACCATCTTCAATAATCTTATAATCTTAGATTATTGAAGATCGCCTCCAGGGAGTCCGAAACATGTAATCATTAAAAAATAATTTTTAATCAAAACATTTTAAATTTATTAATTTTTAATTTTAAATTGATTTAAAATCATATTATAGGAATGTTATTATAAATGTATCTCCTTTTCGATGCTTTAAACCATAGGTTCCCAAACTTATTTCACTCGTGGACCCCTTGACACGATTTTCGGTTATCCGTGGACCCCCTGATCATCATCATCATCAGCCTGTGTCCGTCCACTGTTGAACGTAGGCCTCCCGCATGAGTAGGCCTCCTGCATGAGTTAGGCCTCCCGCATGAGTTAGGCCTCCCCCTGATAGACACTTTGAAACTTCGATAGTCACTTTGAAAAAAACAGTAATTAACCTTTAGCACTCCTTTGTCGGCGTTAGCCGACTTATCTACTTGTCATTACAATTCATTTGTTGGGTGATGGCCGACAAAATACGATATGCGTTTGTTCCAGAAAACCAGATTTACATCTTGGGCAGTGCTTAAAGAAATATCATACTTCATAAAAATATAATTAAGTAGTAATGACTCTTTTTTAATGTTTTTTATTTGAAATACATATTTTTTTTGTCGTTATTTTAATGAGAGTTGGTTTTTAAAACAATATTTATAATAAAAGGAGTGCAAAAGGGTTAAGTATATTGTGAAAAAGTTACAAAAATAACAGATTTTACGTTTTATAATAATTTATTTATTCACAGAGCTTTTCCAATATAACAATAAAAATGATAATATTATATTCCTGAAAAACAAAACAGAAAAGTAAGAGAAGAAAATAAGAAGGAATCACAGAAAAAAGGTTCGAATTGCCCCGTGAAGAAAAATAAATTAATGTTCGAGTGCAGCTATTTTCTTGCGGAACAAATGAAAAGAAAATATGCCTAGAAGAAAAAAAGTTCGATAATAGAGTCGTCGGAGAATATATACATTTATATCTACATATATATTTTTTCTTTATTGAAACAAATATAAAAGAATAGAGTTAAAGATTTTAGTGACGATAAATACAATCCTTTTTTCCTTCTTTTTTTTTCGTAAAATTCGCCACACACAATATTCATCTTTAAGTGGCGTGCACTTAAAGATGAATCTTGTGTGTAGCGTGGGCTTCATTTATCCATGATACTACAATTTTTCACAGTTTTACATAATTTTACACAATTTTTACACAATTTTACACAATTTCATACAATTTTACAGAATTCCAATCAATATACAGCATGGTTCTTATAATTACATAAATTTTCTACAATCTCGCCCAATCTCAACCAGACACCCTTTAAGGTACTCAATATTTAATTCTATATATTATACATAAAGCATATACATTCCCACCAAATCAATAACAAGAGCAAAATTAAAATAGACAGGTATTTAGCGAATCGGTATTACAGTATAATACATATTATAATATAACACATAATACACAATACACATTACAGATTATTGATACGAATGTATATTTTAATTTTTTCTTTTCAAATCAGAATATAAATATAAATTAAGAGATAAAAAATATATATATATATACAATGATATATATAGAAATAATATCAGATATATATAAATAATAACACTTCAGGTAAATAAATAACTTCTTAGGTTTTCTCAGCCAGATTTGATTTTGTGGCTTTTCGGTTGAGCCGTGTGTGGTGAACTTCTTTCAACCACCATTGCAGGGGTCTGCTTCAGGATTAACAATTTATTTAGTTTTAAGTTGGTTTATTCAGATTATACATTTTTTTATCTTTAAAAATATATTTAATCTGAATAAACCAACTCAAAACTAAATAAATTTATTAATCCTGAAGAAGACCCCTGCAATGGCGGTCGAAATATTGGTTGAAGGAAGTTCACCACACACGGCTCAACCCAAAAGCCACAATATCACTTCAGGTACATATCCTTGTTCTCATTGTTATGTGACGACGTCAGTTCTGTTTGTTAATAGTTTATAGAACTTTTTTACCTTTTCGATCACTTTTTTTATATCAGTGATCGCTTTAATTTCCCGAGGCAGACTATTGAAGTTTACTACTCTATTATATTTGTAACAATTTTGCAAATTAAAATTGTAACGAACCCAATCATAATTTACGATCTGTTACAACTAGGCGAAAAATAAATGCATTTAATGGGAGGGATGAACTTGATGATTCAATAATAGTTTTTCAACATTTGGCATTAATTTCGTGAGATTTAATTTCAAATCTCCTCGTTTGATGATATGCAGTTTGTTTCTTTTTTTGTTATGAGATTGGCAACTGCACTGAAACCCCTTTCCACTAGGTATGAAGATGGAAAAGCAAGTAAAAACTTTCTCGTAATATTCCACAATGCGGGATAAGTGACAGGTATGTCTTCTTGAAGCCAGAATTGCTGATATCCTTTATTAAACTGTGCTTTGAGTTCTTCATTAGTTGATATTCCGATTATTTCCTCTTGTAATATGACATTCGTTTCTTCAATGTCACCACCATATGGATTTATTATCCACTGCGGTAATACCATAGTCAAAATATCCTCAAACCTTGTTTCAAAGTCTGAATATAGGGCATTTAAATGTTGAACGTAGGTTGAAAGATCGTCTTCCTGGCAGCTTATCTGTGACAGATTAGGGAACTGGGAAAATTCGCCCCGTCTAATATTTTGCTTCCTTAGCTTTATTCTGGCAAGAAACGCTGAAATGATGGACTTTGTTTGAATCAAATTAAGACTGTCACCTTGTTATTGCAAGTTAACCGCATTAAATTTAGCAAAAAAATCTGCTAAATAGGCAATGTCCGTTTTCCACATCATTAAGTTTTCTTTTAAAATTCTATCTTTATCATCCAGAAACTCTAAAATAGTGTCAAAGAGAGCAAAAAATCTTGTCAAGCACAATCCTTTCGACAGCCAGCGCACTTTGGTGTGAAGGAGTAAATGATGAAAGTTCTCATCATTTTCGTCACACAACTGCTCAAATAGCCGCGTATGCAACGGATTGATTCGGATTCGGTTTACAGCATCAATGACTAATTGAAGAGATTCATGCAATCTAATATTCAGATTTTTAGCAACTAAATGTTGTCGATGAATGATACAGTGTATTGCTAACACCCCGGGTACATTTTGTTTTAAATATCTTATAAAGCCACAATAACGCCCAACCATGGCAGGAGCTCCATCTGTAGCAACTGACATAATATTTGACAAAGGAGTTTCTTTTTCTGTGAAGTAATCCTTCAAAACATGAAATATTGATTCGCCTTTAGTGTCGGTTGGCAAAGTTCTTGCAAATAGCAGTTCTTCGTGGGATTTCTTGATCCATAATAAAACGAGTACATATATGCCAATAATAATGCTTCATTATCAGGTAAAGTTGACTCATCCAGCTGTAGAGGGAAATGAGTCGTTTGCAAATAATCGACATTGAACTGTCTACATTTCTTTTTAGATTCGGCCATGTTTAGTATCAGTTATCTGTTGACAAAATAATTATATATACAAATTAGACATAGCAATAATAAAATCATTTTAAATATACGGAAATATTATAATATCGATTGTTTAAAAGTTAACTATTGAGGAGTGTGTGTATATTTGAATATTAAACTTACATTACGAGAGTTGATGGAAGACTGGGGGCGGGGCGGGGACGGCTGCTCACCTTATTATAGTCCATCCAAAATAGGAAGAACCCTATGACACATTTATTGCCCCTTGTAAAAGGGATGGGGCAAAAATATTTATTTCGATTAGGTCGATTTTTTTTCTCTTCTTCTTCGAAAAAATCGAATTTGAATTCGAAGTGAATCGTATATAAACATCTCTATTTCCGCATGGCGGCTTCATGGCGGATCAGTACAAATGTTTGACTTTCAGTAGCGTGTTGTTCTTCGATCGATTCGTGTTTTTGTTGTTGTAATTATTATATTTATTCTTAGTATTGTTAAAGTTGTTTAATTGAATCATATTTTTGTGTTTTTACAATGCCGAAGAGACAGAAAAAAACTGTTCTCAGGAGTGAATCACGTGAATTTGTCGTACGCTTGCGAGATTATTTTCATCAAGAAAAACAAAATGGTGGACCATTGCTGTCTGTTGAAAACATTCGAGATCGGGTCGCGGATTCCCTAGGAATCAGTAAATCTACAGTGTCTCGGATCACAGAGGAGAAATACGGTGAATCTTCATTAGTAGAGAAAAAATTATTAACACCAAATAAGAAACGACAGAAGAAATGGTCAATAACAAAACCCGATAGCTTTGATTTGGCAGCAATTAGGAATCACGTGTATGCATACTATGACCGCAACGAAATACCAACACTTCTTAAACTGGTAGGTTCTCTAAAGTCAGTCGGATTATATCAAGGCAGTGCGACGTCTCTTAGTAAGGTATTGAAAAACATTGGCTTCAAATATAAAAAATGTGAAAAAAGAAAGTTTATAATGGAGCGCACGGATATTTCCCTGAAAAGATGCGATTTTTTGAGGCAAATGAAGAGCATTAGGAATTGGGAGAAAGTCGTTTTTCTCGACGAAACTTGGCTCAATGCTAATCATACTGTTGGTAAAATATGGACCGACGACACGGCTAAATCCAGGACGAAAACTCCTGAAGGAAAAGGCCAGCGCCTCATTATTTGTCATGCCGGAACGTCAAAAGGTTTTGTGCCCAATTGTCTTCTGGCGTTTAAGTCAGTTAAAACGACAGAATATCACGAAGAGATGAATTTTGATAATTTCAGACAATGGTTTATGACCTTATTGTCAAATTTACATGAGCCTCACGCCATAGTAATGGACAACGCTTCGTACCATTCTGTCCAAATCAACAAAGCTCCTACTACGGCAAACAATAAAAATGAAATTATAAGTTGGCTTCGTGACAAAGGAGTGCCAAGTAATGAGGCAATGTTAAAAATGAGCTGCTCCGATTGGTTAATTTGTATAAACCTCCAACACCAACATATGTATTGGACGAACTGGCCAAAACAAAAGGCCACACGGTAATTAGATTACCGCCATACCATTGCCAATATAATGCTATTGAAATGATATGGGCTCAAATAAAAGGTATATTAATATAATTTATCACTTCTACCTCACGCCATTTTAATCATTATTTATGTAATAAATATCCTTTTTTACATTTAGGTTATGCGGCTAGAAATAACACGTCTCCACCATTCACAGCGAACAAGATGTTGACTCTATTGAACGAGGCATGTGACAATGTCACGGCAGAAGATTGGAAAAAAGTGGTGGACAAAACAAAAAGAGAATATTATGCAGATTGGGATCGCGATGTACGCTTTGACAATTTAAGTGAACAGAACCTGATTATAAATGTATGTGAAAGTTGTAGTTCTGATTCCGATAGTGACGAAGACAATTTAGAATGTACTGCTTTATCAGATTCCGACTAAAATATGTGTTTTTAAGGTTATGTGCTAATATTTATCTCTACACTTGCTTTTCTTCATAATTGTCATATTACTAATATTATTATTTATAGTTTGTTTTACATGTCTCTTAAAACCTGTTAATATTCACTTATAATTGATAATAATTCTAATATTTAATTTTAGTAGGTATTTACAAAAACAATCGAAAATACGATTATTTATACCCCAACACTGGTTTTTGCAGTAATGTGACATGGCCTTCTACGTGCGTCAGATATTATAGTATTATAGTTACAAATTGCCGTATTTTTTCTAATTTGTAACAATATGCATATATTTTTTATTATTTTGTTTTTATTGTGATATATTTACCTAAATAACTTATTATATATAAGAAGAGAGGCTTTTGTTTATGTTGATAAAATTAGTATAGGTAGCGAACGTTTTTACAACGTTATATCGGACGATATTTAGCACAGGGCAATAAATGTGTCATAGGGTTCTTCCTATTTTGGATGGACTATAGTCGATCTTTTATAACCCAAAGTACAATGGAAAAGCTTTGTGGCTTAGTATCGCAAAATATAATTATACTTATATTAATCAACTTGTAAAGAACAGAATAACAAGAGCGAGTTATAGGTCAATACAGTAGGTATCAAAGATAGATTCTGTGTCCCAATTGTAAACTACCCTTGTTTATATACCCATGGACCAAATAACGTCAGTCTCGCCTTTCTTGATTTTGGCGACAGGCACATTTTTATTGTTTCCTGTCCTAAATAGAATTTCAGAAAAAGGGCAACTTTTATTTATTTATTGTTTTACAATAGCCAAGCTTTCTCGTAAAAACATACGTGATAAGCGTGTGAACACATAGTGCAGTGTGGTAATTAGAGATACTCATAATACTTTATTGCATTTTATGAGGGTGTTATTTAAAAAGAGAGATGTACCCTATTGTATTAGTTCTCCTCTAAGGCTCCAGAAGAAATCGCACTTCAAGTTCGTGTCAGAACATTAAAGCGTCGGATTATAATTTAATAGTATTTGAAAAAAAAAACATTTTACTTATATTTAATTGCTCAATAACATTTAACTTTTCTCTGGAAGCGAAAACTATAAAGCAATAATAATTAAGTAATTTGTGTTCTTCGGTGTTGGCGAGTAACAAGATCCTGGCCAGATAACAAAATTAGACGGAACCGGCGGTGAGATGCGATTCGCTTTGTAGACCCCCATTTAAATAAGGGTTGGACTCCAACCCGTTTTTTAATTATTTTTGTCTCAGGCTAAGAATTTAATTGTATTCACTTTAAAATATTTACATCACACATATCTCATTTATATATTGCTATTTATTGTAACTTCCAATTTAATAATGATGTGTCTAAATTTCTAATAATTTTATATTGAACCCTCCGTGGACCCCCTAACGATGTTCAGGGTCCCCCAAATCAATTTTAATTTTCCATGGACCCCCTGGATGATCCCATGGATCCCTGGGGGTCCATATGGACCACTTTGGGAGCATAGGCTTTAAAATCATATTCTTACACACACTGGATTAAAGCTATTAAATTTCAAGATGTGCATTTATACATGTATCTCTGAGAAAAAAAAGACACACACCGGTAAAAACCATTCAGTTGCATGATGTGTAGTTATAAATACAGTCACACTTATAATTTCAAACAACTAGTTTTTAAAGCATATTTTCAGCAAAAGCCATTTATTAGTTGCAAGACATGTTATTCAAATGTATTCCGGCAAGTCAATCAAAGTACATAATGTAACATAGATGAATCCCACGCCACACACAAGATCTTATCTTAAGTGTATAAATATATCTTTAAGTGGTGTGGTAAGCGAATGTAAAAAAAAAAAAAAAAAAAAAAAAAAAAAAAAAAAAAAAAAAAAAAAAAAAAAAAAAAAAAATTAGCCATTCAGTTGCAAGCTTAATTGGCTTAATTTTATTTTGTTAATATATTAAATATATTAAAAATAAACTTTAAAGATTATAACCCAACACCTCGTTTCATTACATGTTCCCTTATATGTTGTTTACATTTTTCAATTCGCACTGTTCACGCAACTCACCACAGATAAGCAACATACACTTTCAGTGGAACTCAACTTTGTAAAATAAAAAGTATGTGCTTATAATTAATATTTTATGAAAAAATCACACCCTTGCTTTCCGATGATATGTATTTCCTACAACTGGACTCTAATAATGACAATTTCCATATAACATATAATACATACTGAGTGAACAATTTGTTGTATTCCTCCGTAATATTATTAAGTATTCAATAAAATTATAAAAAGGCATAGTTGTTCATTTGTAGCGGTGGGAATAATAATTTTTTGGAATAATCGGGGATAAAATCAGGCGCATGTGTCATGCATCTGCGCGAACAGCTTCGCGGACAGACAAACTTGTTGTCCGGGCACAAGCGCGGATTTGCGAGCATTCTGTTAGTATTAATTCTAAATTTGTTGCAGCTATAGCGGCTAATTGAGAAGTTTTTTCTCTTTTTCAGATACTAACATTAAAAAAATAAAACTTTTCCACGTCAATCAAAACGATATTGAATTTTTACATTATCCGGTTTTTAATTGACATTTTCATAAGGTGTAGAAAATACATATCATCGTAATGGCGGTCGAAATAGTGGATCGAAACAATTCGCCACACACGGCTCAACCCAAAATACCAAATCTGAACGTGAAAACTTAAGAAGTTATTTATAGTTATCTATTAACGAGGGGATGTTTTTATATTCTCGGAGTGGGAGTGGGAGTGGGGGGTTACAAGTGGAAATAAAAAAGCAACAAATTTTTTGGCAGTATTTAATTCAATTATTGGATTGTTTTTATTTAGCGAAACATTCAGTAATAAATACATAAGAAATTATGTAAGAATTAATCACTTGGCAGCAGAAAAATATCAATCGGCAGGAAATAATTAATGAACGGTAATTAATAATAGGTCAGGTTAGGTAACATTTTACGACTTAATTCATTCGTTTTACAATACTTATACCAATATTGAATATATTACTTACATTAACCCTTTACGTGCGGAAAAGATTTCATAAAAAGTCCCGAAATAAGTCAATTAGTCAATGAAAAATAAAGTTGAATGTTTAAGGACGATTTTTTAAATGTGATTTAATTGGTCAGAGCTGCATTTATATTCACCTTCTGAACTAAATTAAGTAAATCCATTATTATTTAAAAAAAAAGGCAAATTTGAAACATGTGTAGAATGACGTACAACTCGATACATATCGTAAAAAAAAAATTACGATATGTATCGAGTATTACGAAATAAATACGAAACAAAATTATATATTCAATATAGCATTCGGATAAATCCGCATCTCACACTGAAGCGACGTGTTTTTTTCTGGGCGTGGGATAAATCTGCACCTCGCACTTAAGAGCAGTGCAAGTTGGTACGCACGTAAAGGGTTAAGGTTATCAACTGACAATACTTGGTGAAACTGGATAATTATAATGTTAACTGTTGTATTAATAAGGCGGCGCGAGCATTCTCGTTAGCCATCTTGTGGTGATTTTATTAATATCAAGGCGATAAAGAAATAATAATAATGTATCTTATACTTCATTGATTTCTGCAAGCTTTTTTGGATGTGTATATTGATATTATTTTTTCGACTTTTCTAATGATTTCCATAGTGACCACCTCAATCTAATATGAATAATAAATAATGCTTGTTTGATCAACATTCGCCGAATACGAGTGTATATGATCTAAGCTGTTAAAGAGCCGCATGATATTATAATCTAAAAAACCTATCAAAGATAAATAAATATGTATGTAAATGAAAATGATATTTAAGCTTCAAAGATTTAACAAACTAAAATTGTAATTATCTAAGTTATAAACTGAATGAGATTTACCCAGCATGCGTTAAATTATGTTTTGTGAAAGTAATGTTGCACGGTATTTGTTATTCCCCAATGTGTTTCAAATGTTGATTTATTAAATCATTTTTTTTTTTTTTTATGTAAACACATACAGGAGAATACCGACAGATGGTGATAGTATTTTTTTGTTTCATCTGTGGAATTCTATGACGCTTACCATGGTGTATATGGCTAAACGCTGCATGTGGAGTGTTGATCCGCCAACGTCATAGACTACAGCCCGAGATTCACGCATCATCCTTTATTATTACAGGAATCTACTATGAATGGGTGGTCTTCACGGGACGACTTTCGTCTACCACCAATTTTAATTGATAGGCTATGACTGACATTTTACGGGTGATGGATCAAATTCACACCAACCGGGGTATTTTAGAGCTCAGAAATCGATTAAAAATCCTTTTTTTTTTTTTTTTAATCTCCGTCGAGGATCGAACCCACGACCTTTGGCTTACAAAGCAAACGCTTTACCATTGAGCTATGACCGCCGGCAATGTAGCCGAGTACATGTATAGCCACATATGTTGCAACTGAATGACTATTCCCCAGTGTGTATCAAATTATGTTTATTTAAATGAGTTAACCGAGTAAATGTAGAAGTACATTTCTTACAACTGAATGGCCTATCCCCAGTATGGATTAAGCTGTGAGTTTTTAAATCAGTTGATTGAGAACATTTATAACTACATATCTTACAATTGAATGGAAATTCCCCAGTGTGGGTATTATTATGTATTTTCAATTGTCTGGCTCGTCTACATTTATAACTACATACCTTGCAACTGAATGACTTAACCTCAGTGTGCATTAAAAGATGTGATTTTAAATGACTTTTCCTAGTACATATATAACTACAAATCCTACAACTAAAAGGCTTTTCCCCAGTGTGTTTTGAATTATGTTTTTGTAAATCAGATGCCCGACGACATTTATAACTACACAACTTGCAACTCAATGGCTTTTCTTTAGTGTGTGATAAATAATGCAATTTAAGCATAGTTGAGGTGATACAATTATAATTACATGTCACGCAACTAAAAAGCTTTTCCCCAGTGTGAATAAAATTATGTATCTTCAAATGAGTTGCAGTATTAAATTTTTTACCACACATTGTGCAACTGAATGGATTTTCTTCAGTGTGTTTAAGATTATGAGTTTTTAAAGCATATGCCAGGTAACATTTATAATTGCATATCTTACAACTAAATGGCTTATCACCAGTGTGAGTTAAATTATGTCTTTTAAGATGAGCTAACCTATTACTTTTATAACTACATAACTTGCAACTGAATAGCTTATCTTCCTTGTGTATTAAAACATGTCTTTTAAACACACTTAAAAATTTACATGTATAATTACATGTTAAACATTTAAAATGTTTTTTTTCACTTTCATTTGATAAATTGTCCACCCTCTGCTCCGATGTTGTAGATTTTTCGACATCAAGCATCACACCGCAGCAGCCCAGCAATAGATGCAGCCGCAGTGTTCTCGGGGGGGCGATGAAGCTGCACAGGTCACAAGCCCCAGACTCCACTCCACTGCCAACTGCAACAAATAACATTCAAACTATTCGTATCATTATCAACTTGTTAGGCTTACGATTTCTATCGCAGTTTAGTCTAAAATTCCTAGATTATAAAAATAAACAATATAAGTAAACTCAAAAATGGATTAAAATAGTAATCAGTTTTTATTATTTATACAAACAATATGTAAAATGCACAAAAACCACAAAAAGTGAGTAAAATAATAAAATCATCATACTAACTGACTAACATCTTCAAAACCAGGCGATAGAAAAAAAACTCAAGTAATACAAATGTCTCACTTGGCAGTCTCTCCAGCAGAACTCTGCACGGCCAGAGCGTCCTCCCGAGAAGAGATTCAGAATAATGTTGAGGAGATTGGCCAGAATCCCTCGTGCCGGACTCATCCACGGCGTTGCTGCAGCAGCCCAACAGCTGATGCAGCCGCAGCGTCTGAGGGAGACCCAGGAACTTGCAGCAGCCACACCAGAGCATGCCATCTGCAACTATACAGAACAATTGTTTGTTGCGAATGTGAAAATTGTTATTAAATACCAATCCAGTCATAAATGCACCGCCAGAGGTGGAAATAAATATATTATGGGGAAAGCTTAGCTCAGACACAAGGTCCACGAATTTTCTTAAGCAAATAATTTTGTAGTCGTCTGTTTAGCAAGCTTCAAGACTTTATATTTTTTTATGTAAACACATAGAGGAGAATACCGACAGATGGTATAAGTGATTCTGAAGTCTCATCTGCGGAACTTTATGACGCTTACCATGCTGCGTATGGGTGAGCATTGCATGTGGATTGTTGATCCGTCAACGTCATAGACTACAGCCTGACATTCATGTGTCATCCTTATTATTACAGGAATTTAATATGAATGGGTGGTCTTTACGGGACGACTTTAGTCTACCACAAATTTTAATTAATAGGCTACGACTGGCCTTTTACGGGTGAGGGATCAAATTCACACCAATTGGGAGTATTTTAGAGCTCAGAAATCGATTAAAAATCTATTTTTTTTAAATCTCCGTCGGAGAGCGAACCTACGACTTTTGGCTTGCCAAGCAAACGCTTTGATTATTGAGTTATATCCGCCGGCGTATACTTTTTGGCAATTTCTTTAGTTTTTTTATTTGAGATATCAATATTTTGTATTTATTGACATATTAGAATTATTTTAATGTTTTCCTAGTTGAAACTTTCACTGTTTATAGAGGAAATAATTTAAGTTGTATTATTTTTAAGGTAAAATAAATGTATTATGTTTTGTTATCCTTGGATCGGAGTCTCACTGTACTGATTTAATATAAGATGATGACTGATAATGAGGAGCACTAACAACACTTTATTAACAACACAACCTATTTTTATAGAATGTTATTGATTATCCTCTAAACGCCCAGTGGTCCCATACGGGACCGCAAATTTGCGTCGTTCAATGCCCTAGCAGGCCAATGTTTGTAATGTTTCGTCGCACAATAGATTCTTCCACGAACTTACTTTAATACTATTACTACAAATTAATGTAATCCGATTGTGAAATGAACCATAAGCACTCAACCACTGGGCGTTTAAAGGTTAAACAAAAAAATAAACACAAATCTATGCTTTTTGTAGATAATGGATATTGCTTTTAAAAACTATCCTCATCGTCAAACTTTCAGTTAAAGTAACATTTAAACACTTCATTATGATGACTTTGACGAGTTTTCACTCGAAATGCGTTACTAGAGTTGGTTGGGGCTAGATTAGGTTCTGTTATCTCTTTGGCGCATTGCAGTATTAAAAGTGTCCCACTTTTATTTCTTTAATGATGCATGGCGGGTTATTTTATAAACCACATAATAAAAATTAAGCTTTACAAACATAGCAGCTTGAAATTTACCCGACCATCTGAAATTATTTAGCTAACACGCCGAGATTATTTAAAATTTATTTTTTTGTTTGTTATTAACACTATCCAGTCCGCGCGTTATGCGATTAAGCTTACGCTGGAGGCCGACTGTTTTATAAAGAACTGCTAAATCTATTGTCATGTGTTCAAATAAAATTAAATATGACCCACACTGAAAAGGTTTGAGATCTTTGAATTATGGTCGAAAGTAAAAACAACACACATATTGTGTAATCGGACTGGATAGTGTTAAGATC
Organism: Glossosoma conforme; assembly: GCA_022606575.1. Classification (NCBI taxonomy): domain Eukaryota; kingdom Metazoa; phylum Arthropoda; class Insecta; order Trichoptera; family Glossosomatidae; genus Glossosoma; species Glossosoma conforme. The sequence continues at coordinate 91,834 of JAGTXR010000343.1, read as the reverse complement.
CAGTAAGTAGTTGTATAACAATTTTTAAGAATATTTTCGAATTAAAAATCTGTGCAACTTGGCTGTACTTTTCCACGAAAAATTGTGTTCCTCAAAGAGTTGAGCCGTCATGCTGACTATAATCTCAAAATATATATCTAATCTATAGTAAACATAATCACTATTTAATTGTTAAATGGGAAATTAAGAAAAGAGGCTTAAACTCGTGAAATGGTAAATTTAAATGAGTAATAGAACTAAAGACTCTTTTTTTTATTTTTTATTTTAGCATAAGAGTTAGAACTCATGTCCTTGAACACATGCTGCGACTGATGCAAACAGATTCATAGTAAGACTACTATGCATCTGTTTAAACAGTTCTGAATGTAAAGTTTTTAAGGGTGAGGTGTGACAATTATATTATTAACAATACTGGCAATACTACACTTCATCAGACAAAATGACTAATGTCACAATACAAGGAACTTTTAAGAGTTTTCCAATATAATGTCTACGTTTCCCGCAAACAGTGTTCAGTCGTCTTAACTGAACGTCATAGAGCCCACTGTTTTCGAACGGTTGTGCTCTACAGCATGAGCTTTCACAAAACAATAATGTAAATGATGTCTTACTGCAATGGACTTTTATGGTTCATCCATTATTACTTTTGTTAGGTGTGTATTGAATTTAAATTCATCTATGATTGAACCAAATATCTTTCAAGGGCAGAGCCCATAATGATATTAAATTAACGTTAATTTATAAACATGAATGTTAGTATCTGTCTGCTATCTCACCTGCCTGCCTGTCTTGGTCGGGCTCGCTCTTGACGCCGTGAGTACTGGCCGCACTCTCCATACTGTGACAGGGAAGCAATAAACCACTTATATTATGAAAAAATGCACTAAATGCTTGAATTAACTCAATAATTTATTAATTAACTCTGAACAGTCAAGACAAGCCAAGCACGCGCCACAACAACAATTGCCAATCTACTTAGTGCTGCCATAATAAAAATTATGGAATATTATACCTTTTATATCGCTAGTGAAAAACACGTTCATTTTAAATTTTTCGTTGTAGTAGTAGATAAAATTCGTTTTGGGATATGCGTACTAAAAAATGATCTTGAATCTAGATTATGTGCTTCATTTCATATATTCTATATATAATCTACTTTAGGTATTCAGGTACAGATTTATTTTTAAAAGCAAAAGCATTCTGCACGACTATAAAATAATATTTAATTCTTTATGTCTGTCATAATTGTTTTAATTTTTACAATTTATCATGAATATAATTGTTTTAGTAGTTGATCATCATCAACTTTGGATTATTATGATTTTTGGCCACTTTTTGTTTTAGAAGTTGACTATCATCTATGCCATCTATGGAATAAAATGTTTGCAATCCTAAAGTTTATCAGGTATTGCCTGCAATTTTAAGATAATAGAGTTATGATTGAATTTAAAAGAATGCCACATTTGAATTTAGGCCCTTTATTATTTAATCGCCCCTTATGTATGACGATTGTTCTTCTTGTAAAAAATGAATTAAAACGGCAGCAGATATTAAAAATGTTTTTTTGCCGACAGTTACGCATTAGAACAATATTTAATTATAAAATGGCATACCTTAATAGTCGAGAGAGTAATTTGAATTAATCTAATGATAGCACTGCTTACTGAGGCAACGAATCCGATCAATTTCTTATTTATGATAAGAAGCATTTAAATGATTTCGTATTATATGTGGCTTCTTATACTTATATTACTTCATAATTATAAATATACTGACGGTAGGATGATAAAAAGTTAAATAATATGAAAAAACTAATATGTAAGCACACATTTGAGATACCTAGACAAAGTTAGTTTTTTAAACTAAAGTAAAGAAACTGCAATGCCAAAAGAAATAAAAATAGCCTAAAAACAATTGTTAAAATAAATTATTACCTTGTCTATAGTGAATGAAAAACATAGACTGCAATAATACCCTATTACTAAACGACTATTGTTTATATTACTCTTTAGTTAAAATCATTATACAAAACTGTAAATTAATAGGTACAAAATAAATAGTAATGTGTTAGGTTGATAAAAAGTTTTGTGCTTTTTATACACGAAAGAAAAACACAAGTCATGTGAAAAATAACATATTCCAATTTTGTATTTAAAAATATAGAAAAATGATGTATATTGTTTTAACAACGCAAGTAATATGCTAACAAAAACACAACACCAAACCTTTCTTTGGAATATATATATGGAATAATATTTTACGTATTTCTCATGTGCAATAAAATATGTAGGTATAATATCCCATAAATTATTATAATGGCAATAATAAGTCAATTGATTATATGACATTTGCGATGCGTTCCTTGTGACTCAGAGTGTCAATAAGTTTATTTAAACAATTGTTGCGTTTCATCATAATATAAGTGATTCATTGCTTCACTGTCACAGTATGGAGAGTGCGGCCAGTGCTCACGGCGTCAAGAGCGAGCCCGACCAAGACAGGCAGGCAGGTGAGATAGCAGACAAGACTAACATTAATATCACTGATATGTAATAATGTTTACAGTTTACTAGGGATTCGGCTCCCTGGCCGCTACGTGATACAATTATGAATGATAATAAAGTCAATTATATGACACCTGATAGATATAATATATGAAAAACCTTATAACTTCATTTGCCTAATGTTAGCCATTTTGACATTTCAACTATAGTATTGCCAATATGGAAAAAATATTAAAAATACGATGCAGTATACATAACACGTGTAAATAGTATTTTTTACATTTTACTATATATAGGAAAAAACAATGAATCTACTGACTTAACAGAACTTTACCAAACCCGAATCAACTAACGAATTTTGAATTAGAAAAACCTCAATATCTAACAAAACTATATTTTGCTGTTTTTTATCTTACAAACAAAACGTAGCTATTTTTTGCTGTTTTTGATATCCAAGATGGTTAAACCCAATAAAAAAAATATTTATAAACCGCGTTACAAAAAGTGATCTTAATAGTTTTTTTTTATTGTAAGACACGGTTAATGTGTGTTGACCAAGAACTGGTTTCCAAAGTTCCTTCCTTAATGTCACCGGTGAGCTTTGGAATGCTTTTTCAGTGTCAGTGTTTCCACCTTCCCACAATCTGTATCTCATCAAGAAACATAAATATACACTTGCAATCTTCCTCTACCCACATACAAACACAAACACAATACAGGTTTTCCACATGCAGCGTCCAGACTACCTAGCTGAGCGTTATAAAGTGCACTGGTCTCGACCGGTTGTGGTCTCCTGCATGCGATTACATACAAAAAAAATGAATTAGTAAAAGTTATATTATTCACACGTTCCTTCTTGTTTTTGACTGAACTACGAAAAATATTTCTTGAAAAATTTATAAAATAAATGGTACCTAAATTCATGTTATATGCGAAATAAAACATGAAATACCTGCCATCGAGGAGACGCACACTTGTCATTCTATTGATAAATGCGGAGGTAAAACTTCAAGTTTTAATCAAAGACAGCATTCATTATTATCAGATTATTTGTACAATTAAAAATATCACTTTATACGATGACATTAGCAAGAAAATCAAATACCTGCTTATGAGCTTTATTTCCTGTACATTTTTTTTATGTAATCGCATGCAGGTGATCACAACTGGTCTAGACCGGTTGTGCGGTCTAGACCAGTGCACTCTATGACTCTCGGCTATGGAAGCTGGACGCTGCATTCGAAAAACGTGTGTTGTGTTTGTGTTAGTATGCGGGTTGGGGAGATTGCAAGAGTCAATATATCGGTTTCTTGAAGAGATCCAGATTTTAGGAAGGAGGAAACACAGACGCTGGAAAAGCATTCCAAAACTTACCGGTGGCATTAGGTCAGGCACAAAGGTCAATGAATGAAATCATAAGGAATGCATCTCAACCTCTAGCGGCCGTATTCATCACGGTGTTGTTGGTTTATAATGATTGCCACATTCTTAATAAACATTTGTTGTGTGTAGTTGCAGATGGCATGCTCTGGTGTGGCTGCTGCAACTTCCTGGGTCTCCCTCAGACGCTGCGGCTGCATCAGCTGTTGAGTTGCTGCAACAACGCCGTGGATGAGTCCGGCACGAGGAATTCTGCGCAATCTCCTCAACAATATCCTGAATCTCTTCTTCAGCAGAGACTGCAGCCGAGTAAGACATGATGTGAAATACTTGTGTAACGTATTTGTTACTTTAACCTCTCCTTTACGGTGTTAAAATAAAAACGTGCGGTCCGGTGTTGGGTAGTCAGTACACAATCAAAAATCAGCGATTTTAAATCGGAAAAATAAGAACATATATTGCTAATCCCCTCGATTAAATATAATTGAAGTAAAAAAATATTAATTGAGATTTATTGGCTGAAAACATTTATAAAACCATCTGGCAACGCTCACGGAACGGGCTAGGTCCACTCTGGTTCAATCCTGATAGCTACTGCCGCTTGTCGTGGTTAATGGGCGGAGTGGCCCACTCACTCTCTTCCCTCTTCCATCACAATGAAGTATGAAAGAGTGAGATGCGAATATAGTGCCGCACTTCCCGCACACCGTCGAGCCCCAAGGTCGAGGCACTCACTGCGCTACTCTGTTGGTGATGTACCCTGTAGACTCTACTGTCACACAAAACCCCAGAGAGAGACCTCCATTTCGGCCATCCTGTGTTTAATCTATGCTCCACGTCAGATTCAGTTTTGGCATCTAAGGATATCACAGAGCAGAGATATTTAAAAGTATCAACCTCTTTTACGGGTGTATTCTGTAGGAGGAGTGGTGAACACACCACTCCTCCTACAGAATAAATTAATTAACAAACCGCGGTGCAACCAGAATTGAAATTGAAGTACATCGACTCGGTTTTACTTCTACTTATTCGCAGTCCACTACTCTCCAAAGCCAGTCTCCATTCCTCCAGTATTTTCTGAATACTTTGGGCATTTTCACTGATTAGAGCAATGTCGACAGCATATAAAACTTAATAATTATCAACATACAAAACTTAATATTTATCAATCTATAAAACAAAATAATCTGATAGATTAACAACTGAAGTTAGCTAAAATTAAGTTTCATGAAGCCGACCAAATTAAAAATTATTACTACTAATGATCTATTACATTTTGTGACTATACAATTTGGTCGCATTCGTGATATTATCACCTTTGTTGAGTTTCGTAACACGACATTAGATCCTCCAATGCGCACGCGAAGACTATTTTGATAGATATGATTGAATTTGAACTTTGTGCAGCGGTAATAAAATGCAAATTGACTCTTCGAAGTTAGGAACACACCTACATTTCTTAGACAACAGTGAGTGATAATAATTTAATATGAACTTTATTGAATAGCAATAGAGTTCAAATTGACTCTACATTTTATTTAGAAAACGTTTATATGGGAAAAAGAAAAGGGCTGTTTTTAGGGTTTTCCCGGCAATTATTCAAATTTTTCTCACCTTTTATACCTTCCTTAGACCTCCACGAACATTTCAAGACCAAGATAAAATAAATCCGTTCAGCTGTTCTCGAGTTATATCGATATATAGATATAGAGATATATAGATAGATATATAGATAATACGTACCGAGAAACTGTGTGAAGTGCGCGGTAAGCACTCTGCGCACACAACGTTATTCGTTCTCGAAGCGCGCCGCACAAATTGAAATGTCAACCGCGCGGTAAATATTATGTACACACTTCGCGTTCTCATAATAACACGCGGTGCGTGAAATGAATAAATCATATGAAAGATGATATTGTGTATAGATCTTGTTTATGTGGGATGTTTATTTGGGAAAAAGAAAAGGGCTGTTTTTAGGGTTTTCCCGGCAATTATTCAAAATTTTCTCACCTTTCATACCTTCCTTAGACCTCCACGAACATTTTAAGACCAAGATAAGATAAATCTTTTCAGCCGTTCTCGAGTTTTAGCCAGACTAACGAACAGCAATTGATTTATATATATATATATATATATATAGATAGATATAGATAGATATTCACATTTTTCTGAGTGTTGTATTAATGTTTTAGGTCTAAAAATTACAATTTTGGGCTTTATTAGCGATGTCTATAAGTGATGAATATGTTTGACCAAAAAGGATAAGAAAACGTCTCATACTTGCAGTGCTGCAGAATTTCCAGTAGTTTCATATCCTTGAATGAGAAAGTCATGTTATCTTGATGTTATCACATTGTTATGTGTGGCAAAAGTACGTTTTTTCCTCTCTGGTGGTAAATTTCGTTTATAATGATAATTTGAGTTGCATAATATAAATTATGATTCTGATAGTTTGCATGTTATCAGTTGCAGGTGGCAGTGGAGTGGAGTCTGGGGCTTGTGGCCTGTGCAGCTTCATCGCCCCCCCGAGAAAACTGCAACTGCATCAATTGCTGGGCTGCTGCGGTGTGACTCTTGATGTCGATGAAATTGGAACATTGGAGCAGCGGGTTGAAAATTTATCGCATGAAAGTGAAAAAAATCTTAACGTTCAAATACACAACGTAGAAAAGCCATTCAGTTGCACGTTGTGTAATTATAAATGTATTAAGTCAAGTAGTCTTAAAAGACACAATTTAACTCACACTGGTGATAAGCCATTTAGTTGCAAGAAATGTAATTTTAAATGTAATCGGGCATCTATTTTAAGAAGTCATTTCTTTACACACACTGGAGAAAAACCAATCAGTTGTAAGATGTGTAGCTATAAATGTACCTGGGCATATGAATTAAAAAAACATAATTTGAAACATACCGGGGAAAAGCCTTATAGTTGTAAGATTTGTAGTTTTAAATGTACTAGGTCGAATGAACTTAAAAGTCATATTTTTTCACACACTGGAGAAAAGCCTTATAGCTGTAATATTTGTAATTATAAATGTACTAGATTGTCTGATCTTAAAAAACATAATGTTAAACACATTGGCGAAAAAAAGTTTTCATGCAACTTATGTCCATATAAATGTAGCCAGGCATATAATTTAAGAGTTCATATTTCTACACACAGTCGGGAAAAACTATTTAGTTGTCATATATGTAGTTATAAATGTCCTTCGAAAAATTTATTAAAAACACATTACTTAATCCACGTTGGGAAAAAGCCATTCAATTGTAATATATGTAGTTACACGTGTTCTAAATCAAGTGAATTAAAAACTCATAATTTAAAACACACTGGTGAAAAGCCATTCAGTTGCAAAACATGTAATTGTACATTTACTCGGTCAACTAGTTTAAAACAGCATAATTTAATGCATATTGAGGAAAAGCAATTCAGTTGCAATACATGTAGTTATAAATGTTTTCAATTAAGTGATATAAAAAAACATAGTTTGATACACACTGGGGAAAAACCATTCAGTTGCACCATGTGTAGTTATAAATGTGTTCGGTCAAGTCAATTGAAAATTCACAATTTGACACACACTGGTGAAAAGCCATTCACTTGCAATATTTGTAGTTATAAATGCAGTCGGTCATCTTATTTAAAACAGCATTATTTAACACACACTGGGGAAAAGCCATTCAGTTGCAATATATGTAGTTACAAATGTACTCGTCAAAGCTATTTAAACAAACATAATTTAACACACGCTGAAGTAAACCCATCCAGTTAATAATTTAGGTAAAAACAATTTAAATAAGTCAAATTTCAAATGCTGAGATAGACAATTAGTTACGAATGTATCACCTCTTCGTAGCATAAAAAACTTTTACTTAAAATATCAATTTATTGTTGATAGGTTTTTACATTACGATGTCATGTGACTCTATCTACAAGCTTAGATAATTTACGAGTAATCTGCTAATGTAAATGAAACAAGAATTAATTTGTTATTAATCATATTACATTTGTATTGAATAAAACATCTGGTAAAATATAAAATAGTAAAATCGCGTAAACTGGAATTCAGCGTTGATAAATTATGTTATAAAAGAGAAAGAAGGAAGAAGCTGTGACAATGTACTGACACATAAATGTGCTCAAAGTACTAAGAAATGATTGGTAAGGAGAGATTATTTGTTGATTCTGAGGCAAGGATTTGTTTCATAAGACTAGACATATTTATTTAAATTTAATTTAATATTTATTTATATTTCAAAGGTTTATAATTATAAAATGATCATATGTTGCGGCTCATTTTATAATTCATAGTTTATTTGAATTAAAAATATTTCCGAATTTATGAAATGGCTTCACTATTGGCTGCTCTTGGTGCTTCTTCAGATGCAGATTGATTGTAGTTATTTTAAGAAACTTCTGATCACATACGGTGCAAGATTAAGGCGCGGGTGGTTTGTCCAATCTATTGGCATCAATGTCCTTGCAATCTTCGATAAATTCGTCAAAAGACTTTGCAATTTTCTTTTCTTGTTATTTTATTTTTTTCTGAATTACTTCTATTGACCACCCTTTTTTCACAGATGCGGAAATAGTTTCAGGATCATATTAAATACTAACAATCTAACGGAAGAACATATATTGTTCACTCAGTATCTATTATATTTTATATGGATATTGTCATTAGTAGTGTCCAGTTGTAGTAAATACATCATCGTAAAGCAAAGCTTTATCAACGCTCGGTCATTGCCCCACCAAACATACGGCGAGAAGTCACCACTAAGAAAGAGCCCTCCAAAGCAACCCACGACACACTCCACCCTATGTTTGGGTACCAACAGATAACCACACGGCTCAAATCAAGAAGAAGTTTCCTGCAGTCGATAATGGAGCTGGTGATACCTGAGGCCACCCTGCGGTCGAACACGTGGAAAAGCGCAACTGATGGAAATACTTGGATTGCCCCGAAAGAAGACCTAGCCCCTGGACACGACCAGGGGTGGAATATATGGAGGTCGACACTCAAACCGAGTGGACGTCTTGTCATTCTACCTACAGAATGGCACGTAGTTGCGATTGTGACATCGCGCAAATACATCGTCGCTTAGACGATCACCGTTTGCTGCTGGAGCGGCTCTTAAAGGCTGTTGGATGCGGGAAGGAGGATACACCGACGTCCATTGGTGTGGAATCTCCACCCAACCCAACAAGTCTGCCGTCTTCCCGCAGAAGGCGCTTGCCTAGGAAGTGCAAGGAGATTCCGGCTACCTTCGCGGAAATTGTTACCACTCCTCGCCAAGTTTCACCATCACTCAACTGTGACAGCAGAGACTCCGAACCTGCCGTCGGTGAAGCCGTTACTTCAAGTGAGGCTTCCGAAGAAGAGGAATCCTCGGAGTGTGCTATGCAAGGAGCTCCTGCTGTTCTGAGTAGGGCTCCCAAGAAGGTCCTCCAGCTCTTGGTTCGAGGAACTGGAGGCCCGGAATGCTCTTTCCGTGGATGCTCTCTCTCTCCCACGAGCAGTCTTTCCGAGGAAGTTAACCAGTCGGATATGAGTCGCGCCTCTTCTGATGGGGAAAGCCGTTCAGCATGTCGGGTGATCCGCGGTTCTGCAGCTCCTTCGAAGAAGGTTACCGGAGTGAAGATGGCGTATCTTCACGCCAAGGGTCTTCACCCGGATACAACAGCTGATGACTTGCAGAGCTTCTTGGCAGTGACCGCTGCATTCCATCCCTCTTGGATGACCATCAGGAGGATTATCAGCAAACAGACGCTGTCAACTTCTTTCAAAGTCGGGGTCATAGCGACTTCGCTAGAGTCTCTCATGGAGCCTGAAGTGTGGCCTGAAAAGACCATTGTTCAACCCTGGATACGCGTAAGACGAAAGAATCGCAGTGAACAGTGGTTGAAACCAACTTGAGTGAAGATATTGACATATTTGGTGTTATATTGCTTCAGATTCAGTGCTAGTGTTGACGAAGGCGAAATTTTGGAAGTTTGATGTTGTGACAATAATGCCATGTTATTTGTGGGTCATCTATGATTTACTTATAACAGGGTTTTTGTTGTTACAAGTCAACTATTTGCATTGAGTCTCCTAACGCTTGTTCTGGGTGTGAGGTCATTGACACTAAATGTGTCAATAAATTTACAGGGCCACACTTTTATGTAAATACTTCAATAATGAATTAAGATGTAAAAATATTTTGTAATGTTATTGAAGGAAATAAATAATTGTCTTGTCCCTTAACAGACTTCGGACCGGAGTATGCAAGACGAGGACACAAATGAAAGCCTGGCAGTTTTTCAGCAGACCGACTGAATTTGCCTGGTGTGTGGAGCAGACCCTGTCACGGTGGAGTGTGTGCTGTGTCAGAGTAGCTGCACCCATGAAGACCTAATGATGGCCGGGAGTAACGCCATCGACGTCGCCCACTTCTGGGCAGACAGGATCTGACCCTGATATTTCCGCCACGATTATATTGTAGTTTGTAAGCAAATATATGTTTGTTAATCAGCAGTCATAGTGATGACGATACACTTTGGCAGAAGAATAGACAATTATAATATAAGCCCAGGTTTCATGACCCTTGGACAGTGCCCGGAAGTTTGTCAAGTTTATCTAGAATATATGTGCTTCTGAAAAAGTCTTGTGTTGTTCATCTGCTCCTCATTCTCCCACCACGTGATCCAATAACTATCCCGGCGACGTAAAGTCCTTTTCTTCCTTAGGTAAAGGGGATCTTGATATATTGCCACACTCTTTTCCCATATGTGTTAGAATTTAGGTAGCATATAACTGACGGTATTTTAGGTTTCTAAGTTAATTTACGATTACCTTTTTTCTTGAAGCTACTTGTCTTTGTCATCCAAGATGGATAATTTTATTTTATTGAATAGATTGAAATAAGCTGTGATGTTTTTATTATGTAGGGAAGCTGGACGCTGCATGCGGGAAACGTTGAGTTGTGTGTGGGTTAGGGAGATGGAGAGAGCTAGTGTATATTTCGCTGTTTCTTAAAGAGGTCCAGATTGTAGGAAGGAGAAAACGCAGACGCTGGAAGGGTATTCCAAAGCATACCGGTGGCATTAAGGCAGGAATTTTGGATACTGACAGTTCTTGGTCGACACACATTAACTGTGCTTTTCAGCGAAACGAGTTTATCGGCTGTGGGTGGGTGCAGGAGGTATTACTTCTTTAAGTTCCAAAAAGCAGCGACCGTTGTAATAACGTTAGGAAAGACAAAGTGAACCCATCGCCTGTGTTTCATTGATTGCAGGTTAGATGTAAGAGTGTTATTGTTTATCTAACGAATGCTCTTCTTTTCGATTGTTTTGATGTTTGTATAAAATCTTTTTTGTGGTCATTATTTTAAGTAACTTAATCTGTAGTTTTTATATATTTTTAATATGGTAATAAATTATAATATTTCAAATTGAATGTGAGTTTAAATTTCCACCCAACAGAGTAAACCGATGTCATTTAATATTCGTTCTGTGACAAGGACCACTATTACTCAACATATTACTTAACATATTTTTCAGATGAACTTTAATTAAAAATTATAATAATTAATATAATATAAGTATTTAAATAGCGCTTTTTTATGACCGAATGGTCATTCCAAAAGCGCTTCATTGCCTTATGAGTAAAAAGGAGTATCTTGAGTTTGTCTCTGAAGGATGCCTCTGTGTTCATCTCTATTATACTCTCCGGCAGTGAGTTCCAGACCGTGGTGATGCAAAGCTGAATGCGCGACTGTCATTGACCGTGCTAGGACTATCTCTCGTCAGCTGCAGGGTACTTGTACTCGTTCTGGTTGATCTGATTGTCTCTTCACGCACACTTTATTTGAAAAGCTCTGTCAAATATCTTGTTGCCGTTACGTGGAGTGCCTTATAGACTAAGAGGTAGAGCTAGTACTATCTTCTAGCCGGGATAATAATAACAACAAATGTAATAAAATATTATGATAATTTACTCTATTACGCGTATTCTGAGATTTATTTTTGTTATATATTCGCAAAAAAGAAAATAAAAACATAAAACTTCAATATTCACAAATTTTGTTTTTTTCTTCTCATCTCTTTTTATTCATATACATACTTTTATATACAAAGATAGCATCTTGATGTACGGCTGTGAGACACGGTGCTTATCTGAAAGTGATAAGAAAAAACTAGAGGCTTTTGAGATGTCATACAGAAGAATTGTCATAATTTCCTGGAGAGGCCGCGTCACGAACAATGAGGATCTCAGCATAATCAAGGAAGACAGGCACCTGTAAGAACCATCTCAGAGAGGCGGTCGTTCACATCACGCACCACGATGGTCTTCTTCACGACATTGTAGAAGGAATGGTTGAGGGGAGAAATTACAGAGGGTGCTCTAGACGGGAATATTTTAGCAAGTGTTCGAGGACATGAGTTGTAGCTCTTATGCTGAACTAAAGAGGGTTGCAAAGGATCGAGAAGAGTGGAGATCGAGATGCAGGATTTTGTTGCTGCACACCGATCCACCGGATTGATACTACGATGAAGAAAATAACTAAAATTTCATCTCAATTTTTATTAAGAAATTTATAAATTTAAAATGTTTACTTTTATTTCACATTTATTCTTAAGTGATTACATGTTTTGAACTCCTGCGAGTCCACCATCAGCAATGTTAAACTTTAATCTGACAGTCACTTCTATAGGTAAGGGATGTACAAGTATTAGTTCTAACGTTGATACACACATATTTACAGAATGTATAAGTGTGTGGATTAATCTTTTGGAATAAAGACATTATATTGAGGACTGCAACCCACTAATGCAGTGTTTCCACTGCCAAAAGTTTGGACACACAGCAGCAAGATGTCTAGCCAAAACCCAACCTCCCATCTGCTTGTACTGTGCAGGTAGCCACAATCACATAAATTGTAAGAGTAAGGAGACTCCCGTTTGTAACAACTGCACGAATTCAAATAAAATCCACAAAACAAACACACCTACTAACCATAATGCCAATAGCCACCTTTGCATGGTAAGAGATAAAATGATGAAAATAGCATATAGTCGAATTGATTTTGGCTGAAAATATATATTCTTCAGCTAATAAAAGATGTACATTTTATATCATTTCAATATAAATACTTACAAACTACTGAATTTAAATCAAAAACTAAATAAAAATGAATGACTTCACATGCAACAATATTAATGATAAAATCAAATAAAAGAACTTATACATGACTCGATAGAAAACCTCAACCAGTTGGTACATAATAATGAATTCTCACTTACAACTTACCACATGAATATTAGAAGCATTGAAAAAAACAGACGAATTAACAATTTCTTTGGCATCACTAAAATTTTTACCTGACTGTATAGTTTTGACGGAATCACACTCCCACGGAGAAAAAACATACCAATTGCCCGGATACAATTATTGTTCAACAACCACTAAAATCAACAAAAACAGTGGAATATCGATGTTCATCTCAAAATGACTGGAAATAGTAAAAATTGACGAGATAAAAGATATTAATAAAACCAACATATCAAATGTTGAAATTAAATTAAAAAACAATTATTTAATATAATGGCTATATATCGCACCCACGCATCTAATGTAATTAGATTCATCGAAGAACTCAAAAATACTCTATTAAAAATAAAAAACAAAAAAAATATTATTGTTGGGGACATGAATTTAAATATTTTAAGTGATACTAACACAACTGAAAAAGATATATACCTAAATATGTTAGCTGAATTAAACTACCTACAGTGTATAAATAATATCACGAGAAATATACAGGGTCAAACACCAACTTGCATTGATCATATATTTACAAACTTAACTGATATCACCAACTTAACATCTTCCGTCGTTCACACTAAGATCACTGATCATTAATCATGCTACCTACAATACAAATGTACAATGATGGTCCAGCTCCATGATAGCACTAACAATATTACTATAAACAAAGGTGTTAGACAAGGAGATGTTATATCTCCAAAACTCTTCACAAACGCCCTAGAAGATATTTTTAAACTGCTATCCTGGACAAAATGTGGAATAAATATTAACTGAGAGTACATTTCTCACCTCCGATTTGCAGATGACATAGTGCTAATAGCCGAATCACCTGACAAGCTCCAAGACATGCTCTACGACCTCAATGAAGCGTCGAACAAAATTGGTCTGAAAATGAACATGGATAAAACAAAAGCCATGATTAATAGTCATATTTCACAGACCTTTGATCCTATTTCCATTGGAGGAACAGAAATAGAGGTTGTAAACGACTATACCTATCTGGGACAAGTAATACAACTAGGGCGAAATAACTTCTCAAAAGAAATCGACAGGCGCATACAACTGGGATGGGCAGCATTTGGAAAACTAAAGTACATTTTTAAAGCGAAAATTCCGCAATGCCTTAAAACTAAGGCGTTTAACCAATGCGTCCTCCCTGTATTAACTTATGGCGCAGAGACGTGGAATCTGACAGCAAGTCTTACCCATAAAATAAAAGTCACCCAGCGTGTTATGGAGAGATCCATGCTCGGAGTGTCGCTAAAAGATAGAATCCGAAACGAGGAAATACGCAGAAGAACTCAAGTAGTGGATGCTACCCAACGAATAGGCACACTCAAGTGGCAATGGGCAGGACATATCTGTCGAAGAGACGACGGTCGATGGGGAAGAAAAGTATTGGAATGGCGCCCAAGAACTGGCAAACGAAGCATTGGCCGACCCCCTACAAGATGGACCGACGATATAAGAAGAATAGCGGGAGTGACCTGGATGCGGAAGGCGGAGGATCGAAGAGGATGGAGACTCATGCGGGAGGCCTACGTTCAACAGTGGACGGACACAGGCTGATGATGATGATGATGACAATACAAATTACAAACAACCAAAAATACTGAAATATTAAAATGTAACAATAATATAAAATACATACACCTAGATACTTCTAAAGACAAACTAAAGAACGAATACTGGAAAAATCTATATAATTGTAATGATGCTAACGAATGTGGTGAAATATTTAACAATAAAATCATTGAAATATTAAGTTTATCATCAAGAAGTCGAACGAAACCACAACTCTCTAAATTCAGACCTATCAAGCCATGGATTACTCACGGACTAATAATATCAATACGCCATAAAGATAAGCTTTATAAACTTAAGACTAAGCAACCAAATAACGTCAAATTATGCAAACAATATAAAACATATAAAAATAAACTCACCTTCTTAATAAAGAAAACAAAAGAATTTTACTATAAACAAAAACTAAACATCGCTGATAAAAACGGCAAAGAGGTTTGGAATGTAATCAATGAAATAATAGACGAAAATAAACATAAAACTAATCAAATTAACCAAATTAAACACGAAAACCAATTAATCTGCTGCAAAACAAACCCTTCTAAGGCCGCATCAGTATTTAATAATTACTTTGTGAACGTAGGAAAACAACTTGCACAACTCATTGACCCCAAAAATCCTAGTACGAATTACATTACTAACGATAACTTTGAACAATAAATTACAAAATTCCAAAATACAACAGAAGCTGAAATTGAATCAATAATCGATAGCATGAAAGACGGTTCATCACCAGGATTCGACGGCATTAAAGTAAAATCACTAAAATATGTTAAAAAACAAATATCCAAACCGCTTGCGTATATTATAAATAAAAGCTTACAAGCTGGAATATACCCAGATGTTTACAAACAAACAAATGTTACCCCTATTTTTAAATCTGGTGACCCTAACGATATTACAAACTACAGACCAATATCAATAATTTCAAACATAGCAAAAATATTCGAAAAAATAGTAAAAAAAAGAATAAATGAATTTATTAAAACTAATCAACTAATAAATGAAAACCAATTCGGATTTACGGAAAACGGAAACACACAAGACGCCATTGCTAAACTATCAAATTATATACTAGGTTCACTTGACAATAATCATAAATGTTTAGGTATATTTATAGACTTGAAAAAGGCATTTGACAGCATTTCTCATGCAAAACTAATATCGAAATTAAATCACATTGGAATAAGTAATAGCGCACTGAAATGGATAAAAAGTTATCTTTATCAACGACCACAATAAGTCAAAATAAATAATGTACCGAGTCAAAAAGAAACAAGTGAATTTGGAATACCGCAAGGAACAGTATTGGGACCACTATTATTTATTATCTACGTAAACGATATATTCAAACAGAATCTGAACGGTAAAATAATATCTTATGCTGACGATACAGCAATAATAATTGAGAGCAATAACTGGAATGATACAATAAAACTAGCAAATGATGACATTAACAGTCTTAAACGATGGTTTGACGTTAATCTACTTACATTAAACGCAGAAAAGACATATCTAATCCCATTCTCCATTAACAAAAAAATAACGACAACTCCCATACCTAAATTATTTATTCATTACCCTGGATGTAATAATACCAACTGCGAAAAAACCTGCTCATTGATCAAAGCTACTGATAAAATAAAATACCTGGGTATAATTATTGACAGTAACTTAAAATGGAAACCACACACAGCTGAATTAGTAAAACGTATACGCAAATGCATCCATATATTCATCAGACTCAGAAACATCTTAACTAAAGCAGATCTAAAAATGGTATACTACTCCATTGTCCAATCTTAACTGCAATATGGTATTGTTGGTTGGGGAGGAACATACCTAAATACTACCAACCCCATTAGAACTGTACAAAAACTTATCATCAAAGTGATATTGAAAAGGCCTCCCACCTACCCAACAGAAAGCCTATACAATAAATTCAAAGTGCCAACGGTAGATACACTATACCAAAAATACACTATTTTACAGACTATTAAAGAAAGGAGAATTGAAAACTGGTACACTTGTCATTCTGCTAGGTATATGTACAACTTATTAATACCAAAATTTAACACACAACATGCAAAAAATGGTTACAAATATAACGGAATAGTTAATTTTAACAACCTTCCTCGGGAAATAAAAGAGATCAGCGATATTAAAATATTGATTGAAAAGGTGAAACAGTACTTTAAAAGAATGACAAACAGAACCGACGTCACTGCATAACAAATTGAAATAATGAAATGTACTAAAAATGTATTATTAAATTATATATACATTAAATTTAATTCAACATATAGTATATTAAATCTTTAATCATATAATGTTAGTTTTATATCAAAATCATGTAAATGTATAAATATGTAATACTCTGTATAATTATATAAAACTGTAAAATAACATAGATGAATCCCACGTCACACACAAGATCTTATCTTTAAGTGGTGTGGTAAGCGAATGTAAAAAAAAAAAAGATTGGAATGTAAATTACTATGTAAAAATGTATCTTTTTATATTTGATTAAATAAAAATAAAAAAACATATTTTGTATTTAAGAATACCCGCTATAATACAAATAGACCCGAGTGGTACTTACTAAAATAAATAGATTGTCGGAAAGTAATAATGTTAAGCTTGTGAATAAATGCATTCTGATTGAATGATAAAAAATAAAAATATACATACTTTGAATATATACTATAGCGACATCTACCGTACGATGATAACCTTATATAGGAGATCCGAAACGAGTCAGCTCAAAACGGAAGAAATGGCCGGTGGCCGAGCGGTATAATTACCTGGGCAAAAAGGTTGGTGCCAAAGGTCCGCGGTTCGCATCCCGCTCCTGTCGATATTTTTTCTGAATGAATTGACTCGTTTAAAGATTGTTAAGTATAGTATATGTATAGTTAATTAATTATGATATGTTTTCATTTGGTTTATTTAAAAATAGTGTAATAGAAAGAAAATAAACATTTAAAATAAATATATATATATTTCAAGCTTCTTATTCTAACATGACACACATTGTCAAATTGTACTCAAAGTGAATAGATTTATGTTAAAGAAGAAGTATGTGTCAAATTGTGAATTTTTGAAAGTACTTGACTGAGTACATTAATAGCTTCATTTATTGCAACTTAATGGCTTATCCCCAGTGTGAGATTAATTATGTTAATGATACGATGTAACTGAGAACATTAATAACTGTATGTCTTGCAACTGAATGCCTTTTCTCCAGTGTGTGTTAAATTATGTTTGTTTAAGTCAATTGCTGGAGTAAATTTATGACAACATATATGGCTTGTTGAAATGTTTTTCTTAAATACTGGGCAGACTAGACATAAACTGCATATCTGACAACTGAATGTTTTTTACCCAGAATGTGTTAAATTATGTCTTTTTAAATGACTTTGACGAGTACATTTATAGCTACATACATTGCAACTGAAAGGTTTTTCCCCAGTGTGCGTCAAATTATGTTGATTTAAATTACCCTTATGACGACATGTATAACTACATAGCTTACAATTAAAAGCTTTTTCGCCAGTGTGTGTTAAATTATGTTTTTTTAAGGCATTTGCCTGAGTAAATGTAACACTACATATATTGCAACCAAATGGCTTTTGCCCAGTGTGTGTTGAATAATGTATTTTCAATTGATTTGATCGACAACATTTATAACTACATAACTTACAACTAAATGGCTTTTCCGTAATATGTGTAAAATTATGAGTTTTTAAAATATTCGGTAGACTACACTTAAAACTACATATCTGGCAACTGAAAGATTTTTTCCCAGTGTGTGTTAAAATATGTCTTTTCAAAGAACTTTGGTGAGTACATTTAAAACTACACATATTACAATGGAATGGCTTTTCTCCAGTGTGCATTGGGCGATGTCTTTTCAAATTTTCTAAATACCTACATGTATAACTACATGACTTGCAACTGAAAGTTTTCTCCCCATTATGTGTGTAATTATGCAGTTGTAATTGTCTAAATGACATACATTTATAACCGCACATAATGCAACTAAAATTCTTTTTCGTGGTATGTGTTAGTCGATGTCTTTTGAAATTATCTAAATAATTACATTTATAACTACATAACTTGCAACTAAAAAGTTTCTCCCCAATATGATTTAAATTATGCCGTTTTAACTGAGTTGACGAATTACATTTATAACTACACACCTCGCAACTGAATAACGTTTCCCCGGTATGTGTAAGTTCATGTCTTTTCAAAGTATGTAAATAAGTACATTTATAACCACATAACTTGCAACTGAATCGCTTTTCCACAGCGTGTGTTAACTGATGCCTCTTCAAAGAACCTAACCTTTTAAATTCCAAACTACATATATTACATTTAAATGGCGTGTCCTCAGAGTGTAACAAGTTATGTTGTTTTAATAAACTTAATCTAATACATTTATAACTACAAACCTTGCAACTATATGGCTTTTCTCCGGTGTGTTTTAAATTATGTTCTGTAAGTCTATATGGTTTTGAACATTTAAAATTACAGATCTTGCAACAGAATGGCTTATCTTCCTTGTGTTTTACACTATTATGTTTTATAAAATCAATAATAAATCTACATGTAAAATTACATGTCTCGCATTTAATTATTTTATTTTTGCTTTCATGTGTTAAATCGTCCACCCTCTGATCCAATGGTCTAGATTTGTCGCTATCAAGGATCACACCGCCGCAGCCTTGAAATTTATGCAGTCGCAGTGTTCTCGGGGGGGCGATAAAGATGCACAGGTCACAAGCCCCTGACTCCACTCCACTGCCAACTGCAAATATACACTCTATCATTAAAAATTCAATTCAACGCATCGCGAAAGGCATTACTATCCGTTACCTCAACTGAAGGGTTAATTACGGGAAGGGTATTTTTACATTTTATGTACTCTGAGTCTTTAAAGATAGGGTATTTTTATTTGGTTTTTTTTACAAGCTTTTGACTTTTTCTTGCTTATGAGGGTCATTATTATCAGTTTTAAGAAAGTAAACACATATTTAAGAAACACGGTTACTACAAAATTGTTTTATTTTTTAGAATAAATAATGTTTGCTTACTTTGTAAAATCAACATATATTTTTAATTTAATTGCATAATTGCTAGTATTTTATGTACATTTTTTGTGATAAAACCCTTTAAAATGGTTATTATTACCATGAATATCAAACTATAAATCTTAAAAAATATTTATAACTCTAAAGAACGTACCCTTAAGAGTTTTAATGTGTATTTTCAAGTTGTGGACATAATTAAAAAAGAGTGTAAGAAGTTGTATAAGTTTTCGATGACTTTGCTAGTAGTGATGTAATTGGTGAGTATCATATTGAATAAAATATGTAGTTATGTTGGGTATTTTTAAAGTTATAGCAGTTTATATAGAAACGTATTTTTTACGCGCGACATCGATTTAAAGAAAATAATTATTAGAAATCACCCGATGCGAATGTGTTAATATTTTATTTTGGAGGAAGAGTAAGTAGCAGAGCAAAAATCTTCTGACGCAATAAAAGAAATGCTGAAAGCATGGGAAACTGTTTCATCGTACATTGAGAAGCACCATCTTAATAAGGTGGCTATGCGTGCAACACACAAAAGAGTCGGATAAAACGAATGTCTCAACAGAAAAGCTTTCTAGTATAAAAGAATTAATTATTTGCCATAAATTCATTTGACATAAGCTAGTTTTGATTATTAAAAATGTTTTTATCCAGGTTGTTGCGATCTTTAACAATTTATAAGCATGTAATTTTATTTGAATAAACAATAAAAAAAAATTGGCGTGGAATGCATTATTGTGTTTTACATTGATTTATATGGAAAAATTAGTTTCTCTTAATGAGTGTTTCACATAACGAGCAAGATTCTGAAACAAATTATGTTCAATATGAGAAGTTCCACTGATACATTAAGCAACAAAATCCATTGTAACGCAACACGTATTGCTGCCATAACCAATGTTCACCATCAGAGGAATAAACGTACTTTTGCAATACACATCAATCAACACAACAGGACTTCCTCATTCAGAGATATGGAACTACTTGCCGGCGGGTATAGCTCAGTGGTTAAGGCGTTTGCTTGGCAAGCTGAAGGTCGTGGCTTCGATCCCCGACGGAGATTAAAAAAAAGTTTTCAAATCGATTTCTGAGCTCTATAATACCCCCCCGGTGGGTGTGAATTTGATGCCTCGGCCGTAAAATGCCAGTCGTAGCCTATTAATCAAAATTGATGGTACACGAAGACCGACCACTCATAGTGAATTCCTGTTATAATAAGGATGATGCGTGAATGACGGGCTGTAGTCTATGAAGTTGGCGGACACTTCACATGCTAGCATCATAGAAATTCACAGAATCACTATCATTATCTGTCGGTATTCTCCTGTATGTGTTTACATAAAAAAAAATCTTAAAGAAATCTTTTCTTTTCCTTTTTGAACAGAAATATTTGACATCACTAACAAAGTTCCTGGGATTTGTTGGGGAGGTTGCTCCATGGATCTATGAAATTCTCTTCAAAAACATTGATAAATTCACATGTGGTCGTCAGATTTGTTAATGGACAAAATCAAAGAGAAACCTACATTAGTTGGGACATGTTGTGTTGGAAGTGTATTGTTATTATTAGTTTGATATATTATATGTTAAGAATACTGAGATAACTTTTAACACTATCCAATGCCATTACACAACATGTGTGTAATCGCCAGGCCGAACGTTAAAGGTGGGTCACAAACTTGTGTGGGATCATTCCGCCAACGCTTAGTGGCGGACTATACACAGTTTATGTTGTTTTTCAAACATTAGTGGCCGATCGCACAACATAGTGTTGTTTTTACTTTCGACCATAATTCAAAGATCTCAAACCTTTTCAGTGAGGGTCATATTTAATTTTATTTTAAAACCTGACAATAAAAAATTTAAATGAGGATTTTTTGTAAAAAAATAATAGTTATGTGAGATTAGACTTTATCTTGCTTGTTCAAATTATTATTTTCAAATTGGGAAACTGTTGAATCATTTTTCTCAATCAATATTTCGATTGTATGCAATTATTTTTTTATGTTTGTTAGCAAAATAAGTATTTCCCATAATATAAACTGTTTTTTTTTAATTTATTTGATATTCCAATGCAATATATTTTTTGTTAGAATTAGTTGACGTTATACACTGATGCTTTGTCCGATATTCCCGATGACTCCGAGGAGATCCAAGACCGTGACGATGATGGGGGATGGATTTTTATAAACAAATAAATATATTCGATTTTTTTTGTAAGCAATTCTTTAAAAAAAACTGTCGGCCTCCAGTGTAAGTTTATCGCGTAACCGCGCAGACTGGATAGTGTTAATGGACATCTTTTTGATATTGTATCATTATTTGTTGTAACTCTGATAAAATAAGTGAGAAGACAAAAGGGAAGCATACAGATGTCCATATTCAATAAAATGAATAAGTCAGTTTGTGTCTTACCTGGCAGTCTCTGGAGCAGGACACGACACGCGAGAAGAGATTCAGAATACTGTTGAGGAGATTGGGAAGAATCTCTTATTTTGGTTGGATCCGGGGCCTTGCTGCTATAACCCAGCAACTGGTCAGCAACTAGAGAACAAGCACATGGCATGTTATAGCAATTGTTCTAATTGATTATAAAGATTATCTCATGAAATATTCACCACGGCATGTTGGTTTAAATTATTTGTTCAATTATTTTTTCTTTTGTTTTATTTATTTAACATAAAGAAAGAAAGCATCCCTAGAAGACGTAAAATTGGATAATGTACGAAATTGATTGAATTGAAGGAATAGTTACAGTACATATAAAAATAGAGATAAATAATTGACACAGGAGACCACAAGTAGAAGGTTTGGCTTTTTGATGCTTTTCAACGATTCTTTGACTCTTAATATCTAGTGTGGGAAAATTCCCACCTAGTCCCAGGTTAGCTTGCAATACGAAATTACACAAAATACCACTTTGTGATTTCACAATTATTGCAAAACAGAAATATTTTTCGTAAATTACACATTTTATTCGGATTAAATATAAAATAAAAAACTAATAAAAAATTATATATAGTATCTTAGCACGTGTCTTACTTGGCAGTCTTTCAAGTAGAACACTGCATGGCTGGAGCGTCCTCACGTGAAGAGATTCAGAACATTGTTGAGGAGATTGGCCAGAATTTCTTGTTTCGGTTGGATCCGGGGTCTTACTGCAGTAGTCCTCCAACAGATCAGCCACTAGAGAATAAACAATTGATTTGATGCGCCAATTTAAATATTTGTGATTTTTGATCTTTAAAAACCACATGAAACTTAACATATTAGCGCTTTTTACACATGATGTTATATATATTGTAATGATGCAACTTTAAATAATGCATATGGTTTTGTTGTACTTTACCTGGTTAATAAACCATCTGAAAGAGACCCCATGGAAGTTTCTGTAGTTGTGCCAAGCTCTGTGCTTTAGTATGGAAGCCAGGCGATTGGCTGACTTATGATAATGTATTCACAGAAACTCTGGGCAGTCGTGAAATATAAAGCTATTAGATAATTAGTGATATGAAGAGTGTTCAAAACAATCATTTATGTATTATATGGCCGATTATTATGAGTACTTCTTCTGGTGTCTTACTTGGCAATCTATCCATTAAGACACTGCAGGGCCGAAGCGTCCGCACGAGAAGAGATTCAGAATATTGTTGAGATCGGGAAGAATCCCTTGTGCTGTACTCATCCATGGCGATGTTGCAGCAGCCCAACAGCCGATGCAGCCACAGCGTCCGAGGAAGACCCATAAAGTTGCAGTAGTCACACCAGAGCATGTCATCTGCAACTATACACAACAAATGTTTATTGGGAATGTGACAATTATTATTTTCCAACAATGCTAGGATGACTGCGCCAGCTAGAGGTTGAGATGATTTCTTTTTGACTTTATTCATCAAAGTCTCGTTTTACTAATATTATTTATTTAATGATAAACTGATATTAAGGAATGCTTCTGAAAACACAACCTGTTTTTATATAATGTTTTTCATAATCAAAATCTCGCCAGTATGGACGAGATCTGCCCATACCAAGAAAGTGGATATTGGCCTTAGCCGGGTGGTTACGGGGTGCCTAAAACTTACCCCAATTTCAGAGCTATATCTCACTATCGGGGATCGCCCCACCAAACATACGGCGAGAAGTCACCACCAAGAAGAAGCTTCCTAAAGCAACCCACGACACCCTATGTTTGGATATCAAAGGTTGTATGTAAGACGAGGACACAAATGAAAGCTAGGCAGTTTTACAGCGGGCCGACTGAATGTGACTGCGGCGTGGAGCAGACCCTGTCGCACCTTCTGGAGTGTGCGCTGTGTCCAAGTAGCTGCACCCAGAAGGACCTGAAGATGGCTGGACGTTATTTCATCGAAGTCGCCCACTTTTGGGCACACACAAATGTATGCTTTCTGTAAATAATGGACATCGTTTTTTAGTAACAATCCCCATCATCAGATTTTCAATTCAAGTACATTTAACACTTCATTATGATGACTTTAGTAGAGTTGGTTGAGGTTAGGTTAGGTTCTGTTAAGCTATCATGGTGACTTTTTTTCCAAAATACTCTTTACATAATCACTATTTAATATGAATAAAAATAATATTAATAAAAGTGGCATTTACTCTATTATAAAATTTACTATTAAATTTAAATGAGTAATGACACCAAAGACTCTAATGCATCCGTTATACAAGTATTTAGTGTAAAATCTTATTTTTATTTAATACACCCATACCTCGCTTTATGAAACTTGACCGCAAAGCGAAAAGCCGTATAAGGAATCAATTATTCTAATACAAATTCAAAGGGATCGCTTGCAATTTTTTTAAATATGTAACATGGTTCAAATTGAATTTTATCTTTTTATTTCCATTATAGCGAAACATTTTAGGCCAAAAATCGAAAACGTGCCGTAACCACTTCATGCTTGGGTTTATTAAGCTGTAAGACGTGTGGTGTATCGTTAGTCATTGATAAATACAGCTGGACGCCGTTTCGTTTAACGCTGTTTTGGTTTAGCGCTCTTTTATTTCAACCCAGGGATTCCCCGAAATTGTGAGCGGGGCCAGATTTAAGTAAAAGCGAGGACTTTGGACACTGTCGATATGGATGAAATAGTGGTATTAGCGAAACAAACCAGTTTAGATGAGGTAAATGTGGAAGACGTCGAAGAAATAGTTCAAGAAACAACAGCTACTCTTCTAATGATGAGATCAAGGAATTAACTGAGCAAGAAGAAAACAAAAATATTGATATTAGTGATTGCGAAGAAGAGCAAAAAGAACTTTCGATGGCGATGACTGAAATTGTGGACCAATTTGTTGAAAAAGATCCAAATTTTGACAAGAGTTCAAAAGCAAGACGGGGTGTTATAGATTCTTTATCCACTTATCAACAACTTCAAAGAGAACGCAAAAAAATAAGTGTAAAGCCGGTCTGGCTTCCAAAAAACTAGGTGTATTATATAGATCACGTCGGTATTTCAACGATAAAAACTTCTTCTATATAAAGGACAAATCCGACCTATCCTTGAATATGGCAGTCACCTTTAGATTGGAGCCCCAAAATACATTCTAAACTTAATTGACTCAGTTCAAAGAGCAATTCGTTTGATAAACAATGACACCCTTACGTCTAACCTGCAATCAATGGAACACAGGCGTGAGATTGGTTCTCTTAGTCTTTTCTACCGTTATTACCACGGTCGCTGCTCTTCGGAACTTAAACAACTAATTCCTCCTGCACCCATTGATAGCCGAAAAACTCGTCTTGCACTTGCCGAACATCCATACACGGTTAATCTATGTCGACCAAGAACTGGCAGCTTCCAAAGTTCCTTCCTTAATGCCACCGGCAAGCTATGGAATGCTTTTCCACCGTCTGTGTTTCTTCCTTCCTACAATCTGGATCTCTTCAAGAAAAAGATAAATATACACTTGCAATCTCTCCAACCCTCACACAAACACGAACACAACACACGCTTCCCGCATGCAGCGTCCAGCCTCCCTTGCTGAGCGTCATAGAGTGCACTAGTCTTGACCGGGTGTCCATGCGTGTGGAGGCTACCCAACGAATAGGCACACTCAAGTGGCAATGGGCAGGACATATCTTTCGAAGAGACGACGGTCGATGGGGAAGAAAAGTATTGGAATGGCGCCCAAGAACTGGCAACCGAAGCATTGGGCGACCCCCTGCAATATGGACTGATGAAACAAAAATAGCGGAAGTGACTTGGATGCGGAAGGCGGAGGATCGAAGAGGATGGAGACTCATGTGGGAGGCTTACGTTCAACAGTGGACGGATACAGGTGATGACCTCAAATGATAAAAATTAAAAAAACGATCCGGCGCCTAGTTCCAGCGGTCATGGTAACGGCGGGGAGGGGGGTTACTGCAGGCTGCCACAGACGACTCTTTATCGCTACTTACAGCACAAGGACATTGAGACTAGATGAGAAAATCGTAGAACTGTAAGAGGAACTAGATATAATCAAATGCAGCATCGTTGGGCTTGCCGAAGTTAGACGAGAAGTAGAAGGTCTTAATCAGACTCGGGACATCTCTTTATTATATTAACATCATTTTGTTGTGATGAATGTGTTGTATCTGTCTGCTATCTCACCTGGCTGCCTGTCTTGGTAGGGCTCGCTCTTGGCGCCGTGAGCACTGGCCGCACTCTCCATACTGTGACAGGGAAGCAATGAAACACTTATTTTAAGTCGAAACGCACCGATTGTTTGGAATTAGCTTAATTTAATTTAACAATACAATATTTAACGTCCAAGGGCTGCTTACAATATCACGACAATCCTAACCACAAAGCCGCGAACCGCATTTCAAGCGTCAGTTGATCTAGTTCAGTATTGCCATTATGAAAATTCATGGAATATAAAACCGTTAATAAGTTTATGGCTGTTGAGAAAATCACGCATTTTTATTTACTTACAGTTTATCATAAGCCTACTAGTTTTAAACAACATATTTATAGGGATAAATAATAGTCATTTAATGGCTTGATAATTTTTTATATTTTTGATTAGTTGGATTTATATCCGCTCGAATAGAAAAATAATGATGAAATTATTATAGTTTGAAATTATTTTTAATTAAAAAAAAAAAAAATAGTTTTGATTCACAATTTATTTTAAATGATTTCATGTTTCATCCTCCCTGGAGACCATCTTCAACAATGATTAAATTAAAAACTGGTAGTGTTCATAGCTTGATTCACCGCTTAAATTATATCCTCTTATCTAAATCTAACTTTGATATAAAATTCAACACTATTAAAATCATTGCAAAAAACAATGGCTATGATACAAAAATTATTTATGATTTACAATGTAAAAAATTAAAGTCACCACTTAATTTAAACACTAATGACTTAAAAACGGTTAACCTTCAATTAAGCAATTGGGGTAAAATAACTTATTTAGTAAAGTTAACTGATATAATAAGTAATTTTTTTAGAAATAAAAATTTGAAATTAGCCTTCAATAATAACCAATCTCTAGGTCTAGGCAATATGCTTGTAAACACTAAAGATAAAATAAATTACTTCGTCGGACAAACGGGTCGGGCCTTTAAAATTCGTATTATGACCACATAAGATGCTGGAAATAGTATAAGCGATACATCCTCGCTTGGAAAACATTTGTGGGACGAGAGTCATAGTTTTGAAATAGAAAAGAATTTCAAAAATTTACATGTTGCCAATAAAGCGATAAAATTAGAAAACTTTAAATTATATTAGAAATTAATCATTGTAGACTGAATAAAAATATTAATCTATCTATGAGCAGACAATTTTCGCATCATCTCCTTTATTACATCCAATCAACAAATAACATACTTATTGATAGTTTCTTGAGAAAATAAAATAAAATAATAATATATAAATCGTTACTAAATAAAGTACTTGCTAACCCGTCTTAATAATTCTGGCATGCGCTATTGTTGAAACGCTAAAAATGTTGTCTAATGTTATATATCAGTAGATCTAATCCCAAACTTCAACAATACATCAAGTTCAGACGAGATAGATTCACTTACTGTTGAAAAACTGTCCCTTAAAAAATTAAAAAAAAAATTGACATCTAAATTAATACGGCAATCAAGAGAAAAATAAAAATCATAGCAAAGATATTTGAAGGGCCCTTGAGATAAAAATTGTCGCTATTTCAGTTGAATCATTAGCATGGCCGCCCCCTACCTGGTGCAAGTGGTAGTCTCGAACAGCCACCACAAAGCTCTATCAGCTGCCACGGTCCTCGCCTCATGCCATGTCAGTTCTGCCAAGAACATAATATGAGTATTCAGCGATAAATAAATCTAGCTTCTGGATTTCCGATGACAAAAGAAAAAAGCGCCATACAGACCCTCTCTAAAACGATGCTGAATGCCCTGCAATGTTCCGACTCCGTGCTTTTTGTATAATGTTTGATTTTGTTTTGTTTGGGGCTGCTCTATCACGTGGAAAGAGAACAAGAACGTGACCGTCAAGACTGTCAAGAAGAAGCACAAGTCCCGCTCTTCCGTGCCTACCATCACCAAGACTGTGCCCACTGACTCATTCTTCAACTTCTTCAACGTACCAGCATGTGAGGATCTTCTGTTACTTTAAATTTTCGTAACCAAGGTCAGAGAGCAGAGTGGATAAATTGTTAAAGAGATGTATATTACTGTAAAATTGAAGCAATGTTGGTCTTTGCGTTTATCACATGTAATAACGATATTAGATTGGGTTCGATCAATATATTTACCGAGATGTTTTTTTTCTCTTTCAAAATAATTACATTACTAAATTGTTACATTTCAACTTCAACCATAGTCAATGAAAGCAATATTTATATTTTCCGGTCTTTAAATGTCATTTTCATATGGCGTAGAAAATACATATCAGAGCTCTAGGATGTTTTTAGCGCAGTAAGGGGAGGTTTAATGAAAACAAAAATACATTACGTTTTGTTGTACAAAGACAAGATCACGCTAACACAGCACCACCAATGGGCTAGTCAGACTTCGTAACGCAAAGTCAAAAAGATTCAAACCACGACGCTACATTCCCTCCATTAACAATTAGTTTGTAAGAAAAGTAAAGTTACTTACAGAGCCAGGAGTCTTTCTTTTTTTTTTCATTTCGACTATTTGAACATAGAAAAGGTACAGTGGTGCCTCGCATAACGAACGCCTCGCACAGCGAACGCTGCACACAACGAACTTCCTTTTCGTTCATTTCACGATTCATACAACGAACTTCGCTTCACACAACGAACTTCGCTTCACACAACGAAGTCTAAAAGTAAAGCCTGGGTGACCCGAGTTATCTTCAACGAATGGATTCTGGAAGCCTTTGCTCCTGCCGTGAAGAAATTCTTGTTGGAAAAAGAACTGCCGCTCAAAGCCCTTCTGATACTTGACAATGCCCCTTCTCACCCAAAAGACCTAGAAGAAATATTGCAGGAAAATTATCCTTTTATCAAGGTGCAGTATTTGCCACCAAACACCACATCCATTCTCCAGCCAATGGATCAGCAAGTTATTGCGAACTTTAAAAACTCTACACTAGAGCCCTCTTTAATAAGGTGTTTGAAGAATGCGAGTTTGGTGGAGACAATATGACTATCCGAATGTTTTGGAAGGAGAAATTTGATATCCTTTTGGCAATACGACTTATACAGAAGGCCTGGGAAGAAGTGTCACAAAGGACCCTCATTTCTGCTTGGAAGATGCTTGTGCCTTCGTGGATTCAGGAAGAAGCAGTAGTTGATGACACAGAAGTGGTGAAGGACATCATCACAGTGGCCCAAAGGTTGGAATTAGAGGTAGAGGAAGAGGATGTAGAGGAGCTTATTTAGGAACACAAAGAAGAGCTGACAACTGAAGAGCTCCAAACACTTCTGGCCCAACAACAGGACAATGCTCAAAGGGAAGCGTCATCTGATAACGAGGAGCAACAATCAAACAATCAACCAATTCCAACTGCTGACATCAAGAACATCCTGGTCAAATGGAAAGCAGTTCAGGAGTTTACCAATGCCCACTATCCGGATTC
This sequence comes from Glossosoma conforme, assembly GCA_022606575.1. Lineage (NCBI taxonomy): Eukaryota > Metazoa > Arthropoda > Insecta > Trichoptera > Glossosomatidae > Glossosoma > Glossosoma conforme. The sequence continues at coordinate 61,904 of JAGTXR010000343.1, read as the reverse complement.
CGCTGAAGCAAACAGGATCAACGACCTGTACTCCGATACTCTTGTCCGTTATTTCCGGCAGATGTTGAAGAAAAGAGAGAAACAAACGACTTTGGACAGGTTTTTCACTGCACCATCGGCCAAAAAGCGGAAAATGGATGAAGATGTGCAAGATTCGATTATTTCTTAAAATTAAAAAATGTGTGTTTTTTTCATTATGTTTTTAGATGTATCTAAATAAAAATAATAACAAAAAATTTATCTTTTTTTTATGTCATCTTACCATATTTTATGCTACAGAACGAATTATTATTTTTAACATGTATTGTTATGGGAAAACGCGTTTCACATAACGAACTTTTCGCATAACGAACTTGCTCCTGGAACGAATTAAGTTCGTTGTGTGAGGCACCACTGTAGTAAACAAACTAAACAATTTAATTTTTTTAAGCAATTTATTCTAATATTATATACATTGTTAAAATCTCATTTGTTAAATTCATTGTGCATAATTAAAAAATAATGAATTATTATTTAGCTGTGTGTGAAAGATTATAATATTTAAGTTTCAACAGGGTCATACATCTATAACTACATGCCTAGAAACTGAATGGTTTCCTTCAAGTGTGTGTTAAAAGATGTCTTTTCAAAGTACTTGACCGAGTACACTTATAACTACACATCCTGCAACTGAATGGCTTCTCTCCAGTATGTGTTACACTGTGCTGTTTTATTTGACTTGCCGAAGTACCTTTATAATTACATATATTGCAAATGAATGGCTTTTCCCCTGTATGAGTTAGTTGATGTCTTTTCAAATGACCTACCTGGGTACATTTATAGCTACATATATTACAACTGAATGGCTTTTCCCCAGTGTGTGTTAGTTGATGTCTTTTAAAAGTACCTAAATGAGTACATTTATAACTACAAATATTGCAACTGAAAGGCTCCTCCCCAGTATGTATTACACTATGCTGTTTTATTTGACTTGCTGAAGTACCTTTATAATCACATATATTGCAAATGAATGGCTTTTCCCCAGTATGTGTTAGTTGGTGCCTTTTCAAATGACCTACCTGAGTACATTTATAGCTACATATATTACAACCGAATGGCTTTTCCCCAGTGTGTGTTAGTTGATGTTTTTTAAAAGCACCTAAATGAGTACATTTATAATTACAAATATTACAACTGAATGTATTTTCCCTAGTATGTGTTACACTATGATGTTTTATTAGACTTGACGAAGTACCTTTATATTTACATATATTTGAAATTAATGGCTTTTCCCCAGTATGTGAAAGTCGATGCCTTTTCAAATGACCTATTTGAGTACATTTATAGCTACATATATTACAACCGAATAGCTTTTCCCCAGTGTGTGTTAGTTGATGTCTTTTAAAAGCACCTAAATGAGTACATTTATAACTACAATTATTACAACTGAATGATTTTTCTCCAGGGTGTGATAATCTGTGCAGTTTTATTTGATATGACGAAGTACACCTATAACTACATATTTTGCAAATGAACGGTTTTTCACCTGTATGTGTGAAATTATGCAGTTTTAAACGAACCAACGAAGTACATTTATAATCACATATAGTGCAACTGAATGGATTTTTCCCAGTATGTGTTAAAATGTGAGTTTTTAAATTATTTTCCCTAATACATTTATAACTACAAATGCTGCAACTAAATGGTTTTTCCCCAGTGTGCGATAAATTGTGTTCTTTCAAGCTTATTGCCCGAGTACATTTATAACTACATAAACTGCAACTAAATGGCTTCTCCAAAGTATGAGAAAATTGATGTCTTTTGAATTGATTTGACTTATCGCATTTATAGCTACAAATCTCACAACTGAATCGCATCTCTTTAGTATGTGTTAAATGATGCATTTTTAAGGTACTTGACGAAGTACATTTATAAGTACACAACTTGCAGCGGAACGGTTTGTCTTCGCTGTGAATTAAAATATTATGCCTTTTAAATGCACGCAATAATTTACATGAATAATTACATGACTCGCATTTAAAATGTTTTTTATCATTTTTATGTGATAAATTGTCCACTCTCTGGTCCAATGTTCTAGATTTGTTGACATCAAGGATCACACCGAAGCAGCCCAGCAATTGATGCAGTCGCAGTGTTCTCAGGGGGGCAATGAAGCTGCACAGGTCACAAGACCCAGACTCGACTCCACTGCCAACTGCAATTGAGAATATTCAAAGTACAGTTTTATTAATTTCAATTAAATTTATTAAACATTCATTAATACATTAATACATTACATAAATTAGTAATTTAGAGTGTTTATCAATTAAACATAAACAAAATTAAATAAGGCACAAGGGCCTAATACATTGCATAACAACATGTTTTATAAAATATAATATATACAATACTCTGTATGATACTTGATACACAAACAATACATATACACACGCATATATATATATATATATATATATATACACATATATTTATACATATACATGTGTGTATTGGAAATTCAATGGAAAAATTAAAATAATATACTCGCATATATATAATCTTTCTTGCATCGAATCGAATTGCGTCTTGATCACACTGACAATAATAGTTATTTTACTAGACAGTCATGTACCTAGTGAAGAATAACTTGATTTTACAGAAACCGTTACTAAAATAAGTGCTTCAATAAAAAGTAAACTGAAGTTATTAAAATATTTTACTTGGCAGTCTCTTTTGTAGAACACTGCATGGCCGGAGCGTCCTCACGAGAAGAGATTCAGAATATTGTTGAGAAGATTGGGCAGAATCCCTTGAGCCGGACTCATCCACGGCGCTGTTGCAGCAGCCCAACAGCTGATGCAGCCGCAGCGTCTGAGAGAGACCCAGGAAGTTGCACCAGCCACACCAGAGCATACCATCTGCAACTATACACAACCGATGTTTAATTTTAGTTTTTATACAATGAATACACTGTGATGAAAACACTATTTATATGTAGATCACACTCTATGATATTTAATGTGATGGTTCAAATCTATAGTATACTGACTTGTCCTTGGAATTCAAGTCCGAATGTATTGAAAAGATGTTTGAAAAAAGAGAATATTGTAAAAATTTCAAAAATCTATATTCTGACCATCAATATCAGTAAAATAAAGCTTCTGCTTAGATAAAAACAACGGCAATGTTGATGTAACATTGATATTACTGTTATTTAAGAATTGATATTAACACATGGAAGACGGCAGCCGTCAGCTGGGCTAGTGCCATAGAGCAGGCGGAAGACATCATAAGGCTTACTGAAAGTGCCATTTCTGCAGCATGCTAAACCAACCTCCTTCTTTGGAAACATTTACGTCCCTGCCGAAACCACATTTGACTATAAACAGCTCTCATCCAAGATGGCGCCACCCACGCTGCTGGAGGTCAAGGTCACAGGTAACATCCACCCGGAACTTCTCAAGGGGGGTCTCAGTGCACTGCTACAGCCTCTACATCACTCGATCGCAAGGGTGTGGGAAGCAGAGAGGTGCCCTGAGGACTGGGTTAGTGGGGAGGTAGTTGCTCCAAACAAAAAAAAGATCATCTGAACTGTTCTCAGCTTTCTGGGACAAGTCCTTGCTCGCCTAATCTTTTATGAATGGTGTTTGATTATTTTTTAAGGATTATGTTTTGATTTTGGTTGAAATTTGATGAAAGTGACACATTCATGTTGATTCAAATTCTACTTTAAGATTTTTTTAAATTAATTTTGTATTATTATACAAATTGCCAACAATGTGAACTGAAATAAACATTTTTTTATTCAATTTCTTCACTTACACACCTTTCATGATTATATAAGCACATATAATATATTTTTTGGCTAGAATTTGTAATGAAATGATTATTATATGTTATAAAACATATTACATAGATTTACATTACCCAACTAAACTTAATTTAACCTGTTAATACCCATAAATTTATTGTTTATTTAATTGGCTTATTTGGGCGCATTTAATGATAACAGTGCAGGTAATTTTTTTTTTATTATAAAAAACATCAATTTTAATTCTGACATTACTTTCAATAATAAATAACTTCGCCGTTAATGGCATTAAAGCTTATTAAGTTACTATCATCTAATTCACGTTTTGTACGTCGATACTGCTATAATAGCTGACATACAGTTTTTTTATTTCAATGGTTAGGTATCCCTCATCATATTTGATTTACTTTGCCGTTCTGGCAATTCTTTAATTGAAATGTCAAAATGGATAATGTAATGCAAATGTACTTTTAATGTTTATCAAACATTATATGTATCAGGTGGACCAGATTAGATTTCATTTTCATCCATGATCACGCATCGGTCAGGGACGGAGCCTATAGTAATAATAATAACATATTTTTTTATTAGTGACATGAATGTGTTTTATGTGACTGCTATCTCACCTGCCTGTCTGTCTTGGTCGGGCTCGCTCTTGACGCCGTGAGCACTGGCCGCACTCTCCATACTGTGACAGGGAAGCAACGAACCACTTATATTATGAAAAAATGCACCAATTGTTTAAATTAACTGAATTATATAACGACAATTCAAGCCTCAAGGCACGCGTAATGCCATCTAACAGTTCATTAGTATTGCCATTATAATAATTTATGGAATATTATAGTCCATCCAGCGTATGAAGAACCCCATGACACATTTATTGCCCTGTACTAAATATCGTCCGATATAACGTTGTAAAAACGTTCGCTACCTATATTATGTTTATCAACATAAACAAATATATATCTGTTTTATAGGCAATAAAATACGCGCATTTTAAATTATTCGATGTTTTACATCACGGGTCGTCATAATGGCCCGTACCGCCCACTAGTGGGTGATACGGGCTTCCCTGGTGGGCGGTGGGCGTTGGTCAAATCTCCTACATTGCTTCTAGATTTTTTGCTATAAATATATTGAATTGAAATAAAGCGAGGTTAATGGGCGGTAAGGGAAATTTTACAATGAAAAATAGGCAAAAGTTGGCCTAAGCATAAAAAGGTTAAAGATCCCTGTTTAACATGGACATACTGCGTTTGGTCATATATCAGCCGACGGTCATAGCTCAATGGTCAAAGCGTTTGCTTTGCAAGCCAAAGGTCGTGGGTTCGATCCCCGACGGAGATAAAAAGAAAAAGGATTTTTAATCGATTTCTGAGCTCTAAAAATACCCCCGGTTTGTGTGAATTTGATCCATCACCCGTAACATGTCAGTCATAGCCTATTAATTAAAATTGGTGGTAGACGAAAGTCGTCCCGTGAATACCACCCATTCATAGTAAATTCCTATTATAATAATAGAGGATGATGCGTGAATCTCGGGCTGTAGTCTATGACGTTGGCGGATCAACACTCCACATTCAGCGTTTGGCCATATGCACCATGGTAAGCATCATAGAATTCCACAGATGAGACTTCAGAATTACTATCACCATCTGTCGGTATTCTCCTGTATGTGTTTTCATAAAAAAGAAAAAAAACATTTGTGTACCATTTGACAATTGCATACTTTTGTGGTAAAAGAATATTGCATATTTAAAACCATTACATATATTATGGTTATTGTCATATTTATTTTCGAGTGTCAATTATACATTTGATATGCCGATAAACATAAAAGTATTGTGTCATATTAAGTTATGTTTGTCACCTTGTTTACTGCTTAAATGTACTTTAAATAATTTTCCTTAATATCAATTTTTGTAAAATTGGTGGCCTTATTAAATATAGTTTCATATAATTAATAATTTGGTTGTTAATGTATGTATTAAATAACTTCTTAGGTTTTCACGGCCAGATTTGATATTGTGGCTTTTGGGTTGAGCCGTGTGTGGTGAACTTCCTTTAACCAATATTTCGACCGCCATTGCAGGGGTCTTCTTCAGGATTAATAATTTATTTAGTTTTGAGTTGGTTGATTCAGATTATATATTTCTTTTATGAGCGATATTGATTAATATCACCATGGCAACTCAAGTTTCATTCCGAAGTATCGTAGGTATGTATGTATTGTTTTTATTTCTATACCTATTGTATATTAACCCCTTTTTCACAATACATTCATTGGTCTTTCCTCTTTATATTGTAAAATTATATATAATATAAAAATACACATTATAAAATTATAATGTTTACACATACGTTTGGTTTGTTCATCGACCTGAGGCGTTACGCATTATAATATTTATAACATCCTTTTATTTACATTTTTAAACGTGTTTGAATATTTATTAGAAATAAACTTAAATACTTCATAAGAGCTGTCTAGTAATTTGGCAGACACATACTTTCGTAGTTTTTTTAAAATTCGCATCAACAACCGAATATAGTATTTTCTGATGAATAATTGATATTATTTTGAGGTTAGCTCTTCTATTTTTGTTGACGTTTGCGGTCTGCTAGTCTTTATCTGCTGGTCACTCCCGCTATTCTTCTTATATCGTCAGTCCATCTTATAGGGGGTCGGCCAATGCTTCGTTTGCCAGTTCTTGGGCGCCATTCCAATACTTTTTTCCCCATCAACCAATATTATTCGAAAAAATATATATATTATGATATTATAATGTTTACACATACTTTTGGTTTGTTCATCAAACTGAGGCATTACGCATTATAATATTTATAACAGCCTTTTTTAAAACGTGTTTGAATATTTATTAGAAATTACGTTAAATACTTCATAAGAGCTGTCTAGTAATTTGGCAGACACATACTTTGGTAGGTTTTTTAAAATTCGCTTCGACAACTGAATAGTATTTAAAAAATATATTTTGACGTTAGCTTTTGTATTGTTGTTGACGTTTGCGGTCTGCTGGTCTTTAATAATATATATTCATCAATGTTGTTTGAAGGATTGTTCACCATTACTTCGCACAATATGTGATAAATACAGCAATTAATCAAAAGGTTTCCTTCACCTTCTACAGTCTTGTGTATTGAGATATACATATTACATTCCAACCCCGATTCGCCAAGTAAATTTGTATATAATTTTTTGTACATGACTTCAGTGGTATGTTTTTTTACGTCGATGTTTACGTCATTTATTATCATTTAGCGCAATCGTATATGAAACATCCCGTCTATAAGTTCTTCATTGAAGCAGTCATTATTGAGTTTGGCGGTTTATACATGGCATTAAAACCTTCTATCAAATTTACCGGCCTCATCGTGTGATCTCCTTTATAAAAGTGGCGATTATTGAACACCCAAATATTTCTCTGGTACTTCAGCCGCATTCTATACAAGTTCGCCAGCTATCGCCCTTCTGACTTTCGGGTATACAGGTGTTCTAGGACAAGGCATAAAACAATCAGAGTGCGCTTACAAAAAGATAAACGGCAATTTCGCAATGTCCATGTGCTCTAAATATGGTAAAAAACGCCACATTTCGTTCACACACAATTCGTTCAACGACTCATCGGACGTTGGGCGCACTGGACGTCTGGCGCACGGGACATTTCGGGTACGCGATATCTGGTGCGCTGGATATCTCGCTTACCTAACATAAAATAACCTAACCTAAAAATGTTATTTCTATAACGAAACCTATGTATCTCTGGACTCTACAATCGACTGGACAAATCTTTAGGTTAGGTTAACCAGAGAGCCGGTGCACCAGTTGTCTCGTGCGCCAAATGTGCCGTGCACCAGACGTCCAGTGCTCCCTGCTCCGTTACTGATGAGTCGTATGATATTCACTTTGTTAGGTTAACAAGATTGTGTTTGTGCACGTGTCGACAAATGCTGCATTGTGTAATTTTGAATTGTGTTTTTAATATTCCAGTGTTATTGACAATGCCGCCACCTAGAAGATCTGATCTCTCGCGACAAAGCCGTCACGCAACTAGAGGACGGAATATTAGGAATCAATTGTCTGCAGATGAGCAACAAATCTATCGAGACAAGTCCCGCGTCCGTATGGCCCGACTGCGGGCTTCACAAACAGAACAACAGAGAGAGGCAGCCAGAGAAACAGCTCGGTTGGCGATGAGAAATCTTCAAGCTCGTCGCGCAGGTAGACAACAGAGAGCAGCTCGGTCGGCAATGAGGAATCTTGGAGTTTATCGTGGAGATGATTTTCGGCCCTTAAAAAGAAATGCTTCCTGTCGTTGTGGTGATCTACGATGTGATTACACACTCCACTACAGCTTGTGTCCTTTTGTTCGAATTGTCCCGGAGCAGGTTGTGCGCGACTATTGCGGTTCCCCGGATCGAACTATAACAAGGGACACCTCCCAATCTTCTCAACAATATTCTGAATCTCTTCTCGTGAGGACGCTCAAAAGACTGCCCAGTAAGTATTACAATATCTTGAGTTGTCTTTCTAAGGCTGGATTTAATTTCTTATATGTTTTTAGAAAGTAAAGATTCCTTTCAAACTGAGAAGTAAAATCACTATTATCGTTAGGAAGAACATGAGTTAACCCTTTACATGCGAGGTGCGGATATATCCGCACCGACTTGCACTGCTTTTAAGTGCGATGTGCGGATTTATCCCACGCCCTGAAAAAAACACATCGCTTCAGTGCGAGATGCGGATTTATCTGAATACTAAATTAAATATAATTTTGTTTCGTATTACGACATTTCTTCGTCATTTTTTTTTTTATATGTATTGAGTTGTGGGTCATTCTACACATGTTTCAAATTCACTTTTTTTTTAAATAATAATGGATTTATTTAATTTAGTTCTGAAGGTGAATATAAATGCAGCACGGACTGATCAAAGCACACAAAAAAAATCGTCCTTAAATATTCAACTTTATTTTTCATTGACTGATTGACTTATTTCTTGACTTTTTATGAAATCTTATTTTGCATGTGAAGGGTTAAAACACAAAAGAAACACAAAATTTTATTTCTGAAGACGTTAAATTATTTGAATTTTGTGGGTAAACAAGACTTTGTAAAACTCGTGAAAAACTATTAATAACAAATATCTTAATATATTTTCAATAGCAATCGAGTAAAATCTTTGATCTTTGTATCAAGTTTGATGAACTGATAACAATTTCTTGACGTTTCACAGTTTATTTGCAGATTAATTTCAGAAATCACAAAATGTGTTTCCCGCTTCTATTGTGTTTAGGGCTTTAATTTTATTTTTGGATAAGCAGTGAGAAAAAACCGTTACATTAGCCCAGTGGTTCTCACCCTTTTTGAAGTCACGGTGCACTTTTGATCTTGGAAAAAAATGGCGGTACAACAGAATCAAGAGGTCAAAAAAATATATGGGAATCATTTTTGTTACATACTTATTTTGGAAAAATAGTTACATACTAAATTACGTACAATTTATTTGACATATTTTCTTTTTAATTTAAGTTATAGAAAAAAATGTTTAATATTGAATAAAAATTTACTTTGTAAATTTTTCTTTAGATTTTTTTAAATATTTATACATGATTTATTAAAATTATTTGTATTAAGATTTGAAGGTGAATGTAATCTAGAAAGGAGGTCATTTCTCTCCCGGCTCTTATCCACCCAAAATGACGTCCATGCTTAATAAAATTTAATATTAATTATACCTGAGCTTGTTGGTTTATGCATATATCAGAAATATTTGATATAGCTACCCTCAATTCATCGTCTAAATTTCTTTTCTTTTTCTTAAAAGTCTTTGTCGTTTTATATTTCTTATATTAGTTATTGTTTAGAAACCAAGGTAACATAAATATGATGTTGAAAATTGTAGAAAAATTTTCAGTGCCTTCATGTGAAGAACTGGATATTCATCTTGGACAGAAATTGTATGAAAATCCACAATACGGTGTATCAATTGTAGCAAATGAATTTCGTATCCAGTCATAATTTTCTGTATTTAAAAAAGGATAATAATGTGCGATATTTTGTTTTAATAAAGTTAAATGATCTATTATCGCGGAAATAATTTCTTCGGGTATGTTTTTGTTGAGTGAAGGAAACATATCTATTTTTTTTTGTCTTTTATTAGATTTTTCCAAAGAGCTATTTTTTCCTAAATGCTGACAATTCGTCAATGGATGACAAATAATTTTCGTTTTTTCCTTGAATGGTTGTGTTAACGTTATTTAAGGAATTAAAAATATCTGCTAAATATGCTACTTTAGTATAGCAATCATTATTCTGAAGACATTTAACAAAATCATCCATACCTTCATTTCGAAAAACGATTAATAACTCATTCTTAAGTTCTATGAATCTAGAAATAACTTCACCCCTAGAAAACTACCTGACTTCAGTGTGAAAAAGCAAAGACTCATATTTAGCTCCCATAGAAATGCAAAGTTTTTTAAATATGTGTGGTTTTAAAGGTATTGATCTTATGAAATTCACCATATTTACAATTTGATCTACTACAGGTTTTAATGCTGCTGGTAATGTTTTCGACACTAAAGATTCTTTATGTAAAAAACAGTGCGTAGATATAATATTAGGGTTTCTTTTCTTTGCAAGGGTAACAAATCCTTTAATTGAGCCTACCATTGAAGGAGCACCATCTGTACAAATTCCTACACATGACTCCCATGATATTTTAAGTTGTTTTAAATATAAAGAAATATAATCAAAAACATATTGTCTAGTCGTATGTTCGGTAAGTTCTTTGCAGTTAAGATATTAATTCACTATTTTATTTTCGATTATGAAACGAACAAACCCTAGTAATTGTGCCTCACTGCTAATTTCAGTCGATTCGTCGACTTGTAAAGCAAAATGTCCTTTGAAAAGTTTATCAGTAACTGTTTTTCCAATATCATCGGACATATTAAAAATTCTTTTTTTTTTGTATTGTATCGTTTGAAACAGGAATTTTATAATTTTATTTTTTGTTTCATCACCAAACATAATTTTTCTACTTCACAACATGCAGGTGAAATTAGAGACTCTGGTATAGTATGTGGTTTTAATTGTATAGTGATCAATTGAGCAATCACGTATGACGCCAGTAGTGCCTTATCGGAAATTTTAACAGTTTTCTCAAAATATTTAGCTTGTTTTTTTTGCATGCTTAACAATCTTTCAAAATAATCTTTACTTTTGGATGTAATATCGGCGTGCTTCGTAATGAAGTGGCTATTTAACTTGTCGAGATACATCGCGCTATTGGACAGTTTTTCTCCTCATACGATACATAGTGTAATGTGATATCCTTCCTCATTGATGTTAGTAAAACCAAAACGTAAATATTCTTCAGAATACTGTCGATTAATTTTTCTGATTTTACTGGGTATATTTTCTTTTGTATGAGACGTATGATGTCTATAATATTGTCATTACTTCTTCCACTTGTACTCTCTGTGTCATTAATATTTTGGTCTGATTCACGATTTCGTTTGATTTTTTTTTTTTTACTCATTTTTCTCGCGGTGCACTTGCAACAAGCTCGCGGTGCACCAGTGCACCGCGGTGCACCGGATGAGAACCACTGCATTAGCCTATAAAGTATGATGCATGTATACAATTTGTGTCAGACATTGTGTATTGACAAGATGATAACGATTCTGAGAGCTTGAATGTTATCAGTTGCAGGTGGCAGTGGAGTGGAGTCTGGGGCTTGTGACCTGTGCAGCTTCATCGGCCCCCCGAGAACACTGCGACTGCATCAATTGCTGGGCTGCTGCGGTGTGATGCTGGATGGCATCAAATCTAGACCATTGAAGCAGAAAGTGGACAATTTATCACATAAAAGTTAAAAAACATTTCACATACGAGACATGTTCATTCATGTAAATTATTAAGTTCACCCTTTCATTACAGCTTGGTTTGAATACAAATTATACTGTCAATTATAAAACTAGTATTTGAAGCATAAATGTACTTATCTGGTCTATTTTCATATATCACATTGATTCTTGTATCCTTTAGCTATCAGATGATGCATAAAGTATTCTAAGAAAGTAGCTAAACGGTATACCACGTCATCCGATGTCAACGGTCGGGGAATCTTATATGAATCTAAAATATATATATTTTTTAATACTTAGAGTGTTGTTTCTTTTTTTGTCTAAGAAAGTTATTTTTTGTTTTTTAAAGTATTGTCATTCATCATTTTTCATAACCTTACAGCAATTGCTTATCATTTATATTCAATCCTTATATTTTTAAATCGATTTAATTAAATCTAAGCTCTTTACATGCCCCCTCCACCATGCCGTCGAGCCACCTCTTAAGGACAAAACAAAAGTTGTGCAGACCTCGAAAGCGTCGGGCTGATCTCCGATCTCCTTAAAAACCCTGATCATTGAGCAGCTAAATATTTCCCAGATACTGCAGCCGCACTCTAGTCAATTTTTCAGGCTTTTTTCCCTAGAGGCTCCCGGGAACCTTGTATGATTCCATATGGACCTCTGGACATACAAGTGTTCTGGGACAAGGCATGGACAGAGCATACAGAACTGTGAAATGTAAATTTGACGTGTTCATATGCTTCAAATACGGAGCGGATATGGTATAAAAAATTCACCAAGTATTGTCATTTAATAACCTTAAGTTTATTAAAAATGGTAGATATAATACACCTTATCATTGCATTTAAAAGATTTTGTATAAACACTGAATTGTTCGATAATTAAAAGAAACATTATTTAACACACACAGGTTTTACTTTGTTTATCCCTTGCTTTCCAATGATATGTATTTCCTACAACTGGACTCTAATAATGAGAATATCCATATAAAATATAATAAACTAATAGTAATATATAAGCGGACGGGTCAGTATGAGTTCCCTGTGGGCGTGAGAACATGCGAGTTGAACACTTGGCTGCGCCAGCTACAGCGGCTCATTGAGATGTTTTTTTTCATTTTCAAACACTTACATTAAAAAAATTATTACATTTTAACTACACCCACGAGTCAATCAAAGAAATATTAAGGAACTAGCTGACCCAGCAGACTTCGTACTGTTTCAATCGATAAATAAAAGACCTAAACTTTTCTATAAAATAATCTTAAAACAAACAAAACGAATCCGTATTTAAAAAAAAGCATTTTATATATTTCTGAGCTGTTATATTTCTGAATGTTGGAGAGCCAAGAAGTTCTTAGAATCATTTCCAATCCCAGAAACTAAAGATCGTAAAGGATCTGGTGGTGAGACCAATTGTGGCAATTTCACTTTGCCTCCAGCACAACATAATCCAGTAGATTCACCAGTGTATTTGAACGCCTTACAATATTTACTAATTATTTTCATTTCCCCAATTGTTACCGATTTGTCGGCACAATAATCAATCGCCGGATCATAGTGGAATGCAGCTCGTTCAAGAATCACAGCAGCAATGCGTCTGCGGATTCGCTCAATTTCATTATGTCGTGCTTGCTGTTGTTGTGTTTGATGTGCACGAACTCGTTGCATTCTAAGTCTATCTACTTCATTGTCACTCACTAAATAACGCAATTCTGACATAGCAATACGACTATTTTCTTGATCTGTCTCTCTCTGGTCATCAGTGCGGTTAGCACGTGAGGTAGCTCTTCGCACATTTGATTGACTGCGACGACCAATTCAGGTCGTCTTCTCCTCGGCATCGTAAATTGTAATTAATCAAAGTGAGAAAATGTCTCGCTCACTTAGCAGTAAAGTGTCACTATCACAAAATATCAAAAACAAAGAGCACATTACTTGGAATGTCACTATCACAAAGGATCACCAAAGTAAAGAAAGTTCTCGCGCACTCATAGATATCGTAACACAATATGTATCGTAATACTTTTTTCCGTGTTCTGAAGTGCGACAGGATGGATTGACATATTAGTTGGTTGTCAAATCTAATGTCAAATATTATGGTTGCGTTCAGAAATTTAATTTGTGACAAAACTTAATATTTATTCTTCTTTTTATCCTAGCCATTTCCCATCATCTGGGGTCGGCTCTCCTTGTGCACGTTCGCCATGTCAGTCTGTCCTGCGTTGCATTCTCGGTCAAACCCAGGGTTTTCAGATCCTTGTTTACAGTTGCAGTCCAGGTTGCCTGCGGTCTTCCAGGTCTTCTTCTCAGCGTGGGTATGTTGAGGGCTCTCTTCGCCATGTGGTCCTCATCTCTCCGTGTCACATGCCCATACCATCTTAGGCGGTTTTCCTTTATCTTTTAAGGTATAGGGGCCACCCGAAATGAACTCCTCATTTCGAACTCTGTCTACTCTAGTCACACCGCCCGCCCACCTCAGCATCTTCATCTCTGCCACATGAATCCTATCCAAGTCACGTTTCAGCGGGGTCCAACACTCCGATCCGTATAGCATAGCTGGCCTTACAGCAGTTTTGTAGATTTTACCTTTGATCCTAACTGGAATCTTGCTGTCACACAAAACCCCAGAGAGAGAACTCCATTTCGGCCATCTTGTGTTTATTCTATGCTTCACCTCAGATTCAGTTTTGGCATCTAAGGATATCACAGAGCCGAGATATTTAAAAGTATCAACCTCTTTTACGGGTGTGTTCTGTGATCTGTGACTAATGATCTATAACATTTTGTGACTATACAATTTGGTCGCATTCGCGATATTATCACTTTTGTTGAGTTTCGGAACACGACATTAGATCCTCCAACGCGCACGCGAAGACTCTTTTGTATAGATATTATTGAATTTGAACTTTGTGCAGCGGTAATAAATTGCAAATTGACTTTGAAGTTAGGTTAACACACCTACATTTCTTAGACAACAGTGAGTGATTATAATTTAATATGAACTTTATTGAATAGCAATAAAGTTCAAATTGACTCTACATTTTATTTAGAAAACGTTTATATGGGAAAAAGAAATGGGCTGTTTTAAGGGTTTTCCCGGAAATTATTCAAATTTTTCTCACCTTTTATACCTTCCTTAGACCTTCACGAACATTTCAAGACCAAGGTAAGATAAATCCGTTCAGCCGTTCTCGAGTTATATAGATATAAAGATATATAGATATAAAGATATATAGATATAGATAAATATAGAGTGCTAATAGCCGAATCACCTAACAAGCTCCAAGACATGCTCTACGACCTCAATGAAGCGTCGAACAAAATTGGTCTGAAAATGAACATGGATAAAACAAAAGCCATGATTAATAGTCATATTTCACAGACCTTTGATCCTATTTCCATTGGAGGAACAGAAATAGAGGTTGTAAACGACTATACCTATCTGGGACAAGTAATACAACTAGGGCGAAATAACTTCTCAAAAGAAATCGACAGGCGCATACAACTGGGATGGGCAGCATTTGGAAAACTAAAGTACATTTTTAAAGCGAAAATTCCGCAATGCCTTAAAACTAAGGCGTTTAACCAATGCGTCCTCCCTGTATTAACTTATGGCGCAGAGACGTGGAATCTGACAGCAAGTCTTACCCATAAAATAAAAGTCACCCAGCGTGCTATGGAGAGATCCATGCTCGGAGTGTCGCTAAAAGATAGAATCCGAAACGAGGAAATACGCAGAAGAACTCAAGTAGTGGATGCTACCCAACGAATAGGCACACTCAAGTGGCAATGGGCAGGTCATATCTGTCGAAGAGACGACGGTCGATGGGGAAGAAAAGTATTGGAATGGCGCCCAAGAACTGGCAAACGAAGCATTGGCCGACCCCCTACAAGATGGACTGACGATATAAGAAGAATAGCGGGAGTGACCTGGATGCGGAAGGCGGAGGATCGAAGAGGATGGAGACTCATGCGGGAGGCCTACGTTCAACAGTGGACGGACACAGGCTGATGATGAAATATAGATATTTAGATAATACGTACCGAGAAACTGTGTCAAGTGCGCAGAGGCGCACACAACGTTATTCGGTCACAAAGCGCGCCGCACAAATTGAATTGTGTGTATCAAAGTTGATTTTGTGTGCGGATCGTAAATAGTGATATTTTAAAGCGTGTCATTTATTTATTTATTTATATACAGAATCGAAATTCCATTTTTTTTTAAATATTTAGAAACATAGAGTATACATAAATATACAATAAATAAGGAAAATAATAAAAAATAAAAATAACACAGAAGAATAAGAAGATGGCACGTGTCAAAGATCACAGAGATCAAGTAGAATCAACAATCAAGTGTCATGTCAACCACGCGGTAAATATTATACACACTTCGCGTTCTCATAATAACACGCGGTGCGTGAAATGAATAAAGCATATGAAAGATGATATTGTGTATAGATCTTTTAATATGTTAACGCGTGACATGTCAACTGCGCGTAAATAATATGTACACACTTCGCGTTCTCATAATAACACGCGGTGCGTGAAATGAATAAAGCATATGAAAGATGATATTGTGTATGGATCTTGTTTATATGGGACTTTTAAATGGGAAAAAGAAAAGGGCTGTTTTTAGGGTTTTTCCGGCTATTATTCAAATTTTTCTCACCTTTTAGACCTTCCTTAGACCTCCACGAACATTTCAAGACCAAGGTAAGATAAATCCGTTCAGCCGTTCTCGAGTTTTAGCAAGACTAACGAACAGCAATTGATTTTTTATATATATAGATAGATAGATAGATAGATAGATATTCACATTTTTCTGAGTTTTAAATGATATTTTCGAGTTCTTTGTGGTATCAATCCGGTGGATTGGTTTGCAGCTACAAAATCTTGCATCTCGATCTCCACTCTTTTCGATCCCTGCAATCCTCTTTAGCTCAGCATAAGGGCTACAACTCATGTCCTCGAACGCTTGCTGCAAATACTCCCGTCTAGGGCGCCCTCTGCAGTTTCTACCCTCAACCATCCCTTCCACAATGTCGTGAAGAAGACTATCGTGGTGCATGATGTGACCGATCGCCTCTTTGAGATGGGTTCTCACTAGGTGCCTATCTTCCTTGATTATGCTGAGGACTTTATTGTTCGTGATGTGGTCGCTCCAGGAAATTCCGAGAATTTTTCTGTATTATCACATCTCAAAGTCTTCTAGTCTTTTTTCATCACTTTCAGATAAGCACCATGTCTCCCAGCCGTACATCAAGATGCTACAAACAAATGTTTTGGCAAGTTGCTTGCGGAGCTTTGAATTAATATTTTTTGACTAAAGAGTTGTTGTTTTTTTATTGAACACTAGCTTTGCTTGATGTATGCGTCTGTTGACTTCTCTTTTTGTTCTGCCACCCCAGGTGATGGTACTTCCAAGGTATACAAATTCATATAAAAGAATTTTTAGAATTTATCTCACAATATATTTTTTGACAACATGTTTCAGCCAGGTCGAATGGCCATTTTCAAGTCTTGACAAATAACCTGACGAATGGTCATTTTCGGACTAGAAAATCGCCATTCAACTTGGCTGAAAGATGCTGTCAAAAAATATATTGTCGGATAAATTCTAAAAACTCTTTTATTTATATCTGAAATGTATGTGTTTTTTTTTTTAATTCATGAATGATATTTTTTTTATAAAGCATGTGGTTCACAATATATTACATTTTCAATGGTGTCACGAACAATCTTCCACAGAAAATTCGTTCATAGACTCATAGAAAACGACGCGGGGCGCAATGGACGTCTAGTGCACAGGACATTTGGTCCCCAGACAACCTAACATAACCTAACCTAATCAGACCTAACTTAAAAATTGTCCAGTGATCGTAGATTCCAGAGGTCCATAGGTCTCGTTAATGAAATAACTTAAGTTAGGTTAGCAAGACATCCAGTGCACCAGTAGTCCGGGGTTCAAATGTCCCGTGCGCCAGATGTTCAGTGCTTCCCACGTCATTACCCATGAGTCTGGGAACGAATTGTCTGGGGACAAATTGCGGCGGAACCATTTTCAATACTTAGAGAACACAATTTCATACACCGTTAAAAAGCCACTCAGTTGCGTTATTATTTTGTTTCTTAAAATATTTTGGACACAATATTTTAAAGACGATATAATCTACGACAAAGTCATTAACCCTGAAGAATGCCCCTGCAATGGCGGTCGAAATATTGGATGGAAATAATTCGTAACACACGGCAAACGCAAAAGCCACAATACCGAATCTGGCGGTGAAAACCTAAAAAGTTAAATCGTATGTGATGGCCTGAAGTATAATAATGTAAAAAATATGAAATCAACATATATCCATCATTAGAAAATGCACATTCCGCTTTGTATTATTCCCTAAATAAGCGTTTCCCAAAAGAAATTATGTTACGTTTGGCAGTTCTTGGGCGCCATTCCAATACTTTTCTTCCCGATCGACCAATATTATTCGAAAACAAATATTTTTATAATGTTTACACATACGACTGGTTTGGTCATCGAACTGAGGCATTACGCATTATAATATTTATAACATCCTTATATATATTTACATTTTTAAACGTGTTTGAATATTTATTAGAAATTAAGTTAAATACTTCATAAGAGCTGTCTAGTAATTTGGCAGACACATACTTTGGTAGGTTTTTTAAAATTCGCTTCGACAACTGAATAGTATTTAAAAAAAAAAAAATTGACGTTTGCTTTTGTATTGTTGTTGACGTTTGCGGTCTGCTGGTCTTTAATAATATATATTCATCAACATTGTTTGAAGGATTGTTCACCATTAATTCGCACAATATGTAATAAATACAGCAATTAATCAAAAGGTTTCCTTCACCTTCTACAGTCTTGTGTATTGAGATATATTATTCCAATCCTTTTTTCCCCATCGACCAATATTATTCGAAAAAATATATATATTATGATATTATAATGTTTACATAACATTTGGTTTGTTCATCAAACTGAGGCATTACGCATTATAATATTTATAACAGCCTTTTTTTAAAACGTGTTTGAATATTTATTAGAAACTAGCGTGTACTTGGCATGCGTTGCAATGCCACTAAAAAAAAGAAACCGCGAGTTTTTATGGAAGCGCCTCGTCGGGAGCCTCTTGTCTTCCGATTGGATAAGTCGGACTTGAGGCGTGACCGGAGCCAATTAGAAACAATAAACTTAGGTTATGTTGTTCTTACCTAAATTTGACAGTGGCGCCCGTATGTGTTTTTATTTATTGGAGTGCTTTTGGATACACAATGTTTTTTTTGTTTTTCAGCCATCATATACAACTGCATCGTGTAAATGAATATACCCTGCGGAACACAACTTGGTTTGATTTAATCAAATGTAGAGGAGTCGTTCAGTTTCTATTTTCACGTACATGTATTGATGGAACAAATGTCGACCTTTTAGGATATGATTTTCAGCATTTTCACGAATCATCAATCGATATGAATAGTAATTAATGGCACTGACTTTCTTAGTCGTTTCCTCATCTGTTTGTGGATTTCTCAACGGGATGTTGAAATGGTATCCGTCTTCTCCTTGCCAAAATAAAATTGGATATTGCAATCCATCGTACGATCGATGCGTTTCTGAGACTTGCTGATCATGACCATTTGTATGATGAAGAATGATTTGCGTTCGGCAGTGGTAGTGAGAAGAATTGTACTTTCGTATGTTTGTCAAGAAATGTTTTGATTCTCTTGTATCACCCGATATCAACGTTAATAAAGGCTCGAGTGGTGAATGTAATTCTGGCAATTTCAATTTTCCACTCGTGCAACACATTCCTAGTGTTTCATTTTTAAATTTAAAGGCACTACAATACACGCATAATTTATCAATTTTTCCAATAACAATACTTGGGTGCAGACTGTATTCATAATTAGGATCATAATGGAAAGCACTATGATTTAAATCAGCATGCAGAGTACGTCTGGTACGATCTACGCGTACTCGATCTGTTTCCAATCTTGCTTCCCGTTGCTCATCTGTTTCAGATAAACCGGTGTGAGCAGTGTGTACTCTAACTGTTTCTAATCCTGCTTCCCGTTGCTCATCTGTTTCAGATGAACGGGTTTGAGCAGTGTGTACTCTAACTGTTTCCAATCCTGCTTCCCGTTGCTCATCTGTTTCAGATGAACGGGTTTGAGCAGTGTGTACTAGATCTGTTTCCAATCTTGCTCTCCTTTGCTCGACTGTTTCTGAAGCTCGAGATGCCCTTTTCATTCGTGCTTGAGTTGTACTCTTGACCTACTGCTTTTCGTTTGGGTGGCATAATTGATATCACAGTGAATGTTACGTTTTGAAATTCACTTTTGAAAAAAAAAAAAATTGATTGATATAATACTAACATTAAGGTTATCAACTGACAATACTTGGTGAAATAATTATAATTTTAGAATTAATTTTAATTAAAAAAATATAATACCTAGTATTTCATATTATCTTTTTAAATTGTTAGCAAAAAAATTATTATTGTATAATGTCTTAATACATTAAAACTAATCAATTACCAATTAATTTTTAAATTTTTTAAACCTGTAAATATGTGTGTATGTACTAATATAGGATCTTGTCCATACCTATATAACCCACGGCCTGTTTTTATTTATTCACTATTGAAGATGGTCTTCAAAACTAAATATTTTTAGTTTATTAATTTTTTACTTAAAATTAATTATAAAACTATGATATAATATTATCAGAAGCCGACCAGCAATAGGATTTCCAAATCTACTCTTTCTACTGTATATCACACACAATTAATACGTAATATTTATTTTAATTTGATAAACAAAAAAGTCGTCAAAAATTCAAATATTGAAATAGTTTATTCGAAAATCGAATTCTGTTTCAATATATTCAGTACCTGACTGTAGGAAACTTCCAGGAAATGGAGATACCTGAGGCCACCCTGCAGCTGAACATGTAGAGAAGCGCAACTGAGGGGAATACTTGGATTGCCCCGAAAGAGGACCTAGCCCCTGGACATGACCAAGGGTGGAATATATGGAGGTCCCTTAACAGACTTCGGACCGGAGTATGCAAGACGAGGACACAAATGAGGGCCTGGCAGTTTTACAGCGGACCGACTGAATGTGACTGCGGCGTGGAGCAGACCCTGTCACACCTTCTGGAGTGTGCGCTGTGCCCGAGTGGCTGCACCCAGGAAGACCTGCTGATGGCCAGAAGTAACGCCATCGACGTCGCCCACTTCTGGGCAGACAGGATCTGACCCTGTTGTTTCCGACACGATTATATATATAGTACCTGACGTTAGTACCTACTTAAAATACCTACTTAAAATATCTACTTAAAATAACTTCAGGTGAGTGAATTTTTGCTTACGGCCTTGCTAAGGAAACACAATGTTCTAAATTGGCCGTTCTGTATTACAATAGTCTTGTATGAAAACATGTTTTACGTAAATATTCAATTAATTTTTGTAATTAAATCAAATTTTGAGTATCCTATCTTTTTCCTTCTAGTATCAAAAATAATTCGACAAAGTATTATCGCAATCGGGTTAATGGTGTCGGAATGCATTAACGGCACACAGACACACACACTCACACCCGCAGCCATTGATTTATATATATATATATATTAAGATAAATACTTCATAAGAGCTGTCTAGTAATTTGGCAGACACATACTTTGGTAGGTTATTTAAAATTCGCTTCGACAACTGAATAGTATTTAAAAAATATATTTTGACGTTAGCTTTTGTGTTGTTGTTGACGTTTGCGGTCTGCTGGTCTTTAATAATATATATTCATCAACGTTGTTTGAAGGATTGGTCACCATTACTTCGCAAAATATGTGATAAATACAGCAATTAATCAAAAGGTTTCCTTCACTTTCTACAGTCTTGTGTATTGAGATATATGTATTACATTCCAACCCCGATTCGCTGAGTAAATTTGTATATCATTTTTTCTATTTGACTTCAGTGGTATGTTTTTTTACGTCGATGTTTACGTAATTAATTATCATTTAGCGCAATCGTATATGAAACATCCCGTTTATAAGTTCCTCATTGAAGCAGTCATTATTGAGTTTGGCGGTTTATACATGGCATTAAAACCTTCTATCAAATTTACCGGCCTCATCGTGTGATCTCCTTTATAAAACTGGCGATTATTGAACACCCAAATATTTCTCTGGTACTTCAGCCGCATTCTATACAAGTTCGCGAGCTATCGCCCTTCTGACTTTTGTTCTGGGACAAGGCATAAAACAATCAGAGTGCGCTTACAAAATGTGAAACGGCAATTTTGCAATGTCCATGTGCTCTAAATATGGTAAAAAAAACTAGTCTGAATCTCGCCTGCTGTACACGGTTCCGCCACATTTCGTTCACACACAATTCGTTCAACGACTCATCGGACGCGGGGCGCACTGGACGTCTGGTGCACGTGACATTTCGGGTACGCGATATCTGGTGCGCTGGATATCTGGTTTACCTAACATAAAATAACCTAACCTAAAAAAAGTTATTTCTATAACGAAACCTATGTATCTCTGGACTCTATGATCGACTGGACAAATCTTTAGGTTAGGTTAACGAGACAGCCGGTGCACCAGTTGTCTCGTGCGCCAGACGTCCAGTGCTCCCCGCGCCGATACTGATGAGTCGTATGATAATCACTTTGTTAGGTTAACAAGATTGTGTTTGTGCACGTGTCGACAAATGCTGCATTGTGTAATTTTGAATTGTGTTTTTAATATTCCAGTGTTATTGACAATGCCGCGACCTAGAAGATCTGATCTCTCGCGACAAAGCCGTGCCACAACTATAAAACGGAATATTATGAAACAAATGTCTGCAGATGAGCTACAAATCCATCGAGAGAAGATCCGCGCCCGTGCAGCCCGACGGCGGGCTTCACAAACAGAACAACAGAGAGAGGCAGCCAAAGAAGCAGCTCGGTTGAGCATGAGATATCGTCGGGCTTGTCTCGCAATACAACGGAGAATTGCGAATCATTCCTCTGCAGATGAACAACAGACCAACCGAGACAAGTCCCGCGTCAGTACGCCCCGACTGCGGGCTTCACAAACGCAGCAACAGAGAGAGGCAGCCAGACGAACAGCTCGGTTGGCAATGAGGTATCTTCGAGCTTATCGTGCAGATGATTGTCGGCCCTCAAAAAGAAATGCTTCCTGTCGTTGTGGTGATCTACAATATGATTACACACTCAACAGCAGGTCGTATCCTTTTGTTCGAATTTTCCCAGTGCAGGTTGTGTGCGACTTTTGCGGTGCTCCGGATCAAACAAAAACAAGGGACACCTCCCAATCTTCTCAACAATATTCTGAATCTCTTCTCGTGAGGACGCTCAAAAGACTGCCCAGTAAGTATTGCAATATCTTGAGTTGTCTTTCTAAGGCTGGATTTAATTTCTTATATGTTTTTAGAAAGTAAAGATTCCTTTCAAACTGAGAAGTAAAATCACTATTATCGTTAGGAAGAACATGAGTTAACCCTTTACGTGCGAGGTGCGGATATATCCGCACCGACTTGCACTGCTTTTAAGTGCGCGGTGCGGATTTATCCCACGCCCTGAAAAAAACACATCGCTTCAGTGCGTGATGCGGATTTATCTGAATACTATATTGTATATAATTTTGTTTCGTATTACGACATTTCTTCGTCAATTTTTTTTTATATGTATTGAGTTGTGGGTCATTCTACACATGTTTCAAATTCACCTTTTTTAAGAATAATAATGGATTTATTTAATTTAGTTCTGAAGGTGAATATAAATGCAGCACGGACCGATCAAAACACACAAAAAAAATCCTCCTTAAATATTTAACTTTATTTTTCATTGACTGATTGACTTATTTCTTGACTTTTTATGAAATCTTATTTTGCATGTGAAGGGTTAAGACACAAAAGAAACACAAAATTTTATTTCTGAAGACGTTAAATTATTTGAATTTTGTGGGTAAACAAGACTTTGTAAAACTCGTGAAAAACTATTAATAACAAATATCTTAATATATTTTCAATAGCAATCGAGTAAAATCTTTGATCTTTGTATCAAGTTTGATGAACTGATAACAATTTATTGACGTTTCACATTAATTTCAGAAATCACAAAATGTGTTTCCCGCTTCTATTGTGCTCAGGGCTTTTATTTTATTTTTGGATAAGCAGTGAGAAAAAACCGTTACATTAGCCATTAACGTATGATGCATGTATACAATTTGTGTCAGACATTGTGTATTGACAAGATGATAACGATTCTGAGAGTTTGAATGTTATCAGTTGCAGGTGGCAGTGGAGTGGAGTCTGGGGCTTGTTTCCTGTGCAGCTTCATCGGCCCCCCGAGAACACTGCGACTGCATCAATTGCTGGGCTGCTGCGGTGTGATGCTGGATGGCATCAAATCTAGACCATTGAAGCAGAAAGTGGACAATTTATCACATAAAAGTTAAAATACATTTCACATACGAGACATGTTCATTCATGTAAATTATTAAGTTCACCCTTTCATTACAGCTCGGTTTGAATACAAATTATACTGTCAATTATAAAACTAGTATTTGAAGCATAAATGTACTTATCTGGTCTATTTTCATATATCACATTGGTTCTTGTATCCTTTAGCTATCAGATGATGCATAAAGTATTCTAAGAAAGTAGCTAAACGGTATATCACGTCATCCGATGTCAACGATCGGGGAATCTTATATAAATCTAAAATATATATATTTTTAAATACTTAGAGTGTTGTTTCTTTTTTTGCTTAAGAAAGTTATTTTTTGTTTTTTAAAGTATTGTCATTCATCATTTTTCATAACCTTACAGCAATTGCTTATCATTTATATTCAATCCTTATATTTTTAAATCGATTTAATTAAATCTAAGCTCTTGACATGCCCCCTCCACCATGCCATCGAGCCACCTCTTAAGGACAAAACAAAAGTTGTGCAGACCTCGAAAGCGTCGGGCTGATCTCCGATCTCCTTAAAAACCCTGATCATTGAGCAGCTAAATATTTCCCAGATACTGCAGCCGCAGTCTAGTCAATTTTTCAGGCTTTTTTCCCTAGAGGCTCCCGGAACTTGTATGATTCCATATGGAACTCTGGATATACAAGTGTTCTGGGACAAGGCATGGACAGAGCTTACAGAACTGTGAAATGTAAATTTGACGTGGTCATGGTTAAAAAAATTCACCAAGTATTGTCATTTAATAACCTTAAGTTTATTAAATATGATAGATATAATAAAACACCTTATCATTGCATTTAAAAGACTTTGTATAAACACTGAATTGTTCAATAATTAAAAGAAACATTATTTAACACACACATGTTTTACTTTGTTTATCCCTTGCATTCCAATGATATGTGTTTCCTACAACTGGACTCTAATAATGAGAATATCCATATAAAATATAATAAAGTAGTAGTAATATATAAGCGGACGGGTCAGTATGAGTTCCCTGTGGGCGTGAGAACATGCGAGTTGAACACTTGGCTGCGCCAGCTACAGCGGCTCATTGAGATGTTTTTTTTTCATTTTCAGACACTTACATTAAAAAAATTATTACATTTTAACTACACCCACAAGTCAATCAAAGAAATATTAAGGAATGTTCACATTTTTCCGAGTTTTAAATGATATTTTCGAGTTCTTTGTGGTATCAATCCGGTGGATTGGTTTGCAGCAACAAAATCTTGCATCTCGATCGCCACGCTTTTCGATCCCTGCAATCCTCTTTAGCTCAGCATAAGAGCAACAACTCATGTCCTCGAAAACTTGCTGTGAATACTCCCGCTTAGAGCGTCCTCTGCAATTTCTCCCCTCAACCATCCCCTCACAATGTCGTGAAGAAGACCATCGTGGCGCATGATGTGACCGATCGCCTCTTTGAGATGGTTCTCACTAGGTGGCTATCTTCCTTGATTATGCTGAGAACCTCATTGTTTGTGACGTGGTCTCTCCAGGAAATTCCGACAATTCTTCTTTAAGCACCATGTCTCACAGTCGTACAACAAGATGCTATAGTTATCTTTGTATATTAAAGTATGTAAATGAATAAAAATAAATAGTAAAATAACAAAAATCTAGAATATTGAATTTATAGGATTTTTTTTTCTATATTGTGAATTATATATTTAAATTATTGTACAAAAAAATAACTGAGAATACGCGTTTTAGAGTAAATTATCGTAATATTTTTATTATTATGTATTATATTACATTTGTAGTTATTAGTTTCCCGGCTAGAATCTAGTACTAGCTCTACCTCTTAGCTTATAAGGCACTGCACGTAACGGCAACAAGATATTTGACAGAGCTTTTCAAATAAAGTGTGCGTGGAGAGACAATCAGATCAACCAGAGCGAGTACAAGTACCCTGCAGCTGACGAGAGGTAGTCCTAGCACGGCCAATGGCAGTCATGCATTCAGCTTTGCAGCACCAACGGCCTTGAACTCGCTGCGGGAGAGTATAATAGAGATTTCAGCCAGGTCGAATGGCCATTTTCAAGTCTTGACAAATATCTTGACGAATGGTCATTTTCGGACTAGAAAATAGCCATTCAACCTGGCTGAAACATGTTGTCAAAAAATATATTGTTTGATAAATTCTAAACAATCTTTTATTTATAGATATTTTAATTTTTTTATATATAGACATTTCAGATGAAATGTATATAATGTGTTTTTTTTTTAATTAATGAATGATATTTTTTTTGTAAAGCATGTGGTTCACAATATATTACATTTTCAATGGTGTCACGAGCTATCTTCCCCAGTAAATTCGTTCATAGACTCATAGAAAACGACGCGGGGCGCAATGGACGTCTAGTGCACAGGACATTTGGTCCCCAGACAACCTAATATATATAACCTAACCTAACCTAATCAGACCAAACTTAAAAATTGTCCAGTGATCGTAGAGTCCAGAGGTCCATAGGTCTTGTTAATGAAATAACTTAAGTTAGGTTAGCAAGACATCCAGTGCACCAGTAGTCCGGGGTTCAAATTTCCCGTGCACCAGATGTTCAGTGCTTTCCACGTCGTTACCCATGAGTCTGGGAACGAATTGTCTGGGGACGAAATGCGGCGGAACCATTTTCAATACATAGAGAACACAATTTCATACACCGTTAAAAAGCAACTCAGTTGCGTTATTATTTTGTTCCTTAAAATATTTTGGACACAATATTTTAAAGACGATATAATCTACGACAAAGTCATTAACCCTGAAGAATGCCACTGCAATGGCGGTCGAAATGTTGGAAAGAAATAATTGGCAACACACGGCAAACGTAAAAGCCGCAATACCGAATCTCGCGGTGAAAACCTAAAAAGTTAAATCGTGTGTGATGGCCTGAAGTATAATCTATATATATATAAATCAATGTCTGTCTGTCTGTCTGTTTGTCTGTCTGTCTGTCTATCTGTGTGTCTTTGATGCATTCCGTTACCATTAACCCGATTGCGATAATACTTTGTCGAATTATTGCTGATACTAAAAAGAAAAAGATAGGATACTCAAAATTTGATTGAATTACAAAAATTAATTGAATATTTACGTAAAACATGTTTTCATACAATACTTTTGTAATACAGAACGGCCAATTTTGAACATTGTGTGTTTCCTTAGCAACGCCGTAAACAAAAATTCATTGATTTGAAGTTATTTTAAGTAGGTAATTTTAGTAGGTATTTTAAGTAGGTATTAACGTAAGGTACTGAATATTTTGAAACGAAATTCATTTTTCGAATAAACTATTTCAATATTTGAATTTTTGAAGACTTTTTTGTTTATCGAATTAAATAAATCTAACGTATTAATTGTGTGTGATATAAAGCAGAAAGAGTTAATTTTGGAATTCTAATTACTGGTCGGCTTCGGATAGTATTATATCATAATTTAATAATTAATTTTAAGTAAAAAATTAATAAATTAAAAATATTTAGTTTTGATTCACAATTTATTTTAATGTTTACATGTTTCGGCCTTCCTGAAGACCATCTTCAATAGTGAAAAAAATAAAACAGGCCGTGGCTTATGTAGGTATGGACAAGATCCTATATTAGTACACACATATTTACAGGTTGTATATGTGTGCGGGTACAACAATTGAAAAAGGTTATTTCAAAAATTAATTGGTATGTGATTAGTCTTAATGTATTGAGATTTTTTTTATTATTTTTTATGTAAACACATACAGGAGAATACCGACAGATGGTGATAGTAATTTTTTGTCTCATCTGTGGAATTCTATGACGCTTACCATGGTGCATATGGCTAAACGCTGCGTGTGGAGTGTTGATCCGCCAACGTCATAGACTACAGCCCGAGATTCACGCATCATCCTTTATTATTACAGGAATCTACTATGAATGGGTGGTCTTCACGGGATGACTTTTGTCTACCACCAATTTTAATTGATAGGCTTTGACTGACATTTTACGGGTGATGGATCAAATTCACACCAACCGGGGTATTTTAGAGCTCAGAAATCGATTAAAAATCCTTTTTTTTTTAATCTCCGTCGGGGATCGAACCCACGACCTTTGGCTTGCAAGACAGCCAGCATTATACAATAATATTTGTTTTGCTTTCAATTTAAAAAGATATTATGAAATACTATGTATTATATTTTTTTAATTATAATTAATTCTTAAATTATAATTATTTCACCAAGTATTGTCAGTTGATAACCTTAATGTTAGTATTATATCAATCAATTTATTTTTATTTTTCAATAGTGAATTTCAAAACGTAACATTCACTGTGAAATCAATTATGCCACCCAAACGAAAAGCAATAGGTCAAGAGTACAACTCAAGCACGAATGAAAAGGGCATCTCGAGCTTCAGAAACAGTCGAGCAAAGGAGAGCAAGATTGGAAATAGATCGAGTACACGCTTCGCAAACCCGTTCATCTGGACAGATGAGCAACGGGAAGCAAGATTGGAGAGATTGGAAACAGTTAGAGTACACACTGCTCAAGCCCGTTCATCTGAAACAGATGAGCAGCGGGAAGCAAGATTGGAAACTGATCGAGTACGCGTAGATCGTACCAGACGTACTCTGCATGCTGATTTAAATCATAGTGCTTTCCATTACGATCCTAATTATGATTACACTCTGCACCCAAGTATTGTTATTGGAAAAATTGATAAATTATGCGTGTATTGTAGTGCCTGTAAATTTAAAAATGAAACACTAGGAATGTGTTGCACGAGTGGAAAATTGAAACTGCCAGAATAACATTCACCATTCGAACCTTTATTAACGTTGGTATCGGGTGAGACAAGTGAATCAAAACATTTCTTGACAAACATACGAAAGTACAATTCTTCTTACTACCACTGCCGAACGCAAATCATTCTTCATCATACAAATGTTCATGTTCAGCAATTCTCAGAAACGCATCGATCGTACGATGGATTGCAATATCTGATTTTATTTTGGCAAGGAGAAGACGGATACCATTTCAACATCCCGTTGAGAAATCCACAAACAGATGAGGAAACGACTAAGAAAGTCAGTGCCATGAATTACTATTCATATCGATTGCTGATTCGTGAAAACGCTGAAAATCATATCCTTAAAGGTCGAAATTTGTTCTATCAATATATGTTTGCGAAAATAGAAACTGAACGACTCCTCTACATTTAATTAAATCAAACCAAGTTGCGTTCCGCAGAGTATATTCATTTACGCGATGCAGTTGTAAATGATTGCTGAAAAACAATAAAACATTGTGTATCCAAAAGCACTCCAATAAATAAAAACACATACGGGCGCCACTGTCAAATTTAGGTAAGAACAACATAACCTAAGTTTATTGTTTCTAATTAGCTCCGGTCACGCCTCATGTCCGACTTATCCAATCGGAAGACGAGAGGCTCCCGACGAGGCGCTTCCATAAACACTCGCGGTTTCATTTTTTTAATGGCATTGCAACGCATGCCGGGTACACGCTAGTAATATATAAAATATGAAATCAACATATATCCATCATTAGAAAATGCACATTCCGCTTTGTATTATTCCCTAAATAAGCGTTTCCCAAAAAAATTATGTTTACGGTAAACAGCGAATTATTAAAAACTAGCCTTTTTTTAGTAGCCATTAACTCATTAACGACCAAACGGAAAATAAAAGTGGAATTTTTTTTTGAATGTTATTTATTAGAAGACATTGAGCATAGAAACGTTTTTTAAAACTTTATTTTTCAATAATATGGAAAGCTTTGAAAATACAGGGGTGTACTCGACTGTGTATAAGAAGCGGTATAAGGGTGATACTGACCAAAATAAGGTCACACTTCCACATACATATTGTTGTCGTGGAAACCTTGCAACGACAGCCACCAGCGACCTAGAATCTAGATTAACATCAATATTACCATTTTTACCGATTTTTTTACCCTATGAACTAATATTTTTTTTCTGTTATTGAGTCCAAAACATCGTCGTTTAAGAATTTATGTCATTGTGGCTTTCATGACAATTTTAAGTCGATATATAAGTGAGTCACAGCTAGAACAAAGGTTATGGAGAAGATTATCCACAATTTTGTCTATCAAATGCATGTATAAATGCATATACATGCATTTATACAGGAAGTAAAATATAACCCAGCACGCTGAAGTAAAAAAATATTATCATTCTAAATAGTACATCACGTTATAGGAGAGAATACATAATAATAATTTATTTTTCTATAATAATATAATTAATAATAACAAAGTTAAAATATTCAATTATTTTTTTGAATAAAAAATAAAATGTCGAACCTAAATATGTAGTCGTGTTTCAAATCTATATTTTGATAATAAACAAAAGACTATTTTCTACGCATTACTTACATTTTTGTTTTTTTTTAAATTCACTTCATTCATATTGTTTTGAAATATGCGATTACTTTCATAATAATTACAGAGAGATACATCAAATAATTGTGAGAGGAGGTGTAAACAAAAATATACGATAGCCGGTAATGAGTTAAATAGGTATAAAATTCCATAATTTATTTTAATGGCAATACCAAAATGATGAAGTTTGATGCCCTACGGCCTTGCGGCGTGGATCGTTTTGATCGTTTTGAATTTATTTATATAGTATTGTGACTATTTAAGCACTTGTTGCATTTTGTCATAATACAAGTGGTTCATTGCTTCACTGTCACAGTATGGAGAGTGCGGCCAGTGCTCAAGGCGTCAAGAGCGAGCCCGACCAAGACAGGCAGGCAGGTGAGATAGGAGACAGATACAACACATTAAATGGCACTCTTATGAAATAATGTCAACATCTAAGGCTCAGTCTCCTGGCAGCTACTTTATATAATCATTGATGAAAATAAACTCCAGTCTGGAAGACCTGATCCATATAATATTTGAACAATTATTTAAGTCCATTTCCATTATGACATTAGCCTTATTGACATTTCTAATAAAGTATTGCCAGTACGGAAAAAAATATTTAAAATATTATGATGCATACCTAAACATTGCAATACAAAAACAATTATGTTGATAAAATATATAATTATAAGATGATAATTTACAGTAGTGTGTGAAGTCATAAAACTTTTTTTTTTATGTAATCACATACAGGAAAATACCAGCAGATGGTGATGGTAATTTTTGAAGTTTCATCTGTGGAATTCTATGACGCTTACCATGGTGTATATGGCTAAACGCTGCATTTGGAGTGTTGATCCGCCATCGTCATAGACTACAGCCCGAGATTCACGCATCATCCTTTATTATTACAGGAATCTACTATGAATGGGTGGTCTTCACGGGACGACTTTCGTCTACCACCAATTTTAAATTATAGGCTATAACTGGCATTTTACGGGTGATAGATCAAATTCACACCAACCGGATGTATTTTAGAGCTCATTGATCGATTAAAAATCCTTTTTATTTTAATCTCCGTCGGGAATCGAACCCACGACCTTTGGTGTGCAAAGCAAACGCTTTACCATTGAGCTATGACCGCCGACAAATTTTATTAAAATTAATATAAGATTTTTACAACAAAAAAAATGTTATGATAAATGCTGAGTAGACCTCAGTAACAATTTACATTTCGATTTACTATTTCATGAGTGAAGAGCCATTTTCATATTGAAAGATAATAAATATTCGTTATTTAAACCAATATAGGTTCAACGGGTAATTTTTATTATTGGCTTCAAAGTAACTTTACTAAAATTTAGATGTCTAACTGACAAAATAAATAATGTTCAGTCGTTTTCCTTCACCCGGACACTCGCAGATTCATCATTTTGTATATAATGACACCGAAAAATAATAATTGTAACAATCCCAATAAACATTTGTTGTGTGGCTGCTGCAACTTCCTGGGTCTTCCTCAGACGCTGCGGCTGCATCAGCCGTTGGTCTGCTGCAACAACGCCGTGGATGAGTCCGGCACAAGGGATTCTGCCCAATCTCCTCAACAATATTCTGAATCTTTCCTTGTGAAGACGCTCCCGCCACACAGTGTTTTACTCCAGGGACTGCCAGGTAAGACACGAGGTGACATAGTCAGTTTGTTTTATATGGCACATCTGTATGCTTCCTTTTTGTCTTCTCACTAATTACAGTACTAAATCAAAATGATGCCAATTTATAAAACAATCATTTTGCATCACTGAAATTCACTTCCAAAAAGAGAACAACGTGTTGTTCGCTTCTATTATCATCAGGGCTGTGACATTATTCTTTAAAGTTTAATGTGAAGTAACCAATTGTAAAACAATGTGGTATGTTACATTTTGCATAAGTGTTTGAAGTTTGTAAATAATTTAGGTTGATAATTGTGAATTTGATCTTTTCTTCAGCACCGAGGCAGCCGTCCAGTATTACGAGTAAGACGTGAAGTGGAATACTTGATTTCTGAACATATTTAAAATCTTAATTGTGTTATATTTACTTTTGTTCCTAGCATGTTTTTTTTCTCTATTGTTTATTATTATTTAAACAATTACAGGTGGTTCTCGACTTACGACGGTTCTACTTACGACGATTCGCACTTACGACAATTTTTTTTTGTTTTTTTTAAATTTCCACCAAAAAAATTGTTTTGCGGTTTGCGTGTCAACCTGAGTCATGCGTAAACAAAGATTACCCAATAATGATGGCATAAAAACTTCCGTCCGGTCAGTAGATAACTTCTTCCCTTCGTTGTTTTAAAATTATCTCTGTGAACCGCGTCAGGCTTAATAAATATTGTGTTGAATGAATTCAATTCAGTATAAAATGAAGTTCAAATATATTTTCGAACTAAAAAAGTGTTTTTTTTTTAGTTCAAATCATACATAGACCAAGCAGGTATTAATTTACCATTCTTAAACAGATTCATTTCATGAAGAGTCTAGAAAAATGCAGGAAAGTTATTGAGCTTGCGGTAACTTTTTAATTCTATTTAAGAGTGCATTTTTTAAATTTACTGTTAAGATTCCTCATAGACTGTACAAATATATATATTTCTATTAACTATACATATTGTAAAACATTATAATGTAATGGTTATATGGTTAAATGGCTCTAGTATACATATTCAAAACGTTGAACTCTCTGTGAAAAACGGCAAACATTTAAATCCTTTCGCATCGGTTGTACCGACATATCGATGTGCCGTCATAAGATTCCCCGACCGTTGACTTTGGTGGACGTGATATATCGTTTTGCTACTTTCTTAGAAAAGTTTTTTATGCATCATTTGATAGCTAAATGATACAAGAACCAATGTGATATATGAAAATATACCAGATAAGTTCATTTATGCTTCAAATACTACTTTTATAATTAACAGTATAATTTGTATTCAAACCGAGCTGTAATAAAAGTTTTAATAAGTGCCTTTTTTTTCATTGCACAAATAGGTATAATATTCCATAAATTAATTTAATGGCAATACTAAAAAAACCTTATGGCCGACGTTTGGCGTGGGCTGTGTATATGCGCGCTTGGATTGACGTGATATTGATAAGATAATGAATATAGTATTCAATGAATTAAACTATGTGCATTTTGTCATAATATAAGTGGTTCATTGTTTCACTGTCACAGTATGGAGAGTGCGGCCAGTGCTCACGGCGTCAAGAGCGAGCCCGACCAAGACAGGCAGGCAGGTGAGATACCAGGCAGATACAACACATTCATGTCACTAATATGAAATAATGTTAACATTTTACTAGGCATTAGGCTCCCGGCTAGTAATTGATACAATAATATATTAAATAAATTCCAGTCTGGTCATCTGATCGACATATCATTCGAAAAACCTTAAAAGAGCATTTTCAGTATGACATTAGTCATTTTGACATTTCAATTATACAATAGTATTCCCAGTACAGAAAAATATTTTAAATACGATGAGGTATACCTAATTATTGGAATAACTAGTAGGGATGTCGTTAAAATATATGATAATAAGATAACACTTCACTGTATTGTATCAAATTATAAGACATTTTATATTATTACTAGAAACTTTTTACAATCAAAACTGAGTAGTAATAAATGCAAAGTAGTCCATAGTATCATTTCTTATTTAGAGTTACTATTTACCTAGATAAAAAAAAGTCGTCATGTAAGCATTTTTTTTAGGAAAACTAGTAATTGTGCTGGTTTAACAGAACCTAACCTTACTTAATCTGAACAAACGCTTGCTAAATAGATGTCTCCTCTATATTATTTCTACAAATTGATTCGTAGAGCTCGTGTCTGAAGTCTTTCCCCTAAAATATTGCATTCTTATCTTTAGCTGGCACATTTATGATGGTATTGTTAGTAAATAATTATTGTCACATTCTCAATACACATTTGTTGTGCAGATGGCATGCTCTGGTGTGGCTGCTGTAGCTTCCTGGGTCTCCCTCAGACACTGCGGCTGCATCAGTTGTTGGGCTGCTGCAACAACGCCGTGGATGAGTCCGGCACGAGGGATTCTGCCAAATCTCCTCAACAATATTCTGAATCTCTTCTCATAGAGAAACAGCAGCCGCACTTTGTTACAATCGAGATTCCGCCAAGTAAGACACAAACCAGAATAGTTTGTTTAACAATTTTAGGCTGCTTTCATTGTGATTTGTTTGAGTTCATGTGTTGAATTTTGTAAGACCTAAGTTAAATAATTAGTTATTTTATGGTTCTCTTATTTATTAGGGATTCTTACCAATCTCAACAATATTCCGAATCTCTTCTGCAGCAGAGACTTCAGCCGTCCAGTATTACAATTGAGATTTCGCTGTGTAAGACATGACTAGGAATACTTTGTTTTGTGAAACATATTTTAAATATCAGAACGCTTATTGTTTTTTGATATAATAAAACTTATAAGAGATTTTTTTTTTACTTTTTTTGGATATAATCCTAGGATGAAGTGGTTAATATGACACATCTAAATGCTTCATTTTTTTAGCTTCTCACTTGTTTTATTAGAGTTTTCTTTAACTAAATATGATACAAAATCAAAAAGACGCCCATTGAATTTTTATAATCATCCTAAATATATCGGACATAAATGCAAACATAATATATCAAACTAATAATAATAATACACTTTCAAACAATATATCCTAATTAATCTAGTTCTCGCTTTCATACATTTCCATCTACTACTCTGAAGAACATTTACCTCTATAAGTTTGCATAATAATCTCAGATTTCCTGTGTAAATCCAACTACAAACCTCCCCAAAAGATCTCTGGATATTTGTAAGTTAGGTCAAATATATCCTGACCATATAATTCCATGCTGCATTGAGTGCAATATTACTATCTCCCTGAATGAGGAAATCATGTTATGTTGATGTTCAAAAGGTATAATAAATATTCGAATTGAATTTAATGTTGCTGATAGTTTGAATGTTATAAGTTGCAGGTGGCAGTGGAGTGGAGTCTGGGGCTTGTGACCTGTGCAGCTTCATCGCCCCCCCGAGAACACTGCCACTGCATCAATTGCTGGGCTGCTGCGGTGTGATGCTTGATGGCGGCAAATCTAGATCTTTGGACCAGAGAATGGACAATTTATCACATAAAAAAGATAAAAAACATTTCAAATGCGAGTCATGTAATTATACTTGTGAATCCCAGAGAATGTTTAGAAAACATAATATTATAATTCACAACGAAGACATGCCTTTTTGTTGTAATTTATGCAGTTATAAATTTGCTTGGGCAAGTGACCTAAAAAGACATAATTTAATACACACTGGCGAAAAAGAATTTAGTTGCAACGTATGTAGTTATACATGTAATCAGAAGGGTTATTTAAAAAAACATAATTTGTCACACACTGGGGAAAAAACATTCAGTTGCAAAATATGTAGTTATCAATGTACTAATCAAAGTATATTAAAAAGACATAATTTAAAACACACTGGGGAAAAGCCATTTAGTTGCAAGTTTTGTAATTATAAATTTACTCGGGCGAGTAACTTAAATAGACATTTAAAAAAACATAATTCAACACACGCTGGGGAATAATCATGAAATTAATCACATTACACTACAATTTTTTTTACAAGTATATGCACACCACAAATTGTCGTTTTATAGTTCTGTAAGCTCAGGTTGTCTATGTCTTGTCCCAAAACACCTTAATATACTCGAACTTGCATAGACTGCGGCTCTTGTATTAGAGAAATATTTGGGTGTTGAATAATCTACGTTTTTAAGGAGATTAGATGATCAGCCGGATGCTCCCGAGGCCTGGACATTTTTTTCTTTGTCCTTAAAGAGTGACTCAGACCCATGGGGCATTTATAGAGCTTAGATTTGTTTTGTTTTTTTTAAATCAAGTTTGGTCAGTATTCGAAAAGACAAGGGTGTATGGGTAAGGGATCAAATTCACTTCTGGTTCTTAATCTGTTCAGTGATTTCAAGGTTCAGTCAAGGTTCTTGCCAGTTAGGAGGCCTTCCTTTGGAGTATTGAAATCCTCTGATGCGACTTGTTACCAAAATTGAAGTCTCTCATTTTCAGGGCCGGATGTGAGAGGTTGTGTGGATCTCAGAAAGCTTCTTCGCGACTTCAGTTTGGGGCTTGGGGGTAATACAAGCAGTGGGACGGATTGTCAATTGCCTTACGCATTTCTTCGGCGCATATGACTTTGTGTTTTATGTTTGGTGGTGCGATACCAGCCAAGGGGTATAGTTTAGAAATGGGTATTGGTTTGAGGCAGCCTAAGACGACTCTGCATGCATCATTCAGGGCAGTATCTACTTGATTACAATGGGGTGATCGACCCCATACTGGTACCGCATATTCTCCGGTTGAGAAACAATGTGCTAAAGCTGAGGTACGAAGAAGAGGTGGTTGGGCTCCCCAGTTGGGGAGCATGAAAAGAATCTCCACGCGGTGCCCCTTGGAAACGGAATCTCGGAATTCCTCCTCCGGCGATAACAAAACGAAAATAATTTTTAGTGATTGACTTTTTGCATGAAACTAAAAGTTTTGGGACGACAATATAGTTTTTGAATGTTTCATTTGTAAAACTATACAGAATGCTCCTCCCACCACACGGACGAGCACCAAACTTGATGTATTCATTATTGGAACTTAAGTGGCATGAATATGAAAAATAAAAAATCAATGAAAAAGAAACGCCTTTTATTTAAGTCGTCCATGTAAAAAGTGAACGAAAAAATTCATTTCAAATATCTGTTAAATGCCATGGTATTTTGTAATGTTATCTTTTTTATTGACAATTGTGTTTTGTTGTATTATGTTATCAATAATAAATATATAAATTGATTTATTATTCATTATATGATGTAATAAATATATAAATTTATTTATTAATTTTACAAATAAATAATTAAGATACTAAAAGTATAACTTTTTTTCATTATTTGATTACATAAAGGAAATTTTTAAATAGCTTTGTACCGATTTATCGATCATATGAATTTTTGTGTTTAATTTATGTATTATTTGTTTGTATTTGGCTGACCCTGTGAACTGCGTCAGGCTTAATAAATGTTGTGTTAAAAGCTGAATTCAATTCAGTATTTTATTAAGTTCTAATAATTTTTCGAAATATTTTTTTTTTTACCAGTTCAAATCATACATAGACCAAGCAGGTATTAATGTACTATTCTTATTACAGATGCATTTTACGAAGAGTCTAGAAAAAATGTAGAAATGTTATTGAGCTTGCGGTATCTTTTTAATTCTATTGAACAATCCTTATTTTCGTAGAAATGTTTAAAAATCAAACCAAAAAATTGGGTCAATTCATGAAAATGTACACAGATTGATTAAATAAAAGAATTGAAAACAAATTCATAAATAACATTAAGGTTATCAAATGACAATACTTGGTGAAACTGCATAATTATAATTTTAGAATTAATTTTAATTAATAAATTAATAATCTATATAATGATAAGAAATCCACATACTCATCAATTTTATAATGTATTTTTTCAATTGTTTTACCCGCACACATATACAACCTGTAAATATGTGTGTAGGAACTTATTAACTGCCCATTATTGAAGAT
Source organism: Glossosoma conforme (assembly GCA_022606575.1). Classification (NCBI taxonomy): domain Eukaryota; kingdom Metazoa; phylum Arthropoda; class Insecta; order Trichoptera; family Glossosomatidae; genus Glossosoma; species Glossosoma conforme. Next base: position 23,657 of record JAGTXR010000343.1, on the reverse strand, counting down.
GGTCTTCAGGAAGGCCGAAACATGTAATTGTTAAAATAAATTGTGAATCAAAACTAAATATTCTCATTTATTAATTTTTTAATTAAAATTAATTCTAAAATTATAAATTCATAAATAATTATTCAAAATATTTATTTTCATTTTGCCAATCAAAAAATTTCAATAGATTTTTTAAATTCAGTCCATTAACCCTTTCGCATCGTTGACTGCATATGCCATAAGATTTGCCAACTGTTGACATCGGATGACGTGATATATCGTTTTGCTACTTTCTTAGAATAGTTTTTTATGCATTATCTGATAGCTAAATGATACAAGAACCAATGTGATATATTAAAATATACCAGATAAGTACATTTATGCTTCAAATAGTAGTTAAATAATTGACAGTATAATTTGTATTCAAACCAAGCCGTAATGAAAGGGTTAAATTGTTGGCTCTTGGGAATGTATTTTTGAAATCTGCAGTTGAGATTTTTTCTTTTATTTAGATTATAGAACATTATAATGTAATGTTCAAATGGTTAAATGGCTTTAGTATACATATTGAAAACGTAGAACTCTCCATGAAAAACAGCAATCATTTTAATAAGGCTTTTTTTTCCATTGCACAAATAGGTATAATATTCCATAAATTAATTTAATGGCAATACTAAAAAAACGAATTCCTTACGTTCGGCCCTGGGCTGTGTATACGTGTGCCTGGATTGTCGCAATATTAATGAGTTAATTAATATAATATTCAGTGAATTAAACAATGTGACTTTTGTCATAATATAACTGGTTAACTGCTTTCCTGTCACAGTATGGAGAGTGCAGCCAGTGCTCACGGCGTTAAGAGCGAGCCCGACCAAGACAGGCAGACAGGTGAGATACAACACATTCATGACAATAAAATGAAATAATTTTAACATTTTACTAGGAATTCAGCTCCTGGCAGCTACTTTATATAATGATATATATGAAAATAAAATCCATTCTGAGTCACCTGATCCATAGAACATTCGTAAACCTTAAAAGTCCATTTGCATTATGACATTAGTCTTTTGACATTTCAACACATCAAGTATTGACAGTATGGATTTAAAAAAAAAGTATAAGGGATACCTAATCATTGAAGTAACAAAAACATGTATGTTGATTAAATATATGTTAGTTAGATAACACTTCACTGTATTGTATCAAATTATAGGACATTTCCTATAATTACTAGAAACTTTTTACAATCAAAACTGAGTTGTAATATATGCAAAGTAGTCATTAGTATCATATCTTATTTAACCCTTTCGCATCAGTTGTCGATATATGCCGTCTAAGACTCCCCTGCCGTTGACATCGGTAGCCGTGATATATCGTTTTGTTACATTCAGTACTTATTGTGACATCTGCGGTAGGAACTTGGAATTGTAGTCATTCCCTTTATCAATCTACATGTTTTCTTTACAGGAATCTGTAAAGCATGTAAATAAATATCGTTAGGTTTCGTCACAGGAGCGATTTTTCTGTAAACCACATGTCTCAATGCCACCACATGTATGGAGTTACATAATGAACGTTTGTTGAATATAATAGTTTTTTATGTATCATCTGATAGCTAAAAAATAGAAAACCCAAAATGATATATAAAAATAGGTCAGATAAGTACATTTATGCTTCAAATACAAGTTTTAACAAGAAAACGCCGTATTGACAGTATACTTTGTATTCCACCGAGCCGTTACGAAAGGAATAAAGTTAATATTTAACTAGATAATAAAAAACATCATATAAACATTTTTTTTTGGGAAAATTAGTAATTATGTTCGTTTAACAGAACCTAATCTAACCTAATATATATGTTTAAAATTAATTTTAATTAAAAAATTAATAAAATTAAAAATATTTAGTTTTGATTCACAATTTAAATTAATGATAACATGTTTCGGCTTTCCTGAAGACCATCTTCAATGTAATCATTAAAATATGTTGTGAATCAAAACTAAATATTTTTGGTTTTATTAATTTTTTAATTAAAATTAATTTTAAAATCATAATTATGCAGTTTCACCAAGTATTGTCAGTTGATAACCTTAATGTAACCTTATCTGACCAAACGCTTGTTAAATATATGTCTCCTTTATATTATTTCTACAAACTGATTCGTGGAGCTTGTGTCTGAAGTCTTTCCCCCAAAATATTGCATTCTAAACTCTAACTGGCACATTGATGATGGTATTGTTAGTAAATAATTATTGTCACATTCTTAATAAACATTTGTTGTGTATAGTTGCAGATGGCATGCTCCGGTGTGGCTGCTGCAACTTCCTGGGTCTTCCTCAGACGCTGCGGCTGCATCAGCTGTTGGTCTGCTTCAACAACGCCGTGGATGAGTCCGGCACAAGGGATTCTGCCCAATCTCCTCAAGAATATTCTGAATCTCTTCTCCAGCAGGGACAGCAGCCGTCCAGTGTTATGATCGAGATTCCGCCGAGTATGTTGTTTCACGTAACATATTTGGTCTACATTTTTCTGTGCGGCTGTGAATCTTGGCATCTCACCACATGCCAGTGCAGCCGTATGGAGTACGATGGTTTGACTTGACTTGGTGAGAGAGCGGAAAAGGTAGCATTTCGTACACATGTACTACGGATGCTGCAGTAGAAAATTAACAACAGTTGCCTTTTCTTCAAGCCCCCAAACTCGCACCGATCTAAAAGGACTACAAGTTGTTTTTTTAATTGAATGACTTTATACATTCATTTTAGTATAATTTTTTACATATATATAATATACATAAAGTATTTTTTTGTTTTATCAGTAATTAGTTAATATAATAAAACAGTTAAATACTTGTTTCGTACTTTATTTACAGAAAAATAAAGTACGAAACAAGTAGCATATAAATATCCGCATTAAGGTGGTGATAACAATAAGTGCCTATTGTGTCCCAGGCCGTGTTATAATTTCATGTTAGTCGCCAGCCTCTGATAGATGATCACAGAGGTAACTTTTACATTTTACATAAAACATAAAAAAATCCTAAAACTAGTTTAGTTACACTAATGTCATTCAGTGAAAATATTATCTGGTTAATTTATGTGTTGCTAATAGTTTGAATGTTATAAGTTGCAGTTGGCAGTGGATTAAAGTCTGGGGCTTGTGACCTGTGCAGCTTCATCGCCCCCCCGAGAACACTGCGACTGCATCAATTGCTGGGCTGCTGCGGTGTGATCCTTGATGTCGACAAATCTGAAACATTAGAGCAGAGGGGGGACAATTTATCACATGGAAGTGAAAAAAAACATTTTAAATGTTTTACATGCAATTATACATGTAAATTATTCAGCGCATTTAAAAATCATAATAAAAAGATACACAGCGATGATAAGCCGTTGCATTGCAAGTTGTGTAATTATGAATGTTCTCGCTTAAGATACTTCAAACAGCATAATTTAACACACACTGGGGAAAAGCCATTCAGTTGTAAGTTATGTAGTTATAAATGTTCTCGGTTAGGTTATTTAAAACAACATAATTTAATACACACTGGAGAAAAGCTATTCTGTTGCAATATATGTCGTTATAAATGTAATCAGTCAAGTACTTTAAAAGCACATAAAGTCATACACTCTAGGGAAAAGCCATTCAATTGTAAGATATGTAGTTTTAAATGTTCTTGGTCTGGTTCTTTAAAAAAACACTATTCAACACACACTAAAGAAAAATCATTTACAACACAGGAAAAACAACTCAGTTGTAAAACATGTAGTTATAAATGTAATGATTCAAGTACATTAAGAAGACATAGCTTAAGACATACTGGGGATAGGCCATTGAGTTGCACAATATGTAGTTTTAAGTGTTATCACTCAAATCAATTAAAACTTCATAATTTAACACACACTGGAGAAAAGCCATTTAGTTGTAAGGTATGTAGTTATAAATGTTGTCGGTCAAATCAATTAAAATTACATAATTTCTCTCACACTGGAGAGAAGCCATTCGGTTGCAATATTTGTAGTTTTGCATTTACTCGGGCAAGTGACTTAAAAAAACATAAATTAACACACACTGCCGAAAAGTCATTCAGTTGCGAAGTATGTGATTTTAAGTGTACTCGGCAAAGTTATTTAAGTAAACATAATTTTATACACACTGGGGAAAAACCATTCGTTTGCAATATTTGTAGTTATAAATGTTCTCGGTCAGGTGACTTAAAAAGACATCAATTAACACACACCAAGGAAAAGTCATTGAATTGCAAGTTATGTAGTTATAAATGTTCTCGCTTATCTCATTTAAAAACGCATAATTTAACACACACTGGCGAAAAGTCTTTCAATTGCAATATATGTAGTTATAAATCTAATCGGTTAAGTACTCTAAAAGCACATAATTTAACTCACTCTGGAGAAAAGCCATTTATTTGCAAAATATGTAGTTTTCAATGTTCTTGGTCAAGTTCTTTAAGACGACATTATTTAACACACACTGAAGATAATCGCTAAGTTGAAAATATGTATTTTGAAATGTACTCACTCAAGTACTTAAACGTTGCTGAGAAAAAGTTATTCAGTAGTGAGCTTTCTAGATGATTTAAATGTACTCAGTAAAGTTATTTAAGAAAAAAAGAACACACGCTGGGGAAAATACAATAATAAATATAATAATTCAGTGAATAATAATTTAGATAGTTACAAAATTGTCACCTCTTTGAAGCTTAAAAAACATTATTTAGGTCAAGAGGTAAACGCCAGTCAGCCGCCTCCACAGTTGAGCTGCAGTTTGTCGAGTGTTACATAAAATGATAAAAGTGCTCATTACAAATGATATATAAACAAGGGACGGCAAAAGATTTACATTTATAAACATTTTGTGTAAATTTTTTGTAAAAAAAACAATATTCAACTGCAACAAAAAATAATGATAATTCTGTAATGCAAATGGAGGATACATTTTTATATACAAAAAAAAACTCAGATTAAGATTTTACATTTGATGATGCTTTTATAGTTTGTAAACACATACAGGAGAATACCGACAGATGGTGACAGTAATTTTGAAGTCTCATTGTGGAATTCTATGACTTACCGTGCTGCATATGCCTAAAAGCACTGCATGTGGAGTGTTGTTCCGCCAACGTCCTACAACTACAGCTAGAGATTCACGTATCATCCTTATTATTACAGGAATTTTTAATGAATTGGTGGTCTTTATAGGACGACTTTCGTCTCCCACCAATATTAATTAATAGGCTATGATTGACATTTTATGGGTGAGGGATCAAATTCTCACGGACCGGGAGTATTTTAGAGCTCATAAATCGATTAATTTTTTATTAATTTTTAATCTCCATCGGAGATCGAACCCACAAAATTTGGCTTGCAAAACAAACGTTTTGACCATTGAGCTATACCCACCGGCAGGTGTACACGTATCATTTGGAGGATATTAGAGATATTAATCAGTAGCAAACTGAACTATCTAGATAAACTGAACAACTATCTAGATAAACTGATAGAATGGTCACAAGCTGGTACTATTACTTAAATGTGTTGTACTCATAAGGATATAATTAATACTTTATCCACGACTAATGCTTCTGGAAAGTGTCAATAAACCACGAAAAATTAAGTATTGGTTTTATATTTTTTAATGATTATTTACAATTTTATACACACCCATACCAGTTTTTTAGATTTTCTTTAATACGATTCGATGAAAAAAAGTAGCTAATTGTACTGTTAACAAACTTTTCATACATTTTTTTTGATAGTATAAAGTACCAGTACATATAGTAGAGTAGAAAATCATTTTAGGCGTATAATTTGACATAAAAATTTAAATAAATAAAATAACCCATTTATTTTGGTAAAAACTTGCTTTTTATTTGATTTATAAAATACTTGTTAATATACATTAAACAACTTAGCAATACTTGGTGAACCTGCATAATTATAATTTTACATTAATTATTACATAATTATTGAAGATGGTCTCCAGGGAGGCTGAAATATGTAATCAGTTAAAATATATGTGAATCAAAACTAAATATTTTAAATTAATTAATTTTTTAATTAAAATAAATGTAAAATTATAATCCATCTTTTATCTTATCTTTGACAAAGTGTTATGCCGATATGAAGACATCTCGTAGGTAAAGGGTTAATGAAAAGACTCTTATTAGAAAATTCTCCGTCAGGATTTTTTTTGTATGAAACTCAAATGTAGTGACGAAAATATTGTTTTGGAATAATCCATTTGCAGAACTCTAAAGAATACTCTCCGCCCGGAGAGAATCAACTGTATTAGTGGAATGACATCAGTCGATTATAAAGGTCAAGAAAATGTCTCGTATTGGTAATTGCGAAAGCTTAAAACTGAACATCTGCTAATTCTTGTTTTTAATTATAATACTTTATACATTATTATTTTTGTACAAATATTAAGATAGAAAATGTATCAAATGAAACAGTATGTAAAGTAATATATTTAGAAAACAAATATATGTTTTTATAATTCTTTTTGGTATACTATATAGTGTGAAGAAACGTTAGTTGGAAGTTTTTTAATTTTTTTATGTAAACGCATGCAGGATAGCACATCCGATCAAGACCAGTGCACTCTATGACGCTCAGCCAGGGAGGCTGGACGCTGCATGCGGGAAACGTGTGTTCGTATTTGTGAGTGAGTTGGGGAGATTGCAAGTGTATATTTATCTGTTTCTTGAAAAGATCCAGATTGTAGGAAGGAGGAAACACAGACGCTGGAAGAGCATTCCATAGCTTACCGGTGGCATTAAGGAAGGAACTTTGGAAGCTGCCAGTTCTTGGTCCACATATATTAACCGTGTATGGATGTTCGGCAAGTGTAAGACGAGTTTGTCGGCTGTGAGTGGGTGCAGGAGGAATTAGTTCTTTAAGTTCCGAAGAGCAGCGACCGTGGTAATAACGGTAGAAAAGACTAAGAGAACCAATCTTTCGTCTGTGTTCCATTGATTGTAGATTAGACGTAAGGGTGTCATTGTTTATCAAATGAATTGCTCTTCTTTGAACTGAGTCAATTAAGTTTAAAAGGTATTTTGGGGCTCCAATCCAAAGGTGACTGCCGTATTCAAGGATAGGTCGGATTTGTCCTTTATATAGAAGAAGAAGTTGTTTATCGTTGAAATACCTCAGTGATCTATATAATACACCTAGTTTTTTGGAAGCGAGACCGGCTTTACACTTAATTGACTCGTAATATTTGACATTATTCGATATTGATAATCCAAGCATGTCGATGGAGCTTGCTTTCGGAAGAGAACAACCGTTGAAAGATACAGGATCCATAGCAGTCTTCTTGGTGGAGAAAGTACATGATTGGGTTTTTGGAATGTTGAAACTGACGAGGTTGAGGTGAAAGTGACTTTCCATCTCCTGTCTTACTTGGCAGTATCTGTAGTACAACACTGCGCGGCTGGAGCGTCCTCACGAGAAGAGATTCAGAATATTGTTGAGGAGATTGGGCAGAATCCCTTGTGCCGGACTCATCCACGGCGTTGTTGCAGCAGCCCAACAGCTGATGCTGCCGTAGCGTTCGAGGGAGACCCAGGAAGCTGCAGCAGCCACACCAGAGCATGCCATCTGCAACTAAATAAATATTTTTTTATTGGAAATATGACAATAATTATTAATATATATTACGTCTTATATACATATATATTTAATTATATGTATGATAAAATAATAATAATTATATATATATGCATCTGCGTGAGCGTCGTAAATGTTAAATAATATAACTAAAGGAAGATACGAAATATTTATCTTTATAACTAATATTTTTTAATGTAAAACCTAAGAAGTTGTCTTTTAATGTCTTGTCCTTTTTTATAATTAAATTAACATTAATTATTTAGATTTTTTCGATCGATATTTCTTGGTGGAATTCCATTATATCAGATATAAAATAAAAGATTCTTTAGAATTTATTCCACATATATATATTGTTTTGATGACATGTTTCAGCCAGGTCGGATGGAGATTTTTCAAATCTTGAAAATGGGCATCCGACCTGGCTGAAACATGTCGTCAAAAAAAATAATTATGTGGAATAAATTCTAAAGAATCTTTTATTTTATATCTGATAAAATTAACATTAGATCATAAAATATTTCAAAGTTTGATAAATTGCAGAGATGTGTTATTTTATAAATGTACATTTAATATTTCAACACATATTTTCAACATTTTTTTTTCATTAGTAAGGCCTGCGTGAATTTCAAATATTTTTTCCGTACTGGCAATACTGAGATTTATCTGTCAAAAAGATTATTAACATAATATGATAATATAATAACATAATATAATAATGATAACATAATATAATAATGATAACATAATATAATAACATAACATAATATTATTAACATAATATGCCATCGACTTTTAAGGTTTTTCGAATATTACTTCTATCAGGTGATCCTGAGTGAATTTTTTCTTATGTTATGATTGATATATGTAGCGGCCAAGGGCAAATCATCTATTAAAGTTGATACTATTTTATATTAGTGACATGAATGTTTTGTATCTGTCTGCTATCTCACCTGCCTGCCTGGCTTGGTCGGGCTCGGTCTTGACGCCGTGAGTACTGGCCGCACTCTCCATACTGCGGCAGGGAAGCTATGAAACACTTGTACAATAACAAAATACACCAATTGATTGAATAAAGTCATTAATTTATCTACGAGGAGTCACAGAGTATGCAGAGCATCTGTAGTATAATCAATTGACTTAGTATTGCCATTATAATAATTTATAGAATATTCTATGTAAATATTTTATTGCCCATGAGAAAAACGTAAAATTTTATTTAAAAATATTTAATTATATACTATTTTGAATATTTAACACTGCATGTTTTTTAATAGGTTCATTTGTTTTAAATAAAAAAATCCAATATCTGTGAACTTAAAAGCTTATCTATCTTTTTTCAATGGTTTAACACAAATAAACATACAATTTGTAAATATGTGTGTACTAACATAGGAACTAATACTTATGCATACCTATATAAGCCACTGCCAGTTTATAATTTAACGATTATTGAAGATGGTCTGCAGGGAGGCATGTAATCGTTTAAAATAAATGTACATCATTTTTCAGAATTTTCTGCAATCGAGCCATCTTTGACTTCATAAAGCGAATGCTTGGGATGATTTAAAAAATAATTCCACATTGCAAGATTAAACTCTTTTCTAAGAAAATTAAACTTATTTCCTAAATGCGTAGCGAAACAAATTTTAATAATTATAATACTGTCTTGTAAAAAGGATGATTAAAATAATAAATAAACATCCATGAACGTAGATACAAGCTATTATTTGTTTGGAACAAACATTTGAAATATTAAAAATTTCTACATACATAAATGTATTATTTATGTCATTAATGGAAGAACATACAATATTTTCTTGAGTAAAGCTGGAAATCTAGATTGCGTAGCAAAATTCTAATTTGTGAAGAATGCCACAGTATAAAATATGATGTAAAAAATATATTTCAGTTCTAAATATGCTATATGTCTAAAATATCCATTTTGTAAATATAGTAATTGTAAATTATAAAATTGTTTTGCTAGTTATATATATGATATAATTTAATTTTATTTTATATTCGAAAACATGGCACTGATTCATTCAATGCACGTAATCTGAGATTGTTTGTTCCTGTTGTTAGAAAAATGAGTCCTTTTCTATGTGCTTCGTAGATAGTGCCTTGTTCATATAGAGTAAGTATATTTACCGGCTGCAAATAGGGCTTGGCCGTGGCCTCGCAACCTAATGTTGACTCAATAAGACTGCGACTCTAATCTTGTTCACAGAATGTTACTCGATATCAAGAGATACACAATACAATTACTGGAAAGCATTTTTTTTTTATATTTGCAACAAAGATTTTTTCTGAAGTGCTTGCGGCGATTTTTCGTATAAATGTCCCGTCTATTTCGATATTTTGGGTTGAACCACTTCTTAGAACTAAATGCTCTAGGCATCAGGGAGCATAAGGCTAATCATCCCATCTTATGATAACATTATAGGAGTGTTAACTGTGATTGTTATAAAAATAACTGTCTTAAGAGACGACATAAATTACAAGGATTAGTTTAAGAGTCTGAAGGAACATAAATGTATAAGTAACATGTATTATGTTTAAATAATGTGAAATAAAACAAAAAAGTATTCATCTTAATTTAAAATATATTACAATTATAAGTAATAAGTTTAGTAAATTACATAATATAATACGAAAATGATGATTAATATATAGAATGTCGAAACCACCTCTCAAGGAACCCAGCTTCGGCAAAACATTGAAACAATAGGTAATGTTGATACAGGGTTTATTTCAGCGGGTATAATAATTTATCTTGGTATTGATTTTCAATTATAGACCAAAAAGTTTTATTTGCTTTATACATGTTGTGTATTTTGATAAATGAGGAACCTGGATTCAGATAATTTGTGAGGAGCAGAAACACATGCTTTCTTGTCATTCTTCATGCTTCGGAAAATGATAACAGATAGAAAAAAATAAAATATTGGATACGGAACACATATGAACGCCATTAGAGGTTATAATGTAATGCATGATTTATATTCAGAATAAAATCAGAAAAGGTTTCCATTTTTATTTTTCGTTTATTATTTTAAGCATATAAAAATGGTTGCTCATGGTACCCTGCTAATTAAACACAAGGTTAGATCATGCGAAGATATGAAGAATTGAAAAAGAACAGAGGAGTCTATTTAATGTCGGCCTCGTTAACCACGCGCGTTATTCCAACGATATCCAAGATTTAGTTCATAATCGGGCTTTCAGCTACGCTGCACCAATGGCCTGGAACTCACTACCGGAAAGTATGAGAGAGCTTAAAGCGGAGGCATCCTTCAGAAGCAGACTCAAGACCGACCTTTTTGCTCAGAGAGGCAAAGAAGCGCTTTTGGAATGATCATTCGGTCATAAAAGAGCGCTATACAAATACTAATATAATAATAATAAGCAAGGGACCGTCAGAACTGAGCAGCAGTTCAGGAAAGTCCTCCAAAGAAACAGCAGAGACTCCCAGATGGATACAGAGTATGTATGTTCTCATAGATGACACACTAGAGTGTGTCATCCATGAGACACGGAATTCTTCCTTTTCCACGTCAATAAATGATAGATGGATGGAACGAAAGACTTAGTTATTCCTCTCAAAGTTGTCTCCTGATATGTGGCATTTCAAATAGTAAGAGAAAACTAGTATCAATTTAGGAAAGGCGTAGCAGAGACAAAAACAGTCGTTATGGGGTGTTGTGCTTAGTTTCTCCACCAATTTGGCCAGTTCATCGGCTTTTTTGTTACAAAGTGTAGCACGATGTGCACGAAGCCAAAAAAACTTGACAGCTAGACCTATATTCTCGACAAGCTGAGTGCTATTTCGTGCGTTTACAGCTAGAGGGTTCAGTGTAGCCGCAGAAGTGACTGCATTTAGTTCTTGTTTACTGTCAGGCAAGATGTTTAGAGGTCAGTATTGTGGGTCGGGGTCTCCAGAAAACCAAGAGAGGGCCTTGAATTGCATAGAGTTCAGTTTGGTCGGCTGTTTAATATTCAGCGAGTTTGTAATATGCTGATATGATTTAATAAGGTTAGTTAGTTTAAATAAGGTTAAGTTGATTTAATATAACAATGTAGAACATGTTAAATAATGCAAAACATCTCATTTTATCTTCTGAACAAAAGAAATAATTTATTCTGACAGGAAAAATACGAGCCATAATATAAGCTCGTAAAACATTTGATGCTTAAGTATTTCTTTATATTTTTGACTAATGAAAGTAAAAGTTTATCTGTCAGTGTTAACTTCTAAATTATATTATTAAACATATGTACAACTATTAAGCAGGCATAGTTAAAGATAAACTACATGATAAAAAATTAACTTTTTAATAAAAATATTATTATTCATTGATAATATATATTGACTTGACAGACTTAATTTATAACTATATTACTCTGTAATATATAATCTTTCAACTGATTTTTACCTTAGTATGTGTTACAAGTTGCCAATTTAAATTAATTGCATTGCAATAAAGAACATAATAACTACGAGTACATATTGTACAAGTGAATAGTTTTTCACCGGTGTGTTAAGAGATGTTTGTTTAAAATACTTAAGCGAGTACAATTATAACTACACATATTGCAACTATATGGTTTTTCACCAGTGTGTGTAAGATTATGTTTTTTTAAAGCACCTGACTGATTACATTTATAAGTGCATATCTTGCAACTGAATGGTTTTTCCCCAGTGTGTGTCAATAAATGAGTTTTTAAATGACTTGACCGAGTACATAAATAACTACAAATATTGCAACCGAATGGCTTTTCTCCAGTATGTGTTAACATATGATTTTTCAAATGACATGCCTGAGTGCATTTATAACTACATATATTGCAACTGAATGGCATTTCCCCTGTATGTGAAAAATTATGTATTTTTAATTGACTTAAATGTGTGCATTTATAACTACATATATTGCAACTGAATTTTTTTTCTCCAGTGTGTGTTTTATTATGTTGTTTTAAATAACTCAACCTAGCACATTTATAATTACATAATTTGCAACTGAATGGCTTTTCGTCAGTGTGTGTTAAGTAATGACATTTTAACTGACTCGATTGAGTACATTTATAATGACAAATCTGGCAACTATATGGCTTTTCCCCAGTATGGGTTAAATTATGTTTTTTCAACACCGCTAAGTTGATACATCTGTAACTACATATGTTACAACTGAACGGTTTTTCCCCAGTGTGTGTAAAATTATGTTGCTTAAGCATTGATAAGGTGATACATTTATAACTACATATGTAACAACTAAATGACTTTTCACCAGTGTGAGTTAAAGTATGTTTTTTAAGCATTGATGAGCTGATACATTTATAACTGCATATCTTGCAACTAAATGGCTTTTCTTCACTGTGTATTAAAATGTGCTTTTTAAGCACACTCAATAATTTACATGTATAATTACATGACACACATTTAAATTGTTTTTCTTCCCTATTATGTGATAAATTTTGCACCCTCTGCTCCAATGGTCTAGATTTGTCGACATCAAGGATCACACTGCAGCAGCCCAGCAATTGATGCAGTCGCAGTGTTCTCGGGAGGGCGATGTAGCTGCACCGGTCACAAGCCATATATTCCACTCCACTGCCAACTGCAACTGAAATTTATTAGCATACTTATCAAATCGCCAGACAAGATGCTCATTTAATGGAATAATAAATAACTTAAAAAAATCTTTTGAAATAAATTATTATAACTTCATATATTTGAAAGAATATCCCAAAATCAAGGGCTAATAACAAAGCCTTCCATTCACTGTGAACATCTTCATAGTATCGGCCGCTAGAACCAAGTTATCAAGCACAGCACAAAATCAAGGGCTAATAACAAAGCCTTCCATTCACTGTGAACATCTTCATAGTATCGGCCGCTAGCACCAAGTTATCAAGCACAGCACAAAATCAAGGGCTAATAACAAAGCCTTCCATTCACTGTGAACATCTTCATAGTATCGGCCGCTAGAACCAAGTTATCAAGCACAGCACAAAATCAAGGGCTAATAACAAAGCCTTCCATTCACTGTGAACATCTTCATAGTATCGGCCGCTAGAACCAAGTTATCAAGCACAGCACAAAATCAAGGGCTAATAACAAAGCCTTCCATTCACTGTGAACATCTTCATAGTATCGGCCGCTAGAACCAAGTTATCAAGCACAGCACAAAATCAAGGGCTAATAACAAAGCCTTCCATTCACTGTGAACATCTTCATAGTATCGGCCGCTAGAACCAAGTTATCAAGCACAGCACAAAATCAAGGGCTAATAACAAAGCCTTCCATTCACTGTGAACATCTTCATAGTATCGGCCGCTAGAACCAAGTTATCAAGCACAGCACAAAATCAAGGGCTAATAACAAAGCCTTCCATTCACTGTGAACATCTTCATAGTATCGGCCGCTAGAACCAAGTTATCAAGCACAGCACAAAATCAAGGGCTAATAACAAAGCCTTCCATTCACTGTGAACATCTTCATAGTATCGGCCGCTAGAACCAAGTTATCAAGCACAGCACAAAATCAAGGGCTAATAACAAAGCCTTCCATTCACTGTGAACATCTTCATAGTATCGGCCGCTAGAACCAAGTTATCAGCACAGCACAAAAATAAATAACTTCACACTCTTTTATTTCGAAGTTTTTTTATCCCAAAATCCGATTGTTTGGAATTTCTGAAGCATTCTTGTAATTCAAACATTTGATTGTATTTGTGTCAATATCACAATATCAACATAACATGACTTCTTCATTCAGAGACAAGGTACTACTGCAATTACTGCAGCCTTGCAAGTACGAGATGTTTTCTTTTACTAATTGGACTTACATATTTGTCGTCACTTACAAAAGTTTCTGGGACCTTTAGGAAAGGTTCCTTTGTAGATTTATCTATGAACTCTTCAGAAATTATCGCGGTAAGTCTTAAGTTAAAGTAAATGTTCACTATGACTAATCCACACATCAACAACTGAACTGCACGTAACAACAAATATTGTTGTATACTGAAAAAATAAATACACAAAAAACTATTTATTTGTTCAAAAATTGATAAACTAATCCAACAAAAAGCCCCAAAGTAAAAAGGTAAATAAACCATAAATAACAGACTCTTAAAAAGGGTTCTGTGGTGTTGAAATAATGGGTGTTTTTATAAGAAGGCCGGGAGAATAAGCTGATGCTCACGGTAAGTATAATGTTACACAATTAATAAGGACCATGTATTTAAAGCAACTCTGGGCAGGCTACTACATTAAATACTCTATAAGGCCATTGTTAAGAAGAGCCATAAATGATGTCTTAAAAATAATAAAAATATCCTGCTATTAATAAGTCAAGTTATCAAATGAAAGCTTAAAATTATGTTATAAAATTAATTTGTGTTACATATTTGTTTTACATCACATCATGTCTTACTAGGAGGGATCTCGATCGTAACACTGCAAGGCTGCAGTTTTTCTTGAAGAAAAGATTCAGAATATTTTTGATGACGTTGGGAAGAATCGCTCGTGCGGGACTCATCCACGGCATTGTTGCAGCAGCCCAACAGCTGATGCAGCCGCAGCGTCCGAAGGAGGCCCAGGAAGTTACAGCAGTCACACCAGAGCATGTCATCTGCAACTATACACAACAAATGTTTAATGAGAATGTGAAAATCATTATTAACGAATACCAAGCAACACAGACTTTGGAATCCATTTTGTTTTTTCATTATTCCATTTTGGTCTCGTAGTACTGACTGTTTATGAAATCCAAATAGATAAATGTAATAATAAGAAACACTGCTGACAGCACAACCTGCTTTTAATAGCTGCTGTTGTTTAAACAAATAAATAAACAATCAATACTGTTGTATGTGCCAGGTGTTGTTCTTTAGGATCATTCCTCATCACGAGGTTTACAGGAGAAATGACATTTTAACACTTTTTGATGATTAACAGCAAAAAAATACCTGCTATATCGTGTTTGTAAGATATTGAGTTTTTTTTTACTCGAAATTCGTTAGTTGATTCAGGTTAGGTTAGGCTTAACTAGCATGATAACTGATTTCCACAAAAAAGTGTTTCATTAACAACTTCTTATTATCTTTAAATAAGAAAATGCAAAAATGTCTTTTAACTCCTAACATAATAAATATAAATGAGAAATACTGAAGATTAATTTACATCAATTATTAAACGGTTGCAAATACTGCATTGATTTAGTGAAATGTTTTATAACTTGACACAATAAAGTGTTATTTAATTAATATTTATTTTATTGACATTCTTGTTTTTGTTATTTCAATAATAAGGTATGCCTCATCGCATTTAAAATATTTTTCTTGTACTGACAATACTATAACTGAAATGTCAAGAGGGCTAATGTCATAATGCAAATGGACTTTGAAGGTTTTTCGAATGTTATGTCGATCAGATGAGCAGATTGGATTTTCATTTAATATAAAATTTTATCAAGTAGCGAAATCCCTAGTAAAATGTAAGGATTATTTTATATTAGTGCCATTTAATGTGTTGTATCTGTCTGCTATCTCACCTGTCTGCCGGTCTTGGTCGGGCTCGCTCTTAACGCCGTGAGCACTGGCCGCACTCTCCATACTGTGACAGGGAAGCAACGAACCACTTATATGATGACAAAATGCACCAATTGTTTAATATATCTCATGCAATTAAGAATATCACGACAATTCAAGCCACGAAGCACGCGTAATGTCACTGAAACAATCGACTTAGTATTGCCATTAAAATAATTTTTGGAAGAATACAAATACCTATTTTTGTAAATTACAAATTAAAAAAATAGATATTTATCATTATTAGTTCTTTATTATGAATATCGTATAAAATTTTTATGTTTTACATGAAGGATTATACAATGAGCTTTAAGACAGTTGTATTATTTTATTTGAAAGGTTAGGTATATATATTTTTATTAATACACCAAACGTCCAGTCTGCCCCACGTCGTTACCAATGAGTAGAGACCCGTATTTTTAGCATTTATTTTTTCAAAATTAGCGCTTTGGAGCATTTAAAAACATGGATTTTAGCATCTATTTTAGGATCTATTTTTGCATGACACAAATATCAAATAATTATCAATTACACTAAGTTTTAACATTTTTTTTATTAAAATATTGATAAATATACATAAATATTATAAATAATTATTAAACATACTAACAGATTAAACAAAATAATATAAAAATAGGGCAACCATCAAAATGTAAATTCAATTATTGAAATTTTCAGAAATGAACTCTAACAGTCACCAAGTTCATTTATAGGAAATTTGAGGAGAAGTCGATAACGGAGAGTTTAATTACGTTGTTTGTTTAATCTCCATAATAGAAATATAAAAGGGTTACAATGTACACTATTGAATTTTATCTTACAAACAATAATATGTAACTAATATTTCTTAAAATTAATCATAGAGCATGTTTCAATGGATGATTTTTTTAGATTAGTGCGACGATCAGTTACTGTTAAATAAGATTTACTGAAGAATCTCTCAACATCAACTCTATTTAGTGGACACCTAATGGATTCAATAGCAGTACAACTAAAATTTTCATTCTTAACTTTGAAGTTGTAAAATATCTGGTTATAAATCACTTTTTATAATTTCCAAAATTTTGATATCCATTGTACATATATTAACATTGAGATTCTAATAATAAATAAAATAATGGCAAGTTCTTGTTTAACATTAATGGTACATTTTGAACCTGCTACTGCTGGATTAAAAAGTTGACTCAAAGTCTCGTAATAAAAATTGGTCTTATTTATCACTAAATGAGACTAAGTTTAAGAAGACTTTTTTAGCAGTTTCAGCTTAATAAAATTCCATTTTCTTTTTTATTGTTTCACTAGTGAATGAAATTATTTGTATTGTTTCAACAGAAAAAAATCTAATAATATGATTGTGTAGGCTCCGTTTTATGTCGTCAATTTAATCCCATAATAAATATGCGAAATTAAATGTATGGGCAATGTTATCAGTGTAAGAGTTTTTCCATAGGCGATGTAAAGCGTGTTCATATAAGATAGGTATGTAAAAATCTATCAATTCATATTTATAACGATGAAATTAATTTCATAAAACAAGCAAATTGAGATTTTAGCATCTATTTGCATATTCTATGAAATTCGCATTTATTAGCATCTATTCCGAATTTTAGCATCTATTTAGCATCTATTTCAAAATGCTAAAAATACGGGTCTCTACCAATGAGTTGTTGAACGAACTTTCTGTGGACAAAATGCGGCAGAACCCTCCATACCCCACCCAATATTCCCACTATTCACTAGACTAGTTGCTGCCCGCTTCTCTCCATCAAAGGAGTCCCCGAACTAATTGTTTGTTTATAAGAGTTAAGGTTATTTTTTATTATTCATTTATTTTATTTAAGCTTAGTCTTTTTATTGTTAACTATATATTTGTACAATAGTTTTCTAAGTAGAAACAGTTTTCAATGAAAGATGCTATACATGAAATTATTTATTTATTTCAACGGAAAAGATGTTCAAAATTTATGGCGTACAGTACAAACATTAAAATGTTAAATATAGATATGAGATGGCAAATAATTAAAAAAATGTAGAGATTATACAAATCTAAATAAGGTTATATAATACAGTATAATAAATAATAACAGTGGATCACCAGAAAATTAAAAAAAATGGTAACTTGATATAACAATGCAATATTCAATAGATAACATAAAGAAGACAAAATAATGGGCATTGTAATTAATACATGGAACGTTAAAATAATTATGATTAATAAACATGGAAAAGAAAGCATAAAATAATAGTGTCAAGTAATTTCAATGGCAAAGGAGGATACAGGATCACAAAGCAAGATATTTAATGTCCTCGATGAGTGAAGAATATATTATAAAAAAGGGATCGACATGAGCCGGAAGTCCGTTCAGAAGCGCTATTGCAGTTGAATTGAAAGTGGCGGACGCGGCCCTTTTTATTATTTGTTATTATTTGTATGTTTAGTGTACTTTATTATTTTGTATGATGTTGTAAGTTAAAATAATTGAAAACCTGTAAACTTATAAGCTTATCTTTGGCAACATTTGCTTTGTCCACATTAGCGATGAATAAAGAAATACAATCTCTTGTGTGCGGACTGTTTTTAATAATACTTAATTTAGTTCTTTGTTATTGAAATGTATTTTTGTGAATAATCATTTTTTACTGTAATATAATTAACTCCGTTGTATTGATCTAATTTAGAGATAAAAGTATAGAATCAAGGGTAAATGTTTTATTTATTACATGAAATATTTTACTAAAATTAATATTTGAATATTTTCATAGTTTGCATGAGAAAAATACATTTTTAAATTTTTTACAAATTCAAATAATTAAACAAATCAATTATAAAGTTGCAGTCCTGATGAATGGCACAAGTCTTTACTTCTCATATAGATTATTTATTTCCAAATATCTAGATTCTTCTAAGTCTTGTGTGATAAAAAGTATTTTTTTAAATACATTTTAAAAGATAATGCGTTGTTAAATTTCAAGATGTTCAAAAAAATATATATAAACATGAAAACGTCATGGTTTAAGTCAGTGTTTCCCAAACTATTTTGACCCACGGAGCCCTTTTCACTGTCAAAATTTGCCACGGACCCTCTAGGAGAAAAATTACATAAATACATAATAGAAAAATTAAAATTTCAACTTTGATGTCTGGAGATAAATTGTGACATTATTTCTTGAAATCCTAATTGGATGTTATAAGTGTTGTTATGAACTGAAAAATTTGATACATATTTTTTTACTCAATGTAAAGAAGAGTATAACATTGTGTTACGTACGTCTCACGCTGAAAACGACAGCTGTTGATAGTTATGTGTTATTTGTAAATGTGTTATTTGTAATGATATAGGAATTCGATGGTTTATTATACTTTGCATCCCACGAGTATTATCGGGCGGACCTTCAATAAAGAAACAGTCCGTGAGCCCCGACCGATTGTTAGAAAGGATGTCATAAATATTAAATAAGCCAAAAAGTGCCCTTTGTTGGCCAGCGTGAGATGCGTCTATTCTCGAGAAAATGTCATAAATATTAAATATTCAGAAAGTGTTCCTTTGTGTAGTAAAGCGTGCGAACGAGCCTGGGATACGTTTCAGTTTTAGCCATAAAAACATAAACCGATGTTATGGCTAGGATTACCTATCTCCAAGAACGTTTCATAATAAAACCCTAAGAAAGGAATACAGACTCGTGCGAACGTGACTATTCTCACGGCCGCAAAAGTAGGTACCAGAAAATTAATGTATAAAAGCACCGACTTGAACGTTAAATAAATCAGTTTAGACTTGAATCTCTTGCGTTTCATTTCTACCTCCCACCCTCCTGTAAAGCCGCGCCGGCTGCTTGAAATCTGGAGAAATGAGGCTGTCCGCCCACTTCAGATTGATGGCGTAACTAGTTACCTTACAAGTAACTGGGAGAAGATGGTCTAGTGAAGAGCAGAAAAACCGATACACGCCCGTAGAGCGGATCGTCAGCGGAACTGGAAGCTGTCGTCTACACATTGCTTAAATATTTTTTTATTAAAAATATATGTTTATTCTAATATTCTTACTACTTATATATGTAACAATACAGCCTACGGTCAGTACAGTTCAGAAATAAGTGGCATCAATTTGTGGTGACCATATGTTCTGGATATAGAATGTACACGAGATAAAGGATTATATAACGGTCTCTTATATTCTGTATATTTTGGGCTAAGCCACCTCTTTGGACTGAATGGTTCAGGCCTCGGGAGCATCCGGCTAATCATCCAATCTTATGCAAAAGGAGGGCTTACTGAACATAAGTTCAATATATTTTTTATAACAATGATATAAAGCATAATCATATATTTAATGTTATTTTTTTATAAATTTGTTCACAATCACAATTAAATATTTATTATCTAATTTTAATAATTAACCCTCAAGAAGGAAGATTTTTTGAATAAATTAACTGAGAGTAGCACATAAAGTAAAGTTTTTTAATAAATTAACTGACAGTAGCACATATAGTAAAGTTTTTTAATAAATTAACTGACAGTATCACGTATAGTAAAGTTTGATGATGAAAAACAAGTGAGAAGACCATTTTAATGAAAATAATAGAAATCGCAAGAATACTTGCTGGTTGTTGTCGTTGCTGCAGCCGCAGGATAGCTGCGGTTGGGAGCCTTCGGTACCGAAAGCGAGTGAAAGCTAGTGTTCTGGTAGAAATAGTCCAAAGTAAGGGTAAGTACACAACTGTAAGCACCGTGACCTGTGTGTATAGTCGTGCTTGTCGTTGGTGGTTTTATAGAATTTAATAAAATCAATATTAAAGATTTGTAATTTGAGTTGCAGATGGATATTAATCCTCGCCTTACGATGCTTAAAACTTCCGCGCGTTCCGATGGTGTCAACTCATTACACATTCTGATTTAAAGTGAATAAAATGAGTAGAAATTCGAAAAAATGAAAATATTCAAAGATATCGCTTAATTTTACAATAGTTGATGTCAATAAGCAGTAATAATTGACATTTAATAGCTAAAAACATGAAAAACATCAGACGAAGATCTCAAACGGCCAGACGCACCTTGTCGCGTGAACATCCGAGAGCTACTAACATTACTTGGCCTGTCGACATATGGATGAGCCGATATCATTTCGAACTAGGCGACCGACTGAGGTTTCCCGTCTCGCTCACTCATATTAGTACGTCAGCGAGAGTGAGGAGTATGCCGCCGCATCTGTGTATTTTTAAATTTTATTTTCGCACACACTTCCGGCAGGTGCAATGATTCATGACAGTTGACGCGTCTTGATTGTAGTGGTGAATTTATTCCGGATTTTAGAAAAATATTTCCTGCTCCCGATGAGTGCCTATTATTATAAATATTTTTTTTTCAATACGTAAATGTATTAAGGAGGAATACCTAAAATCTGAACCCTGTGTGTATTATATTTACAGAGATATTTAAGTTATTACAAGCAATGTGTAGTCGATAGAAATCACCGGGGAGGAGAGGTTAAGGTCACAATGTGAAAATAAAATAAATAAATGTTTTAAGATTTCAATACTTCCTCATTATTATCATTCACTTTGATAGTAAAGAATCAAGCAATAAATTATATTATTTGTTTTGTAAGCACACGACATGTGGCCGCTACGATTGATATAAACTCGTATACAAAATTATATGAATTGAAATCATGGACCAGCGGGATAACATTAGGATAGCCATACAAAAATTAGAAATAAATTATATGAATTTTTTAATTTTTATTAGAATATTATTTTATTATTTCAATATTCTAATCTACTTTTATAGAGCATTACAATATTATTATTACTTAAATATACATATACTATACATAAAATTCTTTTTTCAAAGCGTCAATCCAAGCACAAAAATAACGGCAGAAGCGGGATGCGAACCGCGGACCTTGGAAACCAACTATGCCCAGGTATTCATACCGCTCGGCGAACTGCGCCATTGCTATGCCTAGACTGACTTGCGCTGAAACTAGTATTTATATCATTGTTATCATCATACGATAGATGTCGCTATAGTATATATTCAAAGTATGTATATTTTTATTATTATTCTATCAGTCTTCATTTATTCACAAGCTTAATATTATTACTTTCCGGCAGTCTATTTATTTTAGTAAGTACCAGTCGGGTCTCGAACCAAACTATAGACTGAATGGATGAGAAACGACTACTTATAGTTCCGACTCGGACTTTATAACCAATCATTTACCTGTGTTACTGATGGATAATTTTACCTTCTTGATGTTGTCTCAAGGAGACATTATTATATGAATTTTTTAATTTTTATTAGGATTGACGCGTTGAAAAAAGAATTTTATGTATAGTATATGTATATTTAAGTAATAATAATATTGTAATATAGTCAATGATCTATAAAAGTAGATTAGAATATTGAAATAATAAAATAATATTCTAATAAAAATTAAAAAATTCATATAATAATGTCTCCTTGAGACAATATCAAGAAGGTAAAATTATCCATCAGTAACACAGGTAAATGATTGGTTATAAAGTCCGAGTCGGAACTATAAGTAGTCGTTTCTCATCCATTCAGTCTATAGTTTGGCTCGAGACCCAAGTGGTACTTACTAAAACAAATAGACTGCCGGAAAGTAATAATATTAAGCTTGTGAATAAATGAAGACTGATAGAATAATAATAAAAATATACATACTTTGAATATATACTATGGCGACATCTATCGTACGATGATAACAATGATATAAATACTAGTTTCAGCGCAAGTCAGTCTAGGCATAGCAATGGCGCAGTTCGCCGAGCGGTATGAATCCTGGGCATAGTTGGTTTCCAAGGTCCGCGGTTCGCATCCCGCTTCTGCCGTTATTTTTGTGCTTGGATTGACGCGTTGAAAAAAGAATTTTATGTATAGTATATGTATATTTAAGTAATAGAAATAAATTATTCACTCAATCCTCCTCTCAAAAGGCTCGGTTATTGCTGTTTCAGAGTATCGAGATTTATTTTGTATTATAATTTTTCCTATTATAAGTGCATTCTCACTCGATGAACACAAATAAAATGAAATAAAAATATAATTTAACAGCCACCACTACTTACACAACACTCTCACCAGGCGACATTCTGAGTCTCGCAACACTCTGTTAACCTTCTCATGTTCACGGAAACACTTCTTGTACAGTTCCACTGATGGATAGTGAGTCCTCGCAGGTTGCAGTTTGACTGCCTTGATAACTTTCTGCACAAAAGACACTGTGTCTATATCTTACTAACAGATACTAAAGAGGCTTAGCTTAGGGGAGTGTTGCACAAACCGCTGCACAGTGAGACAGCTCGGTACAGAGCAGTGCACTGTCTTGAGGTTGGAGCTCTTGACCACTGCGGACGAAAGCGGCAGTTGTATGTTGTCCATCTTCAGCTCCTCCAGCTATGGCAGCATCCAGACATACGAGGATCTGTT